>JAQMCX010000012.1:10041542-10082193 GCA_029814765.1 Acanthurus leucopareius | reverse complement strand
AGATAGATAGATAGATAGATAGATAGATAGATAGATAGATAGATAGATAGATAGATAGATAGATAGATAGATGTAATGTAGTTATTACTGACTTGGCGTAGGCCTTCTCCAGCAAAGCGCTCCAGAATTCATTGTTGTCTTTCGAGTGACAGTAGATGAGTTCTCCACTGATTGTAGGCAACCGATCATCCACCACCACGTCCACCCACTCTCCAAACACCCAGAACTGGAAGTGAAAGATTCCGGCATAGTTTTCCGGGTGTTTTGGATCCCACTCCTGGTCCTTATGGTCAGGAATCACCTGGAGGCACACGAACATGCACAAAAAATACATGCAGCAAATTTACAGCTGGAGCAGTAAGATTTTTTTGCTGAGTAAAGTAACATCTAGCAAGCTGAAGTAGTGTGATGGAGGGTAGGGGTTAGGGTCAGAACCTATGGGTACACCATTACATAACATTAACTTCAAAAAATTTGGTATATTCAGTAAGGGATGAATCTCATTGTGAAATATATGATCTATTTCCCTTTATGTCTTCCAGATAACATTCCCGGTGCAGTCTTTCATGAAAAATACTCAAGAACTAAATTATTGTAAATAATATTCATCATCTCAAATCATTCCCAAGGCATTTGTTGGCTTCAGCAACTTTGCACTAATGCTTTCATGCTCATTTCATTTTCAACTGGTATTGCACACTTCACATTTTTTCCAGTGAATAAAGCTTTTTGTGAACTTTTAACCAGAAGGCTCTTATTTACAGATAACAGTAAAATATGTGACACTGGAAAGCTTCCAAAGACTTACACTGGATCTGTTAGTCACATTTTGTACGGTCAGGTCTCTGAACAAAAGTTAAAAAAAAGACCCCTGAGATTAATCTGTTAAAGCTTTTAACACGGAGCTGAACATCATGTTTTTGGCTGACATTCCTCTCCTCTTCCTGTTTCACAATTTTTGATATATGATATTCGATATGGTTTTGTAACTTTATTTCAGTGCTCAAGCATCAACAAGAAAGCATCGCTGAAAATCCTCCTCCAATCACCTCTACAGCCTCCTCTTCCACCACGCTGAGGCCATTTCTGATCACGGTGTTTGCAGTTTAATATAGGTGCAAACATGCTGGTGTATTTCTGTACCACGGGTTGGCCAAAGCCCCCCAGGAGAGTGACAGGTCCCACTGTTGTAGGGGCGGTTGGGTCCAATCCATTGCTACCCTGCAATTTCTTTACTTTCACACAGGCTCTTCCTGAAGGCATCATAATGGTGGAATATTAGTTCTGCTGCTGTTGGGAGTTTTTGTACATACATGTCAGAGCGGTATGGTCCCTTGAGGCCCCGTCCCGTCCCGTCCCGGTGTAGTCCTTATGGAGTGCCCCAGTGATGTGCTGTACAGGCGTGATCCATACCCAGTATCATTGACCCCCTTCATGGTGTTGAATTGAGATTTTTTGGCTCACCAAATAATTTTGGGCCTTACATGCTCTGTTCCAAAAACAAGGGTTCAAATGTCCTTACCTCTTGTGCACACACTGGTACATTGGACCTCAGGCAAGGTCCCTGATGTTATCCGGCAGCTGTTCCAGGCCTGATGTATAGTCTGGGTCTGTGGGATTATGGTGTACTCTCATCACTAAAGGGGTGGTGGACAGTGGTGGTGAGGCTACCTGTGCAAATGACAGGTTGAATGGCCATGCTGCTTTGATTGCATCATCCAGGAGCAACTTGCCAGCCTCCATGGCCTCCTCCTGCTCCACTGGCACACAGGGCTGGGTACAGTGGTGGTGCTGAGGGGGGGTTTGTTGAAACGGCCCACAAACGGCCCCAAGAAGCAACTGAAGCCGCAGGCACAGTATAGCTCCCACTGTCCCAAAGTCCTTTTCTCTTGCAGTTTGAGTGTTCATTTGCCAGGGCAGATCTCAACTCACTTGACAGTTTGTAAGTAAGTGCATACAGGGAATATGACCCCAGTTTTACATTGCTCCCAGTATAGTTGCGCAGAAACAGATTTACAGCTAGGAACAATGAAAACAAAAAACTAAACAAACCAGTTAATGGTAAAGAAAAGAAAAAAGATCAATGGTCAGCTCTGCACTGTATAATACCATGTAAATGGTATATACAGAAATAACCAAAGGCTGACACCATATATGCCATAAAATTCTGCAAACAAGCCAGCTTTTCTGTATAATGTTTTAAAAAACAAAAGAAGCAGTACAAAGAAATGAATACTGGAATAATATGCAAACATGGGGAGGATGGACTGTGTAAATTAAATGCTATACACACATTTGTACACTGGCAGTGTGTGTGTGATATTTACGTGTTAAAAACAAAGCATTTACACTGTAGAAATACAGTTAATAATGGAAGTGAGTTGGTTTTCCTGTTAAAGGTTTCTGACACTGACAGCTTAAATGTTCATTAGAGTGAGGGCATGTGGAAAAAGCTGTTTTTGTATCTTCTTGTATTTGCATACAGTATTCTGTACAGCGCCTCCCTGAGGGGAGAAGTTGGAACAATTTTGACTTCAAAAGTATGAAGCAAGTCACTTTGACTAAGGAATTTGTTTCAGTTGTTAATCATGAGTGAACTGCCCTCAGGTGAATTCCCGTCCTGATTTGATCTTTGCTGTCAGCAGCTCAGTGCTGCTGTACCTTCAGCTTCTTTTGTGCTCATTAGAAACTACAGAACACACACCTTGTTAATATTTGGTTACCAGCATCCAACACAGCACCCCCCTCGACTCACATGTTCAGAATAAAAGAACCAAGTGAACTCACCTTCTTCCAGAGGTTTGGCTTCAGAGCTAGACAGGAGCAGGCAGCAACAAACCAGCAGTTTCCCACAAGTCCCTGGTTCAGGTCATGGGAGCTGATGCCCTCCACAAACAGATGGGGGTCCTTGCATATCTCCTGCAACCCCAAGAGTTAACATAATAGACTTAATAAGTGTCTTCTCAAGACATTATTGTTAAAGAAATGAAAATTTTCATGCAAATTGCAAATTTTTGGTTTCGTTTTATCAGACTACATCTGTAAGATAACGCCTTGCTTCTAAACTTTTCGTTTCACTTTACAGACACTCTTAAAGTAACAAAAGGCTTGTTGTTTTTTTGTTTGTTGCTAAATGGGTGTCACATAGGAAAATTTACTGTTATGTCCATTAATCACTTTTCATCTATCACTGATTTACTGATCTTTTTACTTTGGTTACGAGTCAGTCTCCTGCTCTACTCTGTATGTGTCAACTGAGTCATTAAAAAAAATACATTTACTTGTCTTTCCATTCATAAAAACTCTGAACTTCATTAGCAGGAATAACAACATTTCCCCCTGCACATAAGCAAAGGGCCATGTCACCGGTGCCACTCACCCCTGGTCGTTTCCACTCCACCATACCAGGAGGTGGTTTCCTAAAATACAGCGATGCATTGACTGCTGGGAACTCAGGATCCTCAAACAGTTTCTTGTCCCTGATGCAGTCCCCCTTCAGTTCAGCGTAGTGCTGATTTTTGTATGGGGAAGATGAGGAGATCATGGTCTGGAGCGCGCTGAAGCCTCACAGCTGCAGATGGGAGACAGACACCAGACGTTTTCTGACTTTATATAGTGTTTGGGATTACTTTATGTGGGCAGGATATCCCTCTGTCCTCTGACTCTGCGCATATTTTGGACAAAGACCGTGGACGTGCATCCTATAAATCTGTGCTCTAGTTAAACACCAGATAAACAGCAGCCAGCCCTTTGACTCATGGTCCCTCTGGAAAAGTCTGGATTCACTAATAAGCATACAAAGCTTGCACAATAAAATATTATTGTGTTATTTGAAAATACTCCTTTACACTAAAACTGTGCTGTAAATACAGCATATAATTTAGTCTAAACAAAAAAATGCCCTAAAATAAACAGCTGCAGCTTCTACTGATATCTCATAAAAGATTATAAGTAAACTTTAAACCAAAAAAAAGGTGTGAAAAACGTTTTATTTTCATTTAAAAAACTTAAGAAAAAAACATTAAGTAGTTCAAACAAGTTTGAACTGAGTAGTTGAACTTCCAAACTAACTAAAATAAAAAGAAAATATTCAACAAATGCTTTTAGTTTTAGTCTTCTTCAATTTGGTCAAAGCTGTCATCACATCAAGGAGACACATCTGTGCATGTGTGTATCGAGAGTGAGGCGTCTACTTGACTTTGGGTCAATTGCCTTCACTAAGTGTTATTTTTGGATTCTAATACATGCAGAACTTTAATTATGACCGGGGCTTTTTATGTCATAATGAAAAACTAAGACAAACATTGGAACAAATTAAAAATTAAACTTGAACTTATCATTTTTTAAGAGGTATAATCTTAACCAAAGCCAGCAAATCCAACCGGGAAAGTAACTGAATCTAAACAACTTTTAAAATGAAAGTCAAAAAAAAAATTAAAAGCTAATAAAGTAAAAACATTTGTGTTATGGGCCGGATATTACAGAGAATAACTGTATTTCTGCAAGTGATGAATAACCCAGCTGTATTCTCAGGAGACTGATGATGTTTTAACTTTTGATCCTGTGGTCCCCTCACAGTGACCACTCAAGTCTGCATTTGGACGTCATGTGCCAATATAATCATTCTGCATAAATCTGGATGTTTTTCTCCCAAGAATAACATACTGAGGCATTGTAAATTTCATCTACTGGAAGTAGATGAGTTGTACTTCCAGTAAATGTAATTTGCTTTGTCACCAAAGGGAAATCCTTAAAATAGAATACCAGAGAAAAACCTTACAATAGTAAAGAAATGGAGAGGAAAAGACGTAGTAAATACCCACCTTACCTTTCAGACGACAGCGGGATTCCTTCCTGGTCCACAATAAGGAAGTCTCCAGCTGTTTTACCTGCCTGTATCGCCCACCCACGCACTGCTGGCCTAGTTACACATGTTGATTGTTAGAGCCACACCCTGACTGTGTCTGTTTGGTGTCATTACATCTCCATGTTATTATTTAACCCAAGAACGTGACATCACCACGACAAAGTGAAATACACCACATATTTGAATAAAAAATAAAATCATTGTGTGTGTGTGTGTAAAGGAGCTACCCGAGGTTGTGAGTCAGTTGTGCTTGTGTGAGAATGTTATCTGTTTAAGAGCTCCTGGCTAACGTGGTCAGGCAGGTTATTTTGGGTCAGTTATTTGCTCTTGTTTAGTGGACTATGAGTGTAGTAAAGGACTGCAAAACATGTGTTTCTAACATCTAGAATGTGCGCTTGCAGTTTTGCTCGTTATTCCTATTTAACCTTTGCAATATGTGTGATGGCAGTTAACATTCCAGACATTTCTGTCAGGCAGTTCATAGTGTTAGAGACATTGTTTGAAGTGTTTCAGTCTTTTTCAGTGCAGAAACAGCATGAAAATAAACAAATCAGACCAGATCAGACAAAAGATATGATAAGATTACTGAGAAAACTTATCTATAAGGCAGATGTGTAAGGTTACCTGTAGACTCACTGACACAAGTCAACACATGTCATTTGATAAGGGAAAACAGGCTTAAAGGTGTGAGGAAAGGAAACGTCAAATTAAAAAGTCTTAACTGACTAAAACCCAGTAAACGTGTGGTAACATCATAAAACCACAGTGAAGCAGAATATATGGAAGGGTTCAAACTTACGTAAAGTTTAGCTTGTAGCATTTGAAGTAAAAGGCAACACTCACCTGTGATGAGCTGTCTTATTCTTGCAGTGAAGAGCTTAAACACATTCAAATGTCCTCTTAGGTTCCTCTGAAATGGGTTAAAATCAGCCCCACATCTCTGTTTCTTGAAAATGTAACATAAAAAGTTTCAGTTACACCTTTTCTCACAATCAAACCCTGCTTTTTAGATCTGAACTTCTGACTGCGAGGGCTTCCCCAAATATGTTCATTTGCACACAAACACTGACTGAAAACTGGTCTGACGAGCACCTCTCTGTGGCAGGAGGTGTTATGCAAAGGCTGACATGACTATTACAAGAAGGGAGGGAAGTGGAGACTGAAACTAAACACCTTCACTCGCCCCAACTCCACAATTCATAGGTGAAACAAGAAAAAACATGTCCAGTTCAGTGTTTTGTGTAATTCTTTTGTCTCACTGTTTGTGCTGGATGCTTTATCATATCGATCTCTGTTGAATTATTTGTTGTGTTTGCCTCAGAAATTTAAAAAAAAATCTTCCAGTTAGCCAGAGGTCAGTTAAATTGAACAAACAAAGCTATTAAGCACTGTGCTATCCTCAAACCGTAAGTGACGCGCGCTATTAAGACACGCTGGCAAGCTCTCAGTGGCTCTGACTTAACTTTTAAGAAACACAAGAAGCACTTTGACTCCTTTAAACAGGCACATCTTTTGTGTATAATTCCAGCTTTTAAATTGAGGGCAAAAGAGTGGAAGCTGATGAAGAATGTTAAAAGCGGGCCAACAGTAATAAGGTGAATATATGCAGCAGCTAAGCAGAGAGGCTAAAGACGAAACTGACGATATTTCAGAAATTAAGTTAAATTTTTTGGATTAGTAAGGACGTGAGAGAGGACCAATGCAAGGTTTCAGATCACAAGGTCATGAGAAAACACATGTTTAAGGAGAAACTGAGGCAAAAAGTATCTATTTACAGTGCGTGCAACACTGTTAAACGACACTGTAAACACTGCGCAGGGTAAATAACAGACTGCAGCTATAAAAGGGAAGCCACAGTGCGGTGTAACGGTTCACAGGGTCACCAAAATCAAAAAGGCTCCTCCTCATGTAGATATCCGTAGAAAATGTCAAACCATTTAGACCTAAGTTTTATAATGTTTCTCATAAACAAACACACAAACAGTTATTTTAAGGTGACAAACGCTCTAAAATCTCACTGTGCAAAACCTGCACAGCATCAAATAGCAGACGCACAGCCGGCAACCAGCTGGTGAACCTGATGCAGCTTCGGCGGCCAGAGAGCCGGGTATTCTCCTCAGAAGTTGATTGAGATAAAATTAAAAAAACAAATAAAGATCATTTTGCTCTGTAACTGTTGGTTCATTAAATAAACAACTGTTACCTAACAAGTACAGCATGTGTACTTAATGTCAATGTTGTGCCCACAAGTGGTCGCATAACAAGTTAATGCAGCTTTGATAGTTTCAGTTTAATTAGACAGAATTAAAATTTTGAAATACTTTTTATCAGAGTTTGTTTTTATTTCAAAATGCCATTATTCCCAGTGACACCTGTAGTCGGTCATGTTTTACTTCTTGTCATTATTTCTTGACTAGCAGCTCAGCTTTTAAACTGTAAGAGCTAAACCAGGTTACAACACCAGCTCTAATGCTAGCATATTTGGCTGTAAGCTAAATACAAATAGAAGTTAGTCTGATGACTGTGTGTACTTAACAGCTTAAGGGCTTTTTGGGAATAATGTTGGCATTACTGTTGCTTTAACAACAGCAAACTGGCTACATTTGGCAGCAGTTGCTCAGCTTTCTTTAGCCAGAAGATGAGGAAGTGACTGACTTCACCACTTGCATGTGAAGTGACATTATGAAGCAGCAAATGACATTAAGATCACTGACGAGATCATTTCAATGGGAATAAAAGACTTAAAAACTCAATACTCAATACTCTAACCCTAAAACAACATAGAAAATAAGGTCTTCCCTACGGAAGCCCTAAGCAGACATGGTTTAATTTTTTTTTTTTACAAGCCGTTTTCTTGAGATAACGAGAAAATGGCTTGTAAAATAAATTAAACCATGTCTGCTTAGGGCTTCTGTACTTCCCGCCAAACAAATTTAGAATTAAATAAAACAAATTATAATCTTTTTTTCCCCCAGTAAATATTGGCTGCTGTGTTTTGCACATTTAATTTATACGGCTATTCATTTTTCCGGTATCTCAATTTATTTACCTAATACTGAGCACTTTGGGGCTCCTTACATATTTTATCATTTTATTCATCGTAGCTCAGGTCAAAAGGCCAAATGGGATCCGAGGATAATGATGATGATTATTCTGTCTTTTCTGCCAATAATTTGAAGAAAAATATCTCATCATCTTGCCAAATAAAATTCATTGCAGGAACCCACAATCCAAGAGGACGAACCCTCTCAGTGAACTCTTGCTCTCTGATATAAGATCATCACTCAAAAAAACTCTATTTCCAGGCAAAAGTAATCAAAATGTAAAGTGCAGATTTTTGTGATGTTTACTGAAAACTTTCGGGCTCCCTTGAGGATGAACCTTTTCACTCTTGGAAACTTCAAAAGTTTCCATCCATGCCATAAAATAACCTTTTACACAAATATTCCATAAACTCAGACGCACACTGAAATAAAGGAATGGGATTATTGTCCTGCAGAGATATGAAGGCTCATGTCTCCTCCTCTAGTGCCACCCTGAGGACAAATTCCACATCTTCAACCCTGCATAAGTATTATATCACTGATGTTGTGCACTCTGTCCAGTGCTTTAGTATTGTGTAAGGAACATTGCAGCCCCTTGGGGCTATTAGCAGAGATTTAGACTTTTCATTGAGCTGTAACAAAACAGCGGATAGCTTCCTGTTCGTCTAGCTGAGATCTGTCCCACGCTTGCTTACTCACGCCTTTGTCATCTCCTCTAAAACCTCCATCAACCCAGAGGCACATTTTAGCGATAAATAATGTATACTGTGTTTGAATTTGATTAGTTCAGGACAGGTCAAAGAGAAATATCTGCTAATATCTGCTAATATTTGTGAACATGAAACAAAATCTGCTGAAGGCAGAAGGCGGCGAACTTTAACACTCAGTGTCATCAAGATGTGAAATGTGACACTCATCCAGAGAAGGAGCCGCGGGTTGACCATAAAAGCACATATTGTTTGGAACAAATGGTCCATTCTGTGGCACAAAATAAATACCTGGGGAAAAAATCCATAATGTCAACTGAGCTGCTCAGGATTCTTTGTCATACTGCTGTCTGATACGATTGTTCGCAAATATTGATCGACTCTGCTGTTCCAGACCTCAAGAATTACAAATATGATTTCCTACAAAGCATTTTACTTGAGCTTTTCTTCCTCCTCTAGTTTCCATCATATTTTGCTTCTACGTTTCTCATTAATCATGATTTGGGAAGAACAGCTAAAAAAATACATGTTAGCTTGTTTTAAGGAATATTTCATTCTTGATTCTACCAAATTACAACAATCACTTTTTCTGTTTTTTAAACCAAAAAGATGAAGAACTTCTTGGTTTATCTAAGCCTATAACACTACAGACAACAGCTGAACTTGTCACATCACTCCTGTGGAAACTGTAAATGTTCATTTGCTGCTTTTTTCCAAGGTTTTAAGTTCTTCTAAAAAACTTTTTTTTTTCTTACATGAGATGGTCGGAAACAAAGGCAGACATTCAATTGTCAGTGCCTGTGTTAAACATTTACAGTCTTTTTATAATAGGTTACATTTACAATAGGACATGATGACTGAGAGTAACAGAATGAATAAAGCTTTCTGTAATTTTTGCAGGATCTAAAGTTGAAGTCAGTTTTATTTGAATTTAAATGTTGGCTTTCTTATTAGAGACAAATGTTCATTCACACAATTTACAGTCACCAAAGCCAGCAGATGGCAGGACGTTCCTTGATTAAATGTGCATCTTTGTTTGTGGTGTGTGTCCATACTTGAGCCCTGCAGCAGAGGCCGCCAGAGCAGGTCTTCAAACTTCAGCATGTAAGATCCAGTGCCACATTATAGCAGTGGGATGGGAGCTTTCTTCAGCACAAATACTACTGAAATAAA
Organism: Acanthurus leucopareius; assembly: GCA_029814765.1. Classification (NCBI taxonomy): domain Eukaryota; kingdom Metazoa; phylum Chordata; class Actinopteri; order Acanthuriformes; family Acanthuridae; genus Acanthurus; species Acanthurus leucopareius. The sequence goes on along the minus strand of JAQMCX010000012.1, from coordinate 10,072,402 downwards.
GAGGTGGAGTCATGGTCAGGAAATAACCCACAATATTAATATTACCTGCATCATGATGTTGTATATTTAACATGTTTAATAGTGTGAATGTAAAAAGGGATAAGTTTAGGTCTGCCTCACTGGATGTCCTTATATGTTATATATTACATATCATAGATGTACATTACTCTCATGTGCAACGCAGACACAAATAGGGATTATTGGATGGCTGTATGAAGTATAAATGTACAAACTGCATTTGTATTTGTAATGTGGACTATAATTACAGGGCAGTGTGGGTAAACTGAACAGTTGTAGTCCGCCAAATGTTTGTGCTATTAATTTATACCCCGTAATATAAAACACAAAACTGGGCCACATACTACATCACATACATACATTTGGCCCACCAAGCAACTTAAAAAATATTAATTAGTGATCTAAATGTGCCTCCAATATCGATAATGAAATATTGATAACGTAGACAAGAGACTTTTATACATGATATGTCAACATTATCATTCACAATATTGATAAATACATTGGCATGTTTACAGTTCGGCTGTTGTTTGAAATGTTTGTCCAGGCGCCGCAAAAAATGTGAGAGACAGACTCGCTGTTCCCATGGAGATGAAGATGGTTATGAAGTGATCTCCACATGAACACTTTACTATTTTTAACAGAAAAATCTTTTATCTATTTATAAATCTCTCAGTTGATTTTTAGCACACACTGAGCGTCGGCTGTAAGCGCTGCAGACATACAGTGAGCATACACATTTGTAATATTCCTTGTTTGGTTTGACGGGAAAACTCTGAACTGTGGATTCATCAGTGTTTAAGAAAGAGGTGAGAACAGCAAATCATTGTTGCAGCAATTTGAGACAAACAATGAGACTCTACAATGTGGGTTGATGGGAAAAAAATAATAATAAAAAAAAAAATTACAGCAATCAGTGCTGATGTGTAAGGTGGTCAGTTGGAGCAATAAAGTCCTGGGTGAATGCTGGATGGATGAAGAGAGGTCTCCTGCTGTGAGGTCTGTTCTTTGTCTGACACCAGTGATCTAATTGGTGATGAGGGAGAACTGCAGGCAATTTTTAAGACAACAGGAAGTGCATCAGGCTTTGAAGCCAATGTGATACAGTGTCCAAACCATATAATTATACATCGCATGATGCTTAAATTCTTTTTCTTCCCCCATTAGCTTAAATTTTGAAAGAAGTGTCTGTCAAACTGCTGATGGTTAAACTGGTTGACTTGAAGTATTGCAGCTCCTGCAAAATGACTCATTTTTCTATCATAACTTGATCCATTCAGTTTAATGACATTTGGAAAGTGCATCACTGCAATAAACAGACAAAGAAGTGAAATACAACTGTTTTAATTGCAAAAGGATACCGGTTAATACATTGAATGAAGCACTGTAACAAGCCACTGTGACATTGCAAAATACCACTAAAAAGGACATTGTAAATTTCCAAGAAAAAAAAAAAAATCATTCATTCGATCGGAAAGGCATACATATGAAAGAGCACAGGAAGGGAGCATATTTACACCGTGATAAAGTGTCCTGTTACTCTACAAAACAAAGTGTGTTGGGAGGCCTCCTCATTCAAGACGTTTAAAAATGTTTTACAAACAGCTGTTAACAAAGAACAAGCCTCGATGTCCAATTTCACTTTTTTTTTTATCAAAAAGACAGAAATCTAAAAAAAAAGGCACCACTGTAGGTGATGAATTCACACCATCCATCTTACATGGTGGCGGGCCGGTTAACACAAGACAACCAACATTTTCTGTTAAAGTTTTATATGCTGTAGCGCTGTAATAAGCCATAGAAAAAAAATCAAGGAAACAAGAACATTATTAGCATGTAAGGTTACAGAGAACCCGATACTTTGAGAAAAATGACAACAAATGGGAGTTTTTGTACAAAATGTGGGTAAAGTGAGGTGTCCCTGCTGTTGGATTAGCTGATATTGTTAGCTATTGTGCTGGTTAGACAGCACTCCCTGCAGGAAAAAAGGTGTAATTCACAGCACCGGATAGTTTGGTGATGGTTTGTCTTGAGCATTAAGTGGATGATGATAACAGCTATTCCAAGCTTATCCAAGAGGCAGGCACCGGATCACTCATAAGACATACAACTTTCAGACTGTCACATTATCACAATGGAATAACTGCATGGACATTTCAGTTTTAGTTCATTTCTCATTAAGCTATTGGGTATAAAAAGGCCATTCCTACCGAAAAAAATATTTTTTTTAACTATTCTTCGATCCGAATGCATAGATGTTAATTTAAAGGATGCTACATGTGCAGCATTTTTTTTTCTTCTGTATATTGAACTTAATTGTGGTCACGCATTGAAATGCTGGCAAGAAGACAGTAAAGTGTCTGTTGCTGTGATGAATAAGTAGCTCCCTGCTTTGTGCTTCATCCAATTTAGTGATTCTCGAGCTCGATTCCCTGCAGAAATCTGAGAAAACTCTTTTCAGTAGTTTTGTAAGACACGCGATGCACGTCGTGACGATAGAAAAAAAGAAGTATGGCCTTAGAAAGTTGCACACAGAGGCTTGAAAAAAGCACTAGTGTTCAGAGCTCACGTGAGCAAGTTCAAACTAGAAAAGAAAATCCTAGATGAGTACCCTTGATATAAATTAATAAACTTTATAAAATTTTAAAACCCACACATAGAATTAGACAACAGTTACGTTTCATCTCCCCTGCATCTGAGAACTATGCTGAGCCATGCAAAATAGCAGAAACCCCACTACTGTTAGCGCCCTGAAAACTTCTAATTGCCTCAGATGAGCATGATTTAACCTCAACTTTATTTTTGATGCGTTAAAAAGTAACATGCAGAAATGTCTAGATGTGCTTCCTCCAGGATATTTAAAGAGTTCTACAACAGATAAAAGTTACATATTTTCCCCTTTCTATAATTCTTGGTCTAAAAATCATACTTTGGCTTTAAGACCTTTATTTATTTATCTTTGAATTTCACACATTGTACAATAAAACGTCCCCACTAGTTGTGGTGACAAAGTAATAAACTGGTTTAAAAGGGAATTCTTTATTCTGGATCCATAAAAACTTTAAACTGAATGTGTGTTGTTTTTTCTGTGTTTTTTTTTTAAAAAAGGGCCAAATGGTTGTTCCTTTGGTTGTTTTTTTCTGCACCATTGAAGTCCCTAAAATCAGCTTTTTACATGGCCAAAGTTTCATAATCATTCATCAGTATCATGCACTGCAGCTTGTGAGAATCTAAAAACAGAGAGGGTATATACCAAGTATAGCCTACTGTCTATGTAGAGGGTCAAAATAGAGGAAACACCAACATAAAGACTTCACTGAGGGCTTTGTGGGATGCTTTTTATTTTAGCCGTTTCCTTGTCCCTGATTAGACATGGTGCATGCCAATAATTGCCACCATGAGGATTTTGAGGCCTCCATTTTTGTGGTTATTCATAATCTCTCATGTACATGTTTAGTCAAAAACATGAATTTGAAGCTGAGGAGGCGTTTGCTACTGACCATTAATCCCCTTCAGTCAGGAGCTGCATCCCACACATCCTCACCCTCTGTGCTGGGACTTCATATTTTGGTTCTTCTTTTACTTTGACCATACCCTGTATCATGTTGAGCAAATGTTAGACGGACATTGTAGTGACGTTATGGAAGCACAGCAATGGACACTGGGCAGAGATGTTACGATGGATAGCTATACACAGTATTTACAGCGAGTTAGAAGGACTTCATCTGACTTAGCAGATTTTCCTCTGACAAGGAACCGTTAACCTTTCACACCTTTTACCATAGGGCAGAGGGACAGGAGGACATGGAGGAACATCACAAATACAAGTGATACAAAAGTTGAGTCAGCTTTGACTAACACCCCTAAAAATAGCCATTTGCTGCTTGGAATTTTGTGACTGAATTATTAAGTGCATCCTTTTACCAAAACGTCGGAGAACAAAGTGAAATTTTACACACCGTGAATTCTGCTGGTCAATAAACTGTGTGCCCTTTTGAGAAACAGTGGCTAACCTGCACATGGAAACAAAAATGTCAGAACATCAGTGATTGTAACGACGTGGGCAAAAACTGACTTACATTTAAAAAAAAAAAATTTAAAAATTTAAAAAATGGTTTGTGTTATTCTCAAGCAGCAAATGGTGTCATAGCCCTGGTGGCTAAGGCCTTAAAAAGAGACAAAGAGTGGTTCTTCTAGACAACAGGTGGCACTGTGAGTGAAGGTGGAAAGCAGCAGAGGTATTAAAACTTCTGTGTTTCAGGCCATTAAGGAGGCAGGCTGCAGGAGGAGAGTCTACATGGATTCGCCGAGAGAATCGTCATCATCCAGAGATAAGGGCAGGTAGAGATCCTGCAGGCACAGAAGAGCAAAAAATGCATGAGTTTAGCCACAGACAGAAGAGAAAAATACGATGCATTTGGAGGCAGAAACAAGGGCAGGAGGAGGATAGAGAGAGATCCGGGTACCTTCTGCTTGTTGTTGAGGCCTGGACTGTTGGGGGTGGAGGTGGGGGAATGCTTGGAAATCGGGGTGGAGAGCTGGCTGCTGGAGCCCGTCCCGTTGGCTGAGAGAGCCCACAGAGCAGAGCAGAGGAGAGGAGAGGAAAGGGAGAGGAGAGGGAGAGAGGGAGGGATAAGGGAAGAAGAAAAAGAGGTAAACAGTAGTGTGGACTAGAAAGTGTAGAAGTGAGGCCTGGAGCTCTTTCCTTGGCTCTAGAGAAAAGTCATTCCTGAACTGCGGCCTCATTTGGCTGCGGTGCAGATGGACGCTGTTGGTGCTGGTTTAGGTGGCTGACAAATGTCCTCATTTGTTAGATGACATTTTATTCACTCGCTCTGCGTCCTGCCCTGTTGCTAGGATTCCCTCTGTGTGGAACATTGTGTTTATATCTAAGAGCGGTGTGATGTGATGTAGTTGTGTGTGTTAAGTGCTTTAAAAGAGTTTTTTGTCTATAAGAGATGAAAAGAATTCTGGAGACTATGAGCCAGATGGTCAGTGTAAATTTTGAGCCAACGAGTGTTGAAAACACAACGAGGATAAAGCTTCATTGTTAACCAACTTAATGCCACTGGCTTCATTTAACCACTCAGCCTGATAAACAGGCTTATGTACAAATGTACAATTAACAAGCTGTTTGAAAGCTTTAAAAGGACAAATTCAAAATCTTTTTTATCTTGGAATCATAAAATCTAAACATGAGCTGCTCTCCCACACATACTGAACAAAGAGGTCAGCTGTAGGAAGAAGAGAAGAGACCCTTTTTTTGTCATTTTAATCAAAGTTGAAATCTCCAGATTTTTACATTTGAAATGTATTCATCCTTTGTAGAAAACTCCAGTGTGTCCGTGTTTAGCTGAACATCACAGTGTTTCACTGCTGGCTCCAGTCCCTGGACCACACATGCCAAACAAACTTTCAATGCATTCACCTCATTAAACCCAGTGCACCCGGGTACAAGTTGTTTAGGTCGTAGTTTAGATGCCCAAAAGCTGAGGAAAGTGCTGGAAACGGCTCAGTAAATGGGACACATTTGGGCTGATATAACATGTTGGAGAACATGAGTCTGCAGTTCAAGGCACATGCGCTCCTTTTGTTGAGCTGCTGCCCAATGAGGGACCTCGATACCAGCTGTTAACCAATCAGACGCAGCAGAGACAGATGGCAACAGAGAGTAATTTATAGTTTTTCATGTTCAGTTGTAATTCTGTTGTAATTGCAGTTAAGTGCTTTAGTCGGGTACATTTTCAAATGTCTAAAAGTCTACAGAGTCTCTGGCAGCTTCCTGAATCTGTGATCCCAGTTTGGGCTAAAATATTAACACTTTTTTTGTCAAATTTTGCCAGTTCTGTGTAGGTGATCCTTTAAAACCACTCCAGAAAAAGTTTAAACTAAAGCATGCACAGTATGTAAATATACTTGGACTGATATGATTTTTTTTAATTTTACAGCCTTTAATTTATTTGTAATAAAGAAAAAGATTTCTTTCAGCCTCACTCAGTCTTATTGCAATAGACATGAAGATGCATGATATCTCCTCTTCTCTCACCTCTAAACATTCATGTTAAATACTTATTGAATGACTGAAAACTCATCAGCATTATTTACATGTGCTAATCTGAGCTAACACAGGCCAGTCACACACACACACACACACACACACCCACATTTCCACTGACCCCATTATCACTCTTCTGACCTCTCAGGTATTATAGAGGTGGTTAATGCTCAACAGTTTGCTGCCTCCCCAGCATGTTGGCCGGCCATCTGCTGTCTTAAAGGCCAGGCATCCCCCATTAGTGATCAATAAAATATTCAAGACCACCAAAGCACTGAGGGCTCCCACAGCGCCCGCCCGCCTACCCACCCACCCATTCGTGGCATAAAGTGGCATGAAACATGAACTGCACACTATCTGCTGCTGCTGCCACACTGCCACCTCTGAGAGCATCAACTCACTGTTTATATCCTACAAGGGATTTTACAACTCAGAGCGGCTCTGTCTTTCCACTCTTGGAGGAACACTGTCACTAGTTTCTACCTTAACAGGCTTAAGAGCACGTGGCAAAACCTCTGCAGATTATGTGTGAGGCATCATGGCTCAGCAGTGACTGGAAGGAGAGTTAATACAGTTTTACAAAATACATAATCTACTACTTTTGTGAAACCTGAGGAAGGAAGTGTTTTAGCTTTCCAGTGCTCATAGTTCATGTGAAAGCTGTCAGAGACAACAGATTTATTTTTAACATGTCTGCACCTGATCAGATTTAATGGCACTGGCTGTTTATGATGCAGCTATTTGAACTCAGATAGCATTGTCTGATATACAAAGAGGTATAGCACCATTTTCCAGTGTAGTTAGCATGAAAGAATCAAGCATGAGCATGCACCGGTGTCTTTAGTTTGTTCCACTGCCTCCTGGATATTATTAAATGTTAAAATGCCTGATTGTCAAACAAACAGCTCAAAACTGTTTACACCGTCTTTGTTTACTTTTCATGATTTATTCATGACTTTTTAAAAAAGGAATCTGCATCGGCAACATTATACTAAGCTTTAGTATAAATACAAAGGCTGGTTTATTGTACTAAAGAAAGATTCACTATGATAAACAAGGATGAATTTTTTACCCTCCTCGTTCTCAAGAATCAGAGGGTTTTTTATAAGGTTTTGTAGTGAGATTTAGGAGCCGATGCCGTTTGGACCCCCCGTAAAAACAGTCTGACTCCAGCTCACGAGGCACAGGCAGACAAATCAAACAAGAAGCAGGATTTTAACTTCTTCTCTGCCTTCTGTCAAAGGCCAGGCACAAAAATGCAGATTATTGTCAAACAAGAAAATGCAGATAATTGTCATTAGCATCTCTAAAATATGCTTGTTGAAAGAAAGCTTGATTGGTTTTTATTTTTTAAGAATCTTCTATTGATCCCTAAAGGAGAATTACATATTAATGCTCACCACTCCCTTCAGAGTAAGGTCAAAGGTCAAGGTCAGGCCCTAAATCAGCACCACTGCATCTGGTCTAGATTTATCCCCCAGGAGCCGCTCACTGCATCACTGTCATAGTCACTGTCACTGTCTCATTTCCAGCGACAGGACTGGCCTGCTTTTACTTTCCACCTGCTCCCTTTGTTTTGATTTTACAGATCAAGGTGAGATCTGATTCTTTCTGCGCCTTAAACTGGAAGTCTTACAGTGACAGAGATAATAATGGGCTCACTTGACTCAGCGGGAGATTTGCTGCGCATGATCTGACCTGGGCTCTTTGCTGAACCACGCTGGCCTTTGGGTCCCTTCATCACCCTGCATTCTGTGGAAAAAAAAAGCACAAGTTGAGTTAGAAATCATTATTCAAAAAAGAATGAGGTAGTAAAAATATCATGTCTGAGTTCTTCGTAGTAATTTGGATTAAATTAACTCTAAATATTTTACTTCTTTAATAATAAAAACATGTTTTTAAGAAACTGAATGGCCACATGTTCACTTGACATATTGTTTGGTGGAAATAAAATGTAATATAAGCAGACATTCTGTGTCCTCTGGCTGGATTACAGCCTCAGTGCCCAAGAACATGTCGGTTTTTGATTTGCCAGCAAGGCAGCTGCTGTAATCCTGCAAGCTCATTTTCATTTCTTCTATTAACTTCTTTGATTCGTCCACTTGCAGCCCTTTTTTGCTATGATACTGCTTTATTTTTATCTGTCCTTTTTTATATCCATTTACATATGTTTGCAAACCAAATAATTTTAGGTTTTTGAAACAATAAATGTTTTTTTATATTTATATATATATATATATATATCTGTTATGTTGCTCCCTCTTTGTCCTAATATTTTGGGTTCCAGAAACCAACAATGCCTGGACAAATGCCTGCTTTGTTCGGTCCCACGCGACAAGGATGATAAGAAGACAGAATGAGCAGGGGAAAAGTAGAGAAGCATTAAAAAACAACAAGGATGAACATTTGTTTTTTCGTCTCTCCTGTTAAGAATTTCACACCACACTCAGGCTTTTTAGCCAAAAGTGTGCACAAAAGTGTTAACTAGACAGGATTTTATTTTGCACTTTGGTTTGTGTTAAAATTGCTGAAACGAGATGAGCAGCAGGTTGGTTGGGCTCTAGACTTCTCTTTAATGTGCGATTAATATTAGAAATTAAACCGAACTGACCAACACCCATTTTTAACTGTAAATATTCTGACTGCTACCTTCATGTTCTCAGGTTTACTTATCACTAGTGATATCAGATGTTTGTGAATGTATGCAGATGTATAGCAGTGACTGTTTGTATAAATCACATAAAAATGCATGCGGTACATTCTGGGTCAGTGTATTAATCAGGGTAGACAGACTCCAGACATTGCTACCCCTCCCTCTGCAATTTCCCTCTGTTTGTACTGTCAGGCTCTCTCTCTCTTTCCTCCCTCCCTCCTCTCTTCCACTTTTGATGCTAATTATACTATCTGTCCTCCCTCCGTCTCTCCTGGGATCGCACCATGTCTGTCTTCTCTCTCTTAACCTTCACACACTACCGGATACAGACGTACGTTGGTGTGCCATTGTTTGCAAGGTGTGCCACCATGCCTTTGACAATGCTTCAGACTGGCAGCTTGTCTGGTCTACTCAGTGGTCTCCAAATAACTCCCCACCCCCTGAGTCTATCTGCACAGATTTCCTCTCAGATTCAACTGAAGGTGTCGCTGCATAAACAGAGCTGCAGGTACACATCCGCTCCTCTCTGTCTGCACGTCCGCCTTGTTATTTAACATAAAGAGTGTGAAAAATAACCACGAGGGACTGAAATCTATTTTGGTATTTCTGCAAAACAAGGTTTGAAAGCAAAGAAAAAAAAAGAGAAAATACTATCCAGCTCATTTCTAGTGCAGACAAAAGTACAGAGGGAACATTTATTGCATGTGTGTCTCTGATTTTTGCAGATATAGAGTCTGCCTTCCTTAAAAATATATTCAATTAACCATTATTAGTCAGCTCTGAGGGGAGAAAAGCCTTTAAGGACTAGAAATCATCCGGAGCAGTCAGTGTGTTTTGGTACTGTCCCTGTGATGTATCACAGACAGGGCTCCATCCTCCTACACTCAACTCAGTGATGGCTGGATCCTCGAGACTCTCAGCCACTCTATTTAGTATTGCCCCAAGGTTATTATAGACTGAAAGAACAATTTAGCTTTGGTTCCATGGGGGAAGTACGCTGACAGGAAAAGGACCCAGATCACTACAAATGAAACGGCATCTCCGCCTGCCACGATTTGACAGGGAATTGAGGGGAGGAGATCGGATAAGGGGGCCATAATGACAAATCAGCATTGTATCAGAGCTGCGTTAAGATTAAAAGACGTTTGTGAGATACTCAGTGTTTTGAGGAGGGGACATTGGGTGGAAGTGGGCTGTTTAAAATAGGGCTTTCAGGTCTGTGGGGTGCAGAGAGACTTGGTGAGAGGATCAGTTCTACATTTTCTCCCCTCGACTTCTCAGCAGTATCAGCACCAGCAGATCAGCTGGCCTAAACCTGTCACCGGACAGATTAATGGCTCCTCTTCTTCTCTACCTTTTCCCTTCCCTGCTGCCGGCTGCAGATAACAGAATTCTCTCTTTGACTCCCTCTCCTTCTTGGCATCCCTCATACATACATAATTTTTCTCCTCAGTAGAAACAAGCACACAGTTTGTATGTGAATACAGCACCTTTTATGGAAAAAAGTTCATTCCCTAATGGGACTCTGGTGTATTAAAAGACACCCCAGGAATAACTTAGCTCACACTTACACGTGAACATTTTCCTTTCACATCTAAACAGTAAGTTTAAGGCACTTAAGTGCAATACTGAGTGAGTAGGAGCAGCAAAAAAAACAGTTATCTTAAATTAAATGTTAATCATCTTGCATTTTTTTCTTTACTAATTTCTTCTCAAATCCCTTTTCTAAATATTTACTCATCAGGTCCTTCTAACATTATGTTTACTATACAGGTGGATTGTGGTTTAGAGTAAGGACGTCTCTGTAATACAGTGAGATTCTAGAATATTAGGAGAACTAAACCTCTGTGTTTGCATTAAATCTCATAACACATGACACATACAACCTTAAGATTCATGTCTGAATTTCACTTGCTGTTTACACTGACAGTGACTCAGTAACAGGCATGAGTCAAAAACTACAAAGTCAAAAACATAAATTCCATTGGCTGCCTTCCACTACACACTGTTATATACACAATTTAATTGAGTTTTTCAAATCAGAAATTAAAAATACAGACATTACTACTGAAAAAAGTGCAAAGTATGTTTGAAAGTATATGGACACATTTCAAAGGTGTCACACATTTCTTCCTCATGTCACAGATACATGTTTTAGCGTCTTCAGGTTGATAATGGTGCATAAGAATGACATGGCTCATTGTGTACATTTAACAGGGTTTATCATAATACTGCACTAAGCTGATTGTCATGACTGACAAAATAACATGCTGCATGTACAGTAAATATACAGCTAGAAGCTAATATACATGACTTGTATGCTGTGATGTATCATGCAGACTGCTGCTGTCACGCTCACCGTTATCATCCAGAGAGAAGTCATCCTGGGCGTAGCGGAATTTCTCTGGTCCACACGCAATGAAGACGTCGTCATCACCGAAGAAATCTTGAAGGCAGGTAACCTGTGAGGACAGAGAACTAAAGACTGTGAATAATCTGACATCAACACATCAACTGGCATCATATCACAGCTAAGAGTCCACATCCAATGCTGGTGGCTCTGTGAGGAGCAGTGCTCCAAGACAAACGCTAACATCACTATGCTAACACGCTCACATGGCCAATGCTAACAAGTAGTTGCTTTTTTTGTTGTGTCATTAACCAGGTACAATTCAAATGCAAATTCTGTCCTGATGACAGATTCAAGTTAAAGGGTTAACAAATGTATCTGTGTGTATCCTGAGGGGGAGGTGAACAGGTGTGCCAAATATTATGTTCTAAAAGTTGCTGAGATATTTTACTAAAACAAACCAATGGAAACTTTTTGGTGGAGCGACTCATCACCAGCGTGAATCATAAGCGTGTGTACAAACTCAGTGACAATGCATCCGACAGTTGTTGAGGTCTGTCAGTCTGGACTAAAGAGCTGGACTTATCGACTTATCGACTGATCAGCATTGCCATCCCTGAGGTCATCCCACTAGCACAGTTACAATGTCAGTTTTAAATGCTAATCAATGGCTTTGCTGCACTTGGTGGGAGAGCTACAGAACGCAAGACTATGCAATTGCCAAAAAAAGATTTATCTGCTCATATTCATCTGATTAAATCTTTGCTGTTATTTGTAATTTAAGTGCATTTGAAATGCTAATTCAGGACTAATTAAAAGAAATTCATCCATAAAGGCATTTCCAGCATGACGAAGCGATGCTAATAGCTGTGCAGAGGAAGCACAATGGATGATGTGCTTACAGATTTAATAACATAAATTAAATAGTTAAATTTTGATTAAATTTTTTTCAAAAAAGCATGAACTTGGTAAACACACAACCTCATTTAGATGAATTCACTGAGTTAAAGCGAGGTATTCCTCTTTGCCAGCCAGAGGATTTAGTCAGCTTCAGGTTGTATTAGGCCGTCTTTGTACTTTACTCATCATGTTAACATGCCTTTGGCTACGGTAGGTGCAGGTAACTAAGCACACACACAAAGGCACAAAAAAGTCCAAACAGAGGGTATATTGTTACACCTTTGCCGTAATGTTTCAATGATTGAACTTCCTTCCCCAGGGTCTTGTCACTCTATAGCAGCTGCTGACACAATATGGCCTTAGTGGACAGATGTCTCTGGGCCACACCTTCTCCTCTGCTCTCCCATTATATAGACCCTGTTACCAGCTCAGGCACGCCTATTAAAGCCTTTTGACATAAAAAGCTGAGCTTCCTCTTGGTTGTTTTTTCTTGTGTTGGATAAGATTTGTTACAAAGCATCTCAGCCTCTCATTTCTTGTTTGTCTTGATTTTGTTATTCTTACTTGAATTACTGTTGTAAAACACATGAACTGAACCGTAGATGACACTCTCTTTATTCAGAGGGGTTGATTTGGGGGGCTAGATGCCTAAAAACAATTTTCTCACTAACTCAAGACTTTCAGCTGGTCTCTCACAGAGATCCATGGTCTCTGAAAGATTACACTATGTTGGGACGCTGCCAGGAAAGCCAAGATGCATCATGGTTTTCTTTGTGATACACATTCAAACTATGAGCTGCAGATAATTTGGGAACACCCCACCCCAGCAGCTGCCATGTTGATTCTCTGTCCTGCTAGACCAGCTAAAAGTGTGGGGTGGTGACTCGCTGGCGAGGCATCCAACAGCTGTACCCTCTTCGTGTCCCACAAGATTCCCCGGATACAGGCCTGGAAGATCCCTGCTGAGGTACGGAGAGTGTGCTTTGACTCCAGGGGTCAAAATCAAATTGGTTTTTACAGCCATGGCTCACTTAGAGGCAGCAAATGTAGTATTTTTTTATGTTCATAATCAAGAGATTAGATACATGCCACTTTCATTAGGTTAAACTGTTGTGTGGCAACGAGGGCGCCTGACAGTTAATCATAAGATGGAAGCATTAGATGTGGGGTTTTTTTTCCCCAGCGGGTGGAGGAAAGGAGATGGAAATGGGCTGGATTGGGGCGGGAGGGTAGAGGCTAGTCCATGTTTTAATAGCTTTAAGAACAGAGCTGATTAAAGGGATAAAGTGTTTATCCACAGACTGCTACCTTAATCTCTCTTAACAGAATCTCCATTGGAAATGAAGACTCTGTCCTCTCTGCAGGTTTCTGACAGGCAGCACTAAATCATTCATCCATCACTCGCTGACCCAAAGGGGGGATTTTATATAAGTGCTACAAAACAAAGATATTGCATGCAGCTAAACAATTAACATGGATGGAAATCTTGATTTTTGTGCAAGAAAGTAAGATCATTGTTGCTTATCAAATCCTAAATCCCTTTAAAAACTGGGGCTGAAACAAGCAAAATAGCCAAAACAGTCAATGACACCGAGACACTAAGGTGTCTCCAGCTGTTTAGCTTCCGCAGCAAAAAAAAAAAAAAGGTTCCTCAATGACTCTCAGAGGCATTGCTGTCTAACCAGGTAGGCCTGCACTAAATAACTCAAAGCATCATAGAGTCATTTATATTATTGACATCCAGATTCTAAATTGACAGTTGAATGCATATCTTGCTTGTTGCAGGGCTTTGTGGTTCCTGTGGAGGAACAGATGCAAGCAGACAGCAGCTGAGAGATCTGCAGAAACAAAAAACTGGACTCACACCATATTCTGTTCCCATCCGGAGCCATTTACTGGCAAGAGGAAAGTTGAAAGTTTATTTTTTGAACTTTTGGGGTTTAAAAGAGGATTTATCTTCACTTCAAAGTATCTGCAGCAGTGAGCTACAGAGCTGCCAACCTCTACTGTAAAAAGTCTGACTTTAGTGACTTGCTGGAGGAGAAATTTTAACTTTACTTTTGTAAAATATACACAACTCTGGCTGTTTATAGCAAAACCTGCACAAGTACTGTAAGGTAAAAATGAGCATTTTATGGTGACATAACAGATAGTGATGACAGACATTCGAAGCTTCATCTGGTGCAGCAGAACCAAGATAGTTGGTACTTCAACTGATAGATAAAACAATAAACTGCATATCTGTTCTGCAATGTCCAAGAGTTAGTTTGAATCAGAATGACCATGAAAAACAACAGCTGTATCTCCCCCAGCCTGACCCGCTGCAGATAACCTGGGTCTAAACCAGGATTCAGAGAGCACCCACCCTTTTTTAGACTCCTTAGCAAAAATAACGACTCCTACCAAGCTATCCTACTAATCCTATTTCCTACAGGGATCACTTAAGATGCACATTATCTGTACAGTCACGGTGCGGATCTCTGACCATCCCTCTTTGCATCAATAACCCCACAAATAATTAATATACATTGTGTACCGAATGTCCCACAGAAGGACCAACAATCAACTAAACCTGGTCTACATGAGCACAGCTTTTACATTTATAACATACCGTAATCAACATTTGTTTTTCTTCTCTATCATGGGTTAATAGTTACTGTAACCATCAGTGAGTTTTGGTCTGACATCTGTCTACAGTTGATAGAAAGGTTTTGGAAAAGTGCTCAGCTTCGCAGCCAATCAGATCAAATGTAAAATGTAAAATGTCAGAGTCTCTTTGAAAGCCGGCTGCAGTGAGGAAAGGGCAGGCCTGCTTGGGAACATTTGGATATAGGTTAAGAAACGTCCTCCCTCAATTTGAAAAGGTCAGTCGACTCAGTCACCTGGCAACAGAAAAGGACAATATGACATTCAACCTAAAGATGATCAAAAAAAGCCCTGTCACATGACATATGTACATATTGCATATAAAATGCAGGCATCAGAGTCAGTACTTTAACATATATTTGTGGAGGCAGGCGGGTGGGGTTTTTCTGAAAAACTGGCTCCGTCCAGACTCCAGGTGCCCACCACCCTCTGTCCCACCAAGCCCATCCCTAATCTCTGCCTCACCAGCTGTCAGGACCACATGACCCCCCGAAAACCACCAACACCACCAGGAGCTACATAGGGATCCACCAACTACAGCAACTAAATTATTCAGAGTTCCTTTAGCCCGACTCCGGCCAACGGTAGGTAGGTCATGGTGACCGAGGGATAAATATAGAAACTTCTGAACATCCTGATGAGAAAGCAGCTGACCAAAAGTTAGTGGAATATCTGTAATACCTCTAAATTCATAGTTTTTTATTTCAATATTTGTTCTTTAAAAAAAGAAAAGGTCTAGGAATTATGTGAGATGTGCATTTTAATCTTTTGTTTAATCAATGAACCACAAAGCAACCAGACACCAGATATTTACCAAAAGAAAAAACAGCTATCCCCCTCCATCCATCCTCCATACTTTTACTGGAGCAACCTATTTATTGCCACAACCACAAATATCAGTCATTCTAATCTGGATTGACTTAAAATCTCTGTCTCATGTCATATGAGCATGTCTGTGTTTATGGTTCCAACCTATTGAATGTTTTGGTCTACTTAAATAACATCATTTTCTCAGATCACTGATGGTCAAAGAGGAGTCCTTTGCCACAGTTTTTTTGTTTGAAGCAGCAGGAAACATCTTCAAACAAAGCCTGTCCATCTTTTGTCTTCTACCAGCAGCTGCTTGTCTTGACTTCAGCTCGTCCTCTCAGCTGCACTGTTCATGAACAAATGACTGATGAATCTGCAGGTCCACTATCTGTCCAATCTCTGACTCTGCACAGTCACATTAATTGATCTCTTTGCATAAGTAAAGCTATTCAATCTTGCATTACGCCGTTTTGACTCTCTGTCGTGACCCGAGCGGCTCATCTAATCACCACTTATCTGACAAACAGTGAAGGCTTACCACCAGCATCAATGTGTCAGCAAATAGCCAGTCAGTAGAATCAAACATAACAGATTACACTAATCTGCTGTGCTGTGAAAGATAGCATAAAGCAATAATCTCAGATTTCCTTTGTCTCCATAAAAACAGCTGGAAATAAAATAAATACATTTTGACATTGAGACATTTTCTACTTGAGTGTTTTTTCTTTATGTTAGCAGAGGAAGTGATTCAGGAGATGGAGTTCATGTTGAGGATGTTTAACTTAAATGTAAAGGCCAATGAAGGCAAAAACAAATCACACATTTTAACATTTTCTTTTTAAACATTGCACTGTGTAGTCTCAGTATTGCTGCACTGTGATGGAGAAAAAGTGTAGTATAAAACAGATAAAGACCTTGCTTTGGAACCCATAGGGAAAACTCCCACACCATTTCCTTCACTGTAGGCACAAAGACCTGATCAATACCAGCATCTCTGCACTGAGTGGAATATTCCTTCAAAATACATGCACTGTCTCCATTTTGTCCACCTCTACTGAGGTCTTCACAGAAAATAAGAAGTCTGGAAAATAACCATAGCTCGAATATCATGTCAGGTTATTTGTTTTTGCAGTAAGAGCTCAGATAAAATCAGCGGACTTACATTAAATCCAGCTGATCAAAATATAAAAGAAAGCACAGCAGTGTGATTTGTCCTGTGATTGTTGTAGCTAGTTGACTTTGTGACCTGTCTGTGACCTTGGTGCACTGGCGCGGCGTCTCTCTGCCACTCTAGGTGCTTCAGATGCATTTGGAGCACAGATGAACCAGTTAGGCAGCGATATCTGCACAGTCATGGGGTGCAGCTGGTGCATGGTGTTGTTTTAACCCCGCCCCTCCCCCAACCCCGAGGAAGCAGGCTTTCCATTTGGCTGACTGATGTGGACTTAGCATTATTAAATTGTACTTCCTCCTCTTGTCCCCCCCCCCACCCCCCCTTCCCCAGGTCATGCTCACTTGTTGATGTGGTGCTTGCACAGGAACAGAGACGACTAAGAAGGGATCCAGGCTTCCATGCTGCCTGCTGGCTTAAGATGCTTCATCATAGGGGACCACGCCCCTCTGTCAGCCTCTGTTTAACACTGTGTGTGTGTGTGTGTGTGTGTGTGTGTGTTTGTGTATGTCTCTTTGTGTGTGTGTGTGTGTGTGTGTGTGTCTCTGTGGGCGAGTGAAATGTGTCTGCAGTGAGCTGAGTTGAGGGGTGAGGAATAGAGAGCAAGCAGGTAAGACCCAATGTAAAGAGCACACTCAGCGTATTACAGCCATTGTCACAAACCGAATCCATCACGGCGGAGCTTATTGCCATGACAACTGCTTCTGCAGCATGGCAAAGAGCAGGCAGACTGTGAGAGCACTGATAACCACAGAAAAGCAGGCTTTTCTTCCCTATTACTGGATGGATTTTAGTCGTTAAGAAGCCCTGAACCTACGCCTGTATCCATCTCAAATTCTGTGAATAAGTTCACTCCACGAGTTATTAACTTTTTAAAGCAAACTGGGATCTTTTGTTCTCTGACAATAACACTGTGACCTTGTGCCTCAAGCATCCCTTCTTTTCTTGTGCAGGCTCCTTTGTTGACAAACCAATTTCCATACAAAGACTTAAATGAAAACCTCAGAATAATGGGCACTCAGAGCCGTTAAAGAGCCCTCTGCAATGCTGCACAGTGGTCAAGATCATTCATGAAGACGACTCGCACGGCAACACAATTTACTTTCAACGGGTCTCAAAGAAATGACATTTAGATTTGGCATCTAGTAGACAGAAAACCTTCTCTAAGTGCAATTCAGATACACAAGCAGCAGATCTCAGATGCAAATCAGAGCTATTCTATGCAGACTCCCCTATCAAACAGGAATGAATACAAAATGGCTGCCAGCAATTAAATAAACTCTCCCTGATTTAATGTAGCTTTTAGAGGCAGTGAGGGCAAATCAAGATTTTTTTTTCGTTTTTTTTTTTTTTTTTAAATGCACAGGGAATAATTATTAAACATCAGCAAAAATAAAAACGATCCTAATTTGCTCCGAGAATGGAAAATGAGTCCTGAAACCACCAGCCCCACCCTTCCCGATTGAAGTGAAAAGCAGCAGCATTTGAGGGGAAAATGGGAGTGATTTTGTTCACAACACTGACAAAGAGAGGAGGGCAGGCTGTCTGTGGAGTCTGCACAGCAGCGAGGAGAGGAGGAAAACCAGGACTGAGAGGTGAGCATCTCAGAAATGCCTTATAAAACACAACCTGAAGCACCTTTTCTATATGAAAACTGATCCTTTAAAAACTACACATGCGCACACACACACACACACCAACGCCACAGCCCTCCAACCAAACCACACCCAATGATGGAATGCATACAGGTGAAAAAAAACAAAAAAAACAAAAAAACAGACATGACATGTGATTTCTTAAAAACCAAAGGGCTCACATTGATAGTAAAACTCTCACACCCACTACAGGATGTGGTATCTGACAGACCAGTCCACACCAGCTGGGCTCTCTTTGTGCCTGGGATGTGGTCTCCTAGCAACCGCTCCCAGCAGCTATCGCAATGGAATGGGAAGAGGAGGATCGGCGCAGAGTCAGGGAGGGGCGGGCACCGCATCAATATTGCTTCTACTATATCACCTCCACCACGGAGCAGCTGCAGTGTGCCTCTGCACACAAAGACAGCCGCAATAATGTGTGCAGCATGTCTCACAACTCTGTGCACCGCAATGAGACTGGCTGGGAGACCCTGGGCATGAGTCAGTGATCAATAGACACTAATCGTGACACAATTAATCTATAGCTTCTGTGCAGTGATGACAACAGAATCAAAATGCTCACTGGGACAGAAACCATACGGTATATTGTATTAATTTTGTGGAAACATGTCATTAAAAATGCATGGCCAAAAAAATTAAGCAAGACTGGGACGAGGAGAGGGTTTAAACCTTCCCACAAGCAAAACCACAAAGATAAAATAAATGAATATAGAAGTAACAGTCATATTCCTTAAGCGATTACAATCTAAACATTTTAGCCAGTGTTTCCTCAGGAAAACCAGCGCAAGACCTGGGGCAGCCAGACTGCACCCCTGGGAGAGAGCATTAAAATCAAATTCCCCCATCTATCATTTCAGCACTCCTCCCCTCCTCCTCCTCCTCCTCCTCCTCCTCCTCCTCCTCCCAAGCACATGTGATTCCGGCCTTATTAATCCAGAAGAGGAAAAAAACCTGAAGGAGTACAACACCTCAAGGAAGCTCAGCAGGGCAAAAGCCCCAGTTCATCTGTAATGAATAATACAAGGAAAAAGGTCCCCACAGGAAAAATCAGCGAACATTTAACCATATCAAAGACAGGACTGAGGAACAGATGTCCGCGTACATATCCACACATGCTTTCACGCTTGCTCCACATCCCCGCCTCTGCTAATTACCCGCAATTCACAAAAGTGTGAAAAGCACAGTTATTTGATCTGTGTAGTCGGTTACAGGTGTGGCAGGTGTTAGTTTTGAAATCAGAAAAGATCTGTACCTGTGTTAACCTGCAAGATTTGTTTCATCAAGGCTGGTGAGTGTGTCTGCAGTCAGAGGGTCTCTTAATACTGCAAAAGACTACATTTTGACCCAACATGTCTATCCATATTCCAACTTTTGTTTGACCACAATGCTCACACACATTTTATTCACAACTTCACACAGAAGTACACAACTGATATTGAGAATAGAGTGGACGGTCCATCTCATAGACCTTTCCACAGCGTCTCAGGTGGGTGACCCTGCCTGGTGTCCATGTTTGTCCCTCAACACTGCAACAATACAGCCTGAGCATGAATTAAACATCATGTCCTTTAAGCCACTGTGCTGAGAAAACAATGGTCTTCCCCTGGGAGTGACTTTTAGGCACTTTTAAGTTAAATCATGTGTGTGCCTCGTATGGATCATTTAATCAGCTTTTGCTGTTCTTGTGCTTTTGTTCCAGCTGAATTTGCAGCTGTGTCCCGCCTCCATTCTGCACATCACTGCTACATCAAGTATCCTATTAATCTTTGTGGTTTAATCAAAGATAGAGGCATATGGTAGTACTGAACTGACACAGCTTTATATGTGACTGTTGCCAGTGTATTCTCTCAATCTGTTCTTAACTGTTTGAAAGGCAGAAGAGTCAAAGCATTTTCTGCATATTACCATTTTCACTGAGGATGAATCTCTGAAATAAAAATATATTCTTAAGATTAAATTTAGCAGTCGTAAGTAAAAATGCACATCTGACATGTGACCACATGTGACCACATGTGACCATGTATGAATGCAGGATGTGTCACATGTGATCAATTCAAATGTACAAATGCTTTTATGACATTTCACATGTAAAATCATTCATTCATCAATTTGAGACGCTTCACAGGTGGTTTTCAGAAATTTTACATGTGAAGTTACAGCACACATGAAATATTTGGATTCACATGTGAAATGTGTTCATTTTCGTGTAAATTATCTTTTACAAATGACAAAGACGACATTTCACATGTGCTTTTTTGCATCAGGAAGGGAAGCAAAACAGGCTGCACCGCTAGCAACGTTAGCTAAAACCAAACAAACACTTATTACACTGTCTGCTTAGATATTTCCTGCCAAATAAAGAATGTTCACATCCTGAATGTATATTTTATACCAACTTAAATATCAGGCTCAATATGTAATGTCTGCAGGACTTTATTCTTGTTTTTTTTTTTAAATTCAAGAGACACTTTACATTGGATTTAATCCATCTTTTTTGTATATAAAATATGGGTCTGATCTCATGCAACTTTTTACTGCCTGCAGCCAGCGAGTGGAAGCCCAGTGTTTTTCTCCTCATGGGGATTGTAGTGCCCTGAATTCTGTTTGGCTTCAACAGCCGAAGGGTCCCTTAACTCAACACCAGAGAACGGTCAAGGTTACTCAAGACACTTTGCCCTGTAAGAAATGTCTGTATTTCCATCCTCAACATGCAACTGGAGCAACATCACAAAATGGGAATTTGTGCCGAGAATCCAGATGTGCTAGAGTCTTTGATACACTGATTGTTTCTAGAACTGTCTAATGACTGAAAGCTGATCATTTCATTCCAGATTTGTCTCATTAAGTCCAAATCTATGAAATGTTTTTAATATTTCAATAAAATTTTTGTGAACAAATGTAACATTAAGGATTCTGGGCAAAAGTACATTTAAAAGCTACATGATACTTTCACATATCAAGCCAAAGTTTTTTTCTAGATCTTTATTCACACAGTTTTACTAAAATACCAGCGTGCATCGTCCCAAACTGAGTCACAATGGGAACAAAATGATCAAACACAACAACACAGGGCTTGGCCTTTTGTAGACAACCATAAAGGGTGGACAACTGAACTTCCCAGGACTTTTGAGCTTTTCAATGACAGATCAACTAAGAAACACTTATGACCTAAAAAAAAAACTGCATAACAAAGGCAGGTGGACAGGAAACGAATGACCTGAACCACAACACAGGAGAGTCTGTTGCCTCAAACCGAAAGTCAGACTAAAGACTGCAGACAATGAAGCTCATTGTGTAAACAGGTTATTCTCATAGATGTTCGAGGTTCTCATGGACCCGTTTCACAGCAGACCGAGGGCAGGAGAGGACAATGACTTTTGTGTTGTTTTTTTTTTTTTTTTTTGCATTTCCAAGCAAATAATTTGGTTTCCCACTGTTCTTTGATCCTGATACCTGCCTGGGTGTGCGTGGATGTATGAATGAAGAGCTGTCCTCATTACTGACCACAAATTTACCTACTGTGTAGCTTTGCTTCCGAACTGCACTGTATCCGCTTTATTCCAGTTATTCCTGGAACAAAAGGCCCTATTCTCTAAACAAACCCATGTTGCAATAATAACCCATTAGCAGGTACAGCTGGATTTTATAAGGTTAGAGTTTTTCATAAGCATATCATGACCCAGTGAGCTTCAGCTGATCTAATCTTTGATCATTAGAGCATAATCAGAACCAGGAAATAGCTAAAGGTCATAGGTGAGACATACCTGCTTGCCGTCAAGTGTGTAGATCCTCTTGACCACGCCACTTTCAAGTTTAATGGCCTCTGTAATGTCGGTGAGCACCTGCTCAAAGGAGTGTGCTGTTTTCTTGTTGAGCAGGACGCGCACGGCCTTGCGAGGCTTCACGCCGCTGCGCATCACCGTCACTAGCTTGGGTCGAACAAAGTCCTTGCTCTCTCTGGGCTCGCTGGCAGCCTTGGCAGCTAAGGACTGCATGTTCTTCTGGCTTGCCGAGGCCTTTACGTTCACAGACCAGTTGGGGTTGACGTTTTTTGTGTAGTCAACCTTCTTGTAGAAGTTCTCTGATGCACAAACGTAGCTTTCCCCTGTGATGGCAAAGGAAAATTGGGTTAGTGTGTTACAACACACTCAGCTATTGAAGTTCAACACCTGAGAGTCCCAGAGGCGTCCACTCAGAAACATTTGAATCTGCAGAAGCTCAAATTACTATCATTTCAGATTTCATTACATATCGATCTAATGTAACAACTAAAAGTGAGTTTGCTTTGCTGAAGTAAACAGCACAAACTGCAGATGGTGTCAGTCTCAAGAACAAAAACTGTACACAGCCAGACTCTGAGTAACCAGGTTGTTTCCTCGAGAGACACGTTGCTAATCAGTTTTTCCAAATGTTATTTTTGATTTTGGATTGTCTCACACCAAATGCCATTCATCCTCATTGTATCCAGGAAACGGCAGGGATGTCAGGAGTGGATATTAAAACACAAAAACTAAAGTATCTAGTTGGTTAGATGCCAACAGGATGAGTGCTGCTTTCTGGACTTAAAAAATGGGTTGAATTACTCTATAAAATCCTTTTGGAGGAAGAATGTTTATTGGACTATTTTATAATAATGCACAGCTCCTTTTTGTCTAGTGTTGAAGAAAAAAAGAGAAGTTTAAACCTCAAGGTTCTCCCATGAGACCGCAGCACAAGTCAGGTCAACAATACATTTACAGCAGCACAGTAGACACTCATCTATACTTATTAAAGATTCATTGTGTTTTGATTTTAAAGCATGTTTCCTTTGGCTTGCTAAGACTTACATTATAAACAACCATGCATCCAGATGGAGGAAGGATGTTAATGGAGGACTGAAGTCACATAAGGACTAAGCATTATTTTATGACTTTTCAAAATAATAAATAAAAAAAAGGTCAGGGGGTTAAAATATCCTACAGCCTCACAGCAAATGTACGTTTTCTTAATTAGCCCAGCTTTCATCCAATCCTCTGAATAATCCTCCATTTTCTTCGTCATTATCGACCTCCTGTCTTTACAGCAGATTGTGCTGTTCTTGCCCAGATAGGAAGAGGAAGAGTTTAAGTCAAAGACAAAATGCGGCAGGGGGAGAGAGATGGGGAGAAAGAGAAAATGTGAAAAAAAAGGGGGGAATCCAGAAGGCAACAATTAGGCCAAATGTGGAGAAATTACGGCAAAGACAAAGGCACGAAAAAGGATTACACAGTGCAGAGGAGATTGAGCAATTAATTATATCCCACAAGAGGAAGCACAATGAAATGTCCCCCCACCACCCACGGTGCTTACTGTGCTGCCCCTACTTTACTGCAGTCACCACACACACATACATACACACATATGCATGCAGAACAGCACATAAAGACACACACACACACACACTCCTATCTTTACTAAGCAGCTCAAGATGCAGAGATGATCATCTTATTTTGAACAAATTAAGCTGCAGTTTATCTTCCAGTTTACTCCAAGTTCACCGTGTCCACCTTGTCCCACTTCGTCAGGAGTTGGGTCATTGAAGTGATTCATAAGAAATCTGATTAGTGGTTGCTGATTGAATATGACTGAGGACTTGCCAGGTTAAACAGTATTCAGCAAATAAAGCCGTCTTCAGAACAGAACTGGAGCATCAGCTTTTTAGACCTTTAACTTTTTGTATCACTTTATGAATCTTTGCGTCCTCCTCATTCATGCTGTGAATGAAAGCTTTATGTTGTTGGCTGAATTGGGCCTTTCCTCAGGCAGGCCATGCATGGAGCATCTTGTTTTATGCCAAGCGAAGACTTTATTCATTTACCAAAAAGGATTCCAAAAATCATCTTTGGCAACTTTTACAACATGAGTCTTCAGCCATATAAATCACTTCTGATCAGCCTTCTGATGCCAAATATAGACATGAACAGCCATGATGGCAGCTGCTCATGAGGCTGTCTATCATTTATACCACTCAGTCTATCAGACACAATCACACACTGATCAGTAAGAGTATATGATGTGTCCTTTTGAAAAAAATACCTCGGCTTCTGGATAAGAAAAATCCTTTTGCACTATAGTGTGTAAGTGTAAAAGGCACAGACGCTTCACAGTAAAAACTCAGGCTTGAGACGGGAGAATTAGACGCTAATGTCATCCATTAATGAACCATTTATCCTTTAAAGTCAGCTCCTACAGCTCAGTATGAACCCCTGCGAGAGTCTAAAGCTAAACACCCAAAATCTGAAACCACTGAGCCCCATTAAGGCCCAGCAGAGGAAACTGTGCTCAGCTTTGTGAGCAGGTTCAAGAAATCTTTGAAAGCAGAACCATGAAATATGATTAAATATAGTAATGGGGTTTAGTTAGTGTTTCACAAATGTGGCTCTTAAGTTCAAACACTACAAATTTTCTAAATTATCTAAAAATTCTCCCCTTCATTCACTGACATTATTTCATTTCTGTCTAACAAAGTGAACAATGTGCACACAGTTGAGAGAAGTGGACCACGTCGCGTGTCCAGAGCAACCTTCAGATTAGAAGTCGATACATCACATGAAGAGATTACAGGAGTCTAGACTGGAAAGATAAGACTTCTAATCTCAGAGCTGGAAAGGTTTTTGCTTCTAAATCTTCTCAGCACACAAACCGACTTGAAACTGCAGATCATCTCTAACATGGTGGCCTATAATGTCTCAATTTGAGCTCAACAGCTCCACCAGAGAACAAAGAAACTGACAATTCAAATGATTCCTTATCTGATGGAGAAAATGCATTTAATCAGATGAAAAAAAGTGCTTGGTGCGTCCTACAAAACACGCCTACCTTCCTCTAGCTCATCCAAGGTTGAGATCTTGCGCATGCCATCAATAGTGAAGATGAAGCGGACACCTTGTGGCAAGTTGATATGGTCAGACAGCGAGCGTGTGAGGTCGGCCAGGAGCGAGTCAAAGGTGCGAAATCGGTCGTTGGCCACAGCGTACACGATGCCCTTGAAGTAGCGGTCTCCGTTGCGGTAGAAGCGCACCTTTTTGGCCTTCTTCTCATTGGTCAGGGCCTGCAGAGTGCGTGTGCGGTAGAAGCTGCAGTGGGCGCTGTGGGTGGGGCTGGGCAGTCCGTTCATGCGCCCACCCCGCGGGGTGCGGGTCGCCTTGTCCCGTTCATCAAAATGTCCAAAGTCTAGCTCCATGATGACTGAAAGTAGTGATGGTTGTGACAGGTGTGTTTTGGTGGTGACCAGCTCCAGAGAGTCTATGGGAAGAAGCAAAACAATGTATGTGAAGTTAAACATGGCAGTTTTAACCATTAAACATTATGATTTGTCATTTTGGCTTTATTCAAAAACATCATTCATACATGGTTTGAAAGCCATAAAACAAGCGACCAATGAGCAAACAGACTTGTTCTGATTACCCATAATGATGTCTGGTATATTAGGATCGCTTTTACAAGAGATGATTTCACCAACATAAGGCATTCACACATTCACTGCTACCCTGAACTTCTCCAGACATCACCAGGTGGAGGAAAACAATGTGTGAAGTTAATGTCAGGTTTAGAAAGCCTGGATTTGAAACAGACTGTACTCTGCCAGCTGCCTGCTACAAAAGTCTGTGTTACATCCAAGTGAGGCAGTGTGTGAGGAAAGCAGGTCATTGTCCAGAGAATTCAAGTGAGTGGGCACTTTGATGACGTTCATGCTGCTTTGTTCTCTGTCTGCCTCCCTGAAAATTACCTTCCACTTTATTGGGGATGTTAAGGATATTTCCAAGTATCCGTATCCGGGTATGGATAAACACAAAAACATTTATCATTTGGGATGAGTGTTCCTCCTTTAACACTCTACCAGGTGCCGCACCTCAACTAAACCAAATGGAATATTTCAAAATTGTGGAGAAAATCTTCTGACGCGGACGGCCTTCTGCTGTGAGCTTCACGTGTGAAAGGGCATCAGAGTCCATATGAGCAAACAGCTTATTTGAGCTAAACCTCATCCTCCATTTTCTGCACAATATGTTATGAACAGAAACAGTGTCATGAATTTTTATTTCATTTTGTTTTAAAAGAAGAGGAGATTCTGTAATTCTTTTGTGATTTGGACAGTAAAACATTAATTCTTCAAAGCTGCAGTGATGATAATGGTTGATCTGCATACAGGTGGACAATGAATGAAACACCTGATTATTCTATTTTTTCAGTGAGACTAAAGGTGTGGTTTCAAATACTGGCCTTCAGGCTACAGTCAAATGTGCTCTCATAACAGCAGTGATTGATAGTCTTGCCTCAGTGACACATCCTGACTGACCACTTCAAAAGTCATTATGTATGTGTATGTGGGTTTGTGATTCAGCTCCAGATCACTTTCAGTGCAGAGATTCAGTCTTTGAACTGCTATTGTGATGAATCTTACGGTTCCTTGGTTCTTTACATTTTCATTTCAATGACTAAACTGAAAATTAATCTGCACAAATGATCCAGTTGCCTTCCACACTCTGCAGATTTGATGCCCCGTGGCGTCAGGCAGTGGCAGATTTTTAACAAGGAGCTCTGATTTGAGATGAGATAAATCTTTTCACTGCCATGTTTAAATAATCATAAAGCTTGAGTCAGGGATTCTAATGATGTAGATTTAAGCGTGTAAAAATAACATTAAACACACCAATGAGATTAACATGGCCACCCAACTAGCTCTTTGGTATATATCATCTATATTTTTAAACAGGCAAATATTTAATGATAAAGACAAGGAAGAAAAGGAACTATAAGGCTATTTTTTACTAAACTAAAGAAAATGCATATTAAAAAGGTATATTTGTTTTTGCTTCACAAAACTTTGAATCAGGTTATATCTATTAACGGCTTGTTCAAGTCATGATTTCAGGTCATATATTTTGCGAAGTGTAAGATGTTTATCAACTGTCTCACCTGCTGTGGCTGAACAGCAACATGTAGCGTGGTGAACATATGAGACCACTGTCTCATCTTTGTTCCCTCTACAAACACTAGTGAGCAGTTGTTTCACTTGCTCAGATGAATCAGTTTTAAACTTAACAGATCTACAATTATCTTTGGAACTGAACATTTAGTAATGTGTTGATTTTTTGTTGAGACACCTGGAATAATTAGTGAGTTAGTTGGCTGTTGTTCATACCAGTTTGTCCAGATGTTAATGCATTAATGCTGCTATTTTGTCTAGTGTGATTTACATATCTTTAGTGTCTGTAATGCAAAAATGGTACAGGTGTCTAAAAATTCAGGTAACAGGAAAACTCAGGCTAGGGTTGGGTGATAGTCATACTTAAACTATATTATTTATGAAAGCATCACCTCAATATCAGAAGTATTTAAGTATTTAAGGGTATGCAACTACAGCATGGATGTGGGTATTCAACTGTATATTATTTCAAATTTGAAACTAAGCTGTGTGTACAAGATCAGATGTCAAAGTCTAGTGATATTGTACACTGGGAAATCCACACTGCTCAGTGGGATTAATGGAGTCTCATTGCTCCATTTAATATTTAAGCAGACATATTGTCACAGTAAGTGTTGCATTGCTACTAAAATTTTAGGTTTCAGCACATTGTGACTGGATTTGAAGCTTGGTTGAGGCTTTCATGATTTGAAAGGATGTTTTATTTCTTCATGTCTTTGAATAGAAGGATTTGAATGTTACAGGATATCCAGTTTTCTTCCTGCTTGCTGGAAATTATGCAAACGATGCATCTGTTCGGACAATAAACAATAAACTACTTATGCTACGAGATGGACCGGCCAAAGACTGGAGCTTTTCTATTTAGAGACTTTTCTCTTCCTGCTAACCTGCCACCTGATGACTATAACTCAGTCCTAAAAAGCCTCAAAAACTCCTTTATACTGCACACTGACACATACCCATAAAACACACCATATAACACAATTAGTCATCTGAGTCCAGTTTTAAGACCTGCTCCATGAACATAATCTCATTTTGTATGTGCTGTTCCTGTAGACTGGTCACATTCTTATCTTTTTAAAACTGTCTGTGTATTTGTTTAGTAATATCACCAAAGATTTCATTGCCCAACGTGTCATAGTGTAATGTTTTTATTTCTTACTGGTCATGATTAACTCACAAGACTTTACAATATTGACAAGGATGTCACTGGTCCTTGAACACATCACATCTCTTGGTGGTTTGGAACCAACAGATAAACTGCAGGTCTTTAAAGGATGTTTAATTCATGTTTTCCACCTTAATGACATTTAAGACCTGAAAACACTAAATGATATCATGTTTCACTGATTTTTTTTTCAAATTTTGCACCATTTTGTATCATTTTTTAACCAGCACTCACTAAGGAGGGCTTTAGCTTATACAGGAGAAATATTTCAATGTTATCATTTATCAACTATGTGTGAATCCATATCTTATTATTATTAATTTAAATTAAAGTATTTTCTTGCTGTTTTACAATATTCTGAACCAAAATGTTGAGTTTCACCACCTCTTCTTTGACATGTCTGAAGAGTTTGGCCTGACACATGCATAACAGCAGAGCACGCTTCATCGCTTTGAATGGAACTGAAACTGATTAAATAGCATTTAGTTGATAATTATTCAACCCTTTCAGTTATTTTTTCAAGCTAAAATATCAACTGCTCTCTGGTTTCTGGCCTCTCTAATGACAACATTTACTGCTTTTTTCCATTGTGTATATTTGTAGATGTCATATTGGTCTCATATCACCATTTTCTGATATTCTATGACTACAAATAAACGTCAGGATTAATCAACGAGAAAAATAATCTTCTGAGTAACCCTTCAGTTTCTCTCATACCCTGTTAATTCCATGCAATGTAAACCAATGAATGAAACACTGTCTAACAATGCTCATTAGCTCACACAGGCTTTAACAGTTTGTAATCCCTCATTGTCCTTTATGGTTTGATGCTCTATATGATGCAGAAAACTATGGCTGCATAGGACCACAATGACAAAAGAGGCGATTAAACAGAATAGAAGGAAACATGCTGCCGCCACCCATCCATGTGGCGGGGCCCTCCAATCCCCTGCTAACCCCTGACTGTGCTGCTGACTGGGGTTTTATGACAGGCATGCTGATAGGGGTGGGCCCTTCTGAGGAATGGGTGCTGCTCCTCAGCTGACAAAGGCCAGGTTTCGAGCCCATCTGCCGCACTAATGGGCAGAGCTAACAGTGACCCTTCCCCAGTGGAGCATCAACTAGGACAGTCCATTGTCTCAAACAGGGTGCCTGCCTTCAGAGTGACATCACCATCAGTGCTGCTTGTTGGAGGAGCAGCCGGCTCATTCTCCAGCATGAGTCCACAGGGTCCATCTCCTCAATGCTTTCAATGCTCTGTTAAACTATAGAATATACAGCTTTACATCATGATTATCTCCCCCCCTTAAGATTGATTCATACACTTCAGACTTAAAGAGTTGAATAGAAACCACCACCTAAGCAAGATGCATGCACTCCCCCTCCAATTAAAGCATGCTGGAGCATTAAAAGCAGCACTGCAGTAAAACTGTGCGGTATCATTGATATTTTTGGCTTGTTCTGTGTGTCTGCCTGAGCCTCCCACACAACACCCCGGTGACTACACACTCCTGACAAACCAGCACTACATTATGACTCTCCAGTCATCTTCATCAAAGCTGATCTACGTGCGGCAGCTGCCTCGAAACCCAGTGAACCACGCAGGGCTGCTTTCAAAATCACAGTCACAAAGGGTAGAAAAAAAAAAGTTTCCCGATGCCACACTTCGCAATTATGATGGATGAGTGCGGCCACATGGTAAAGAGCAGCTGCATTAAAAAAGCAAGTTTTTTTTTTTCTAACATGTAAGTCTTTAGGAAAGGACAAGGGGGGGTTGGGGTGCGAGCACACACCTACTCACAATCCACCTGCTCAAACGCACAAATCCTAAAAAAAAAAAAATGATTCCCCTCCGCACAGAAACACCTACAGCAATGTCATCATCTCAACTTGCCCACTCCAAAAAAAAAAAAATCCCCACCTTCCCCATCCAGTTTCCTTCCTTTCATCAGTAAAAAGTGTGCGGATAATTCCACCCCAGTAGCGGACTCACCTGCGTCGCTGCTTGCGGAGTGAAGGGAGTGTGTGCGGGGGGGAGTGTGCGTGAATGTGTGAGTCGATGCTGCAGGATAGCGGCACGCCGTCTCTCCCCTTCGCCTTTGTCTGCTTCAGTCTGCGAGCCGAGCCGCTGCCTGCCTCACTGGAGGAGCCACTGGGTCCTAAAGCCAACGAGCCCTGGATCCGCCCACTGTGGAAATACTGAAGGTAAGACTGGGGTGGAGCTGACACCAGGCTCACCAAAGGTACACGCACAGTAAAGGCCTAAAGGGGGCTATTATTTCGAGTAATGGATGAAAGATAAAATAACCTATTAAAGATCTTATTAATGAGACACTTTTACTTTCTGTCTAGTAGATTTTCTTTTTTTTTTTTTTTTTTTTTTTTTTAATTTATGTGTTATCAGATTTAAGCACCTTAATTTTGTTTTATTAACAACACAAAATGCGAAGGCAATGTGTGTTTTTTGGTGCAAAATTCAAAATAAAA
>JAQMCX010000012.1:10013928-10032915 GCA_029814765.1 Acanthurus leucopareius | reverse complement strand
ACACTATAGAAATGAGAAATGAAGTATAATAAAATTATAACAAAAGGTTACCAATTAAAATAAAGTTAAATTTTCTGGGCTTAATAAAAGTGTTCTTTTTTTTTTTTTTTTTTTTTTTTTAGAAAATACAAAAACACTGGTACTTCAAAACTACCCCGTGAAAGAGGACTCTGCTAAAAATGTTTATCACCTCAGAAATACACGTGGCTCTGGAAAAAGAAAAAAAAAACCTTTAATTTTGAAAAACCGATCTAACCGGATGCCTCCCGTTAAACTTTTCCAGCTGGACACGCACAAAGCAGTGCGGGCTATGGTGGGAGAAGACGCGCACGCACGGACCTCTGCCGAGTTCATCTGACTGTGAGCGACCTGCAGCGGCGGATCCCGTTAGGAGAAGATGTCTGTGAACGAGGTTTACGTGTTCCGGCCCTTCAAGCTCATCGCTCTGCTCTGCGTCTTTCTGGCGCTGTGTTTGGACGTGGTGGCTCTGCTGAGTCCAGCCTGGGTCACCGCGGACCATTTCTCCCTGTCTCTGTGGGAGTCCTGCTCCCAGTCCGAGGCTCGGCACCCATCGGAGGAGGCTCAGTGGAGCTGCTTCTCCACCCTCAGATCTGGTAGGAACAACGTTTGTTTTGGCACCATTTGGTTTATTTCACAGCGCTTTGATGTTTATAACTTCCTGTGCTTCCAGCTTTAGGATGCTGATATTTGGTTGGAGACAAACAAACAAATCTAGTAAAACAACTTAAGGCTGGAAGTTGTTGTTTCAAAGTCTGGGAAAGTGCGGAAAAATTTGCTTTATTGTTTTGAAAGCTGCAGCTTCAAAGCTTAAGCACTTTTTTTTCGAGAAAAACTCTGATTTTGCGAGTTACATGGTGTACTATGTGTAATGCACTGGTAATTATGTCATGTGTGGTCACTCTGTAAGTTGTGGAAACAGTTTTGAACCAGTATGTTATCAGTGGCTTTTTTCAGGGTCTGTTTTTAGGGCCACACAAAGGCAGCACATCCCCTGTCTGAGAGACAGACAGACAGACAGAGAGGAATATTTGTGAGGCGGCTTCAGCCATCATCTCCCAGACACAGTTTGTTATGGTTGGCTCATTGGTCTCTGTCCAGCAGCTGAAGCGTTCAGAGCTTCTTGTGCGCCTGATAAATTTCCTCTGTTCATACCAGAACAGTGACGTGGTGTCACATCCACAAACACATTGTGATGCTCGGTTCAGCCCAGCCAGCAAGGACTGACTGAACCATGGGGAAACATGAGGTGTTAAGTGTAAATGTTAACAACGATGCTTTTGACAGTATTAGTAGGTTTGTTCAATGTCAGCCTAAATGTTAAATATAAGATTTTAAAGAAGAAAAGGATCCTGTGCTGCAGAAACATGATTATAACCACTTTGGCACACAAACAGTTAACCCACTCCAACCGCCAGAAGGCTTTAAGTGGGTTTGAAGAGACACATTGAACATCTTCCCCATCATCCACCTCACCAGGCCTGGACCCACCAAGTTGCCTTTTGTCAGGCACAGAAAGCCACATGACTGGGAGTGTGTATGCCTCCATCCCCCTTCCTCTCCTCAGCAGTGGAGGAAAATCCGCATTGAATGTAGCAGATTTACCAGCATTTGACTGGTGACTGTTGCAGCAGGTTGGCTTGTTATGAACTGTGGATTCATATTTCATAAACACACAGTTGCTGATTGTCATAATAGTAATAAAAAAAGACTGAAAAGCTACTAAAAAAATAACTGTAAAGTTACTTGTAAATATGATAAGTATTTGGTAGTTTAGTCCTTATTGGTTGCCAAAAGTATGTAAAACACTCACATTTGAGCTGTTTGTGGATTTTACTCGTGACTTTTGGTGCAGTTTGACCACAAGCACAGACACAAACATGCACAGTTATGCAAAGGGAAACACAGCCTTGGGGTGACTGACCGCTCTCTCATATTGTGGAATGTGTTGGGGTGAATAGGAGGCGGGCTTTTGCTTTGAGTGTCTGCAGAGCTCGTTAAGGCAACAGTGGAGGGGCGCGTTGAGGTTAAAGGGGCAGTTCACCACCATGCAAAGCAGATTTACACTGCAAAAACTCCAAATCTCACCAGATTCATTTGTCTGATTTGTAGTCATACAAGACACAGCGACCAACAAACAAGTGTGATTTTGGTGAGATGTAGGTGCTTGTTTTTAGATGTCTCATCTAATTACATGTGAATATTTTTGCTTTTTTTTACTTTTAACAAGTAAAAAAACACACTGAAGTCATTTCTTTTTTTCTTTTCTGCAGTGTTGTATGCACATGTTTTGACGCTTACCCCATGTTCTTGAATTACGGTCTATTTTTGCATCGACATAAAGTGGCTCATGCACAGTCGGTGGCACGTGACTAAAATAATTCAGATGAAAGCGGCACCATGACAAAAAGCCTCAGTGTGCAATAGAAAAATACACTTGTGATGTGTTTTTAATATTCTTTGAAGAGTAAGGGTTTTTTCATCAAACCATAATTGTAACCACATAATAGGCCAAAAGTGTTTGAAGGCTGAATCAAATTGAGTTCAGATGTGTCTTTGGGTGAAACTTCGTTTTTACTATTTTGAAGATTAATGCATCAGGAGCTCACAGAGAGAAACAGAGACACACCCAGAGAAGACTGAACACTGAGCAAATGCAAATTCTCCCTTTTAGTCGAGTCTTTTGAGGTGAGGCTTTTTCTGACAAGTGGGACATCAAAGACTTGAGCACACAATGCAGACAGGAATGGAAAACATTTTTTTCCGGACTACCTTTCTAGTTTTACACTCTGAATGCAAACTTTTACTGAAGCTCAGTCCAGAAAGGCTGTTAAATGGGTTTGTTTTAACAACCCAGTGTTGTGTGGGTCTTTCCAAGGAAGAGTCCTCTGACGCAGAGGAAGTGATGAGTTCTTACTTTTCCAACAGAATCACCTGGAGGTTCTTTGATATAAACAGAGTAAATGTACCTTTTGAAAAGCCACCAAGGCTGAGCAGACGTGGAAAAGGTTGGCAGCCTTGAGCAGAAACTCCAGCTTCATCAACCAAAAGCTCCAAAGAGTCTTCACAGTGTCGACCACACCGACTTTTATGTGATATTTGCATTTCAGAAACACACAGCCGTGATTCATCAGCAGCAAGAGTTTCACTGACAAAGAAAAACATGACAGCTTACCATGTTTTAATGGAAAAAAGCTATAGAAATATAAACAGTAGCATATGAACAGTTTAAAAGCCTCCTCTGTTTCATAAAGCCTGATGGAGATGGAGACGAGCAGTGGTCAGTGTGCTGCAAATTATAGCCTAAGTTTGTTTGAAAAAATACCTTCATTTAGAACATAAAAAAACTATCAGCTCTGTGTGTGGTGATGAATGAGAAAAAAATGATTGGGAGGACAACTTGCACTGAAGCCCAGCATATATGGAGCTTTCAGAAACCGGAAATAAAAGGTGAAAATAGTGGCAATATTTTAAAAAGGACGCCTTTTGTTTTGATATCTTTATTTACAGGCTTCAGCTGATGAAGAAACAAGTAAAATAACGGATCCATATCCTCAAATTCTCTCAACTACAGTATTGTAATTTCCTCCCTCTCATGCTTTTGTCAACCAACCTGCAGCTTGTGCAAAATGTGACACCAAACACAAGCCGTGGATCTCACATGGCTGTGATCCTTGCATCTCCTCACTGGCTTCCTGTAATGTTCATAATTAAGTTCAAGACTCTGTTAATCACAAAGAAGCCTTCTGTCGCTATGCAAGGTTGTTTGAAAAGGCGCTAAATAAATAAACTTTTACATACTTGCTTAAACACGCATCTTTTAATTGAAATGTAATAATATTGTGTTATTCAGGTACATTTTGTGTATTTAATCTGGTTACCGGGGCTACCGAGTTGCTAATCGGGCTCCTCCTGATGGAGCGGCTCTGTGGTGGAGGCCTGAGTCCATTCTGCTTCACTCTGTGGGATCAGCTCTTGTTCTGTGTTTGTCAACACAGCGGTTCAATTCAACAGTGCTCTCCTGTGAATCGCTCCTTTTGTTGGGATGCTCCTCTCTAACCTGCGTGTGTGTGTGTGTGTGTGCCGTTCCTGCAGACTGGCAGATTGCCACCCTGGTGCTGCTGGTGGCCGGTGCTGTGGCAACTCTGGTGGCCTTTTTGGTGGCCCTCATTTCCCTCTGCCGGGGGACACAGAGACGGCACTACCGCACCGTGGCCGTCTTCCTCTTCACTGCAGGTACTTCTTTCTCCTCCTTTCTGTTACTTTTACTCCGAAAGTTTTGAGATAATTTGCACTTTTCTGCCTATCCACTCTCCCAACTCATCATGCTTGTGCACATTTTAGAAACAAAAAAAGACAGCACTTATACATTCACCACCACCACAACAATTTCCATATAGACAGGTTTTTTTTTTTATTATTATTATTTTTGTTCCAGTGCTCTCTTTAAATAGAAGGGTGCAGAGGGAAAGAAGCAGCTGAATGAGGCTTCTGGTTGAGCTCATTTTTTCTGTGGTGTGGAGTCTGGGGAGCTGCCGGCTCACGAGCCAAGAAAAAGCAACCGCAGAATTTGCAGACTTACCAACAAAGTGAAGTCACTGAGAGGAAAAACAAAGACACCACAGACTCTTCAACCAGCACTGCCTCATGCTTAGGCTGCATGTCTCCTGCATACTTTGGTCCTTTGCGCAAAAACCAAATTTTTACACTGTTGCAGGAGTATCTTTCTGTAAAGGTAGTGAAATTAAAGCCAGATAAAAGCAGTCAAGACACAATGTTCCGTATAGTACAGGGGAGGTGTAGCAGACTCACAGCTTCTGCTCATTTTACTTTAACAGCAGCGATGAAACATTTACCACTTAACCACTAGTTAACTCATGCCTGGTTGCAGTTTTGCCAGTTTCCACAATAAATTGGATTACATAAGAAACAGACATCCTGTTATGTTTCACAAGTAATGATCCTTCTCCTTAAGTTTTACTTCATGCCTATAGACTGAGAGAAATAGCCAGACATTTTCAGAAATCCACACACTTATGTTCTTTGTTAGAGTTTCTGTAGATGAGAGGAATGATGAAACTCTGAAATATGAAGCCACAGGCAGCAGAAGGTTTAGCTCAGCTTAGCTTTTAAGACTAGAAATGGGGAAATGGGGAAACAGGTAACCTGGCTCCGTCTAAAAGCCAAACATAAATCCCTAAAAATCCCAGTAACTGCTTCTTATTGAGCTTTAGAGGGTCTTGTTACTTGGTTTTGTTACTCCGGACAGAGTCAGGCTAGCTGTTTTTGTTGCCTCCAGTGTTTATGCTAAGCTAAGCTAATCGTCTGCTGGATGTAGCTTCTTATTTAATATGCAAACATCAGGCATGTATCAGTCTTCTCATCAATTTCTGGCCAAGAGAGCAAATAAGTGTATTCCAACAAAGTCAAGCTATTCTTTTTTTTAAATATATTTATTTATGTATGTGTTTTCCAGCGGTTTCTGCTTACATAATGTTAAGAATTCATTCTACAAGCCACATAAAACCCCCCAAAATTCCATTCTTACCAAACATGTCAGTATAAAGAGTATAAATGACTGTTTATTTACATAAAATAATGGACAATACATCTACTTGAAGTAATTTAATATAAACTAATTCATTTCATGGATTAGACTGAATGACTGGAACAGGCAGATAAATAATAATGCATAATTTTGTCAAACAAAGTGGAAAAATATTTGACCGTGAATAAAAAGGGATTTTTGTTTCTGAAAACATCAGTCACAAAAGACCAGTGTGTGCAGTCGACTTAATGTCTCTGCTCTGACTGTTGGCCATTCACTGAAAAACACGGTAATGCAGTGTTATGCTTTCCTGTGTGTAATTGCTTTAAGAGCCTTGCGAGAATAAGGTTTTCTAACAGGCTCACAGTCCGCAGCAGAACAGCAGCGGAGGGGTTGGACTGTTAAATGCCCCTTGGCAGGATCGTGGCTCTGTGGTATTTATTTTCTGTCCGGAAATATGACCTCAGCAGGCTGCCAGCTCAGTCTGGGCTCCATCAACACCGCCACATTCTTGGGTTGCTGTCGTCCCCCCCACCCCACCCCGCACGCCCACAGATCCGTCCTGTAGGAAGGAAAGGTGGAGTAGAGCTACACAAAGTTCCTTTCCTCAAGAGTCACCTAGCATGCACGGAAAGGAACTGAAGTGACCGGTGACGCAGAACAGCCTTTAAAGGCAACATGTGCGTTCACTCACAATGACGCCAACACATTTATCACCGGTAACTCGCAGCCCTGAGTGAGTTTAAGGGAAAATGATTCACAATGATGGAGGCATCAAAGTAGTTTTCCTTCAAGGTTAAGGTTAAAAGAATAATGACGATTGTTAGATAAATGTTTTAGAAAATAAAGGAAGGCTGCGCAGGCTTTACTTTTGTCTGTTGAAATGTGATGCTTGAGGCATTCACTGTCAGGGAGGAAAACAAGAAACCCACAGGGAGGTGTGTCATACAAACACTGTTTTTATTGCAGCTTGTTACACTGGAAAACATTTTTTTTTCCTTGGTTGCAAAGTACAAGAAGAATTCAATTATACTTTGTAATCGTCAATAAGAAGACATATGAGCAGTGACTGATAAGTTAATGACCTGAAGTACAAGGAGATGAGTCCATCAGCTCTCCTCACACACATGTTCAGTTTAAGTCTAAGTGATTATGCAGATGATTTAAGTTAACAACTTGGATATTATGGGCAATTTTAAGTTACTAGATATTGATATACCACATATGTTATTCACTTCAGACTTTCTGCTCATGCACTCAATGACTTGAACACATAATCAATCTAGAAAGATATAGAAGAATCATGTTAAATGTAAATTGTGTCAGACACTGTGGAGGAGACATATTCCTGTTTTCCTATAAGTTCTTTAAAACACTCTGAATGGTCATTGTTACTCCTCCTTTCATCCTTTCATTAAAAATCTTTTAAGGGGGTCATTTTTATGAAATCATGTGGAACAGCAGAAATATTATGTATTCACACACACACACGCACTATATAATCACTTTATATAACCATTGTCTGGTTACCTTCAGTGACTGTCACTTCTCTTTGAAGACACTGAATGTCTCTCTTTTTAAAACCCATCGCATTTCTGCCTTCACCCCAGTCAGATCCGTCTTTTTATAAGATTAACACCATAAACGTCACATTTTTTTACTTGAACGGTGCTTTTTTTTTCCATGGACTAAATCCTTGTGATCGCTGAAAGCACACACACGCTTCTTGTTAAGGTGTGAAAGAAGAAAGAATCAAAAGAAAGATGAAGACATAGAGAGACGGCTTAATCTTGAAAAGAACGATTTTATTCAGGGACGGATAAAAGCGAGAAAGAAGGGAGAAAAAAAGAGACTTTGAAGTGTTAAAATTTAAAAAGATGAAAAAAACGGTATTCACAGGAGCATGAACGCAATGAGAAGTAAGACAGAGGTACAAAAAAATGCTGTGAGAAGAAGATTGTGTAGAACCTGCATCATTTTCATGTTTCTCTCAACATTATTAGAACATGGTAGCACCGCTCATAGTGTTAGTGACAGTAGTGACAGTAAAAGTGGTGATAGTTTAAAAAGTTGCAGCGTTGTGGACAAAATAAGCTGTGGTTTGTAGCACATATACTGTTGTGGAAACATTTAAGCATGAGTAACTACATTTGTGTTGCTTAATATTAATGCTCCAGTCAGTTTCACACAGTGGAGAACCCTCCTCCATCCCTGCTCCAGAATGACCGAGCCTTTCCACGACGCCCCCTGCTGTTATGTCTCATTCAGCATCTTACGTCATATTGTCTTTTTTTCATCTCTCTCGTGTTTGCCGTCCTGCTTTATTTCGTGTTTGCTCACCTCTTCTCATGTTTCAGATCCCATTTTCTTCCCTCATGTGTTCCCCATGTCTGTTATTGTTTGCCCCACCCTGATGTGCTCCGCCTGTGTTCAATTACCCCTGCCTCCCTTGTGTATTTAGTCTGTGCGCTCCCACTCCCCTTTGCCAGTTCATCTTCGTCTCAAGCGTTCAGAGGTTCCCCTCGTGTTAGTGGTCCTGGTCTTTTTTTTGAGATGTTTGCTCATGTTTTTTGACTTGGAGTTTTCCCAGACCTTTTCTAACCTACTTGTTTTTTTTCCTGCCTTTTGGTGTACTGACCTGCTCATGGATAGAGTATTCTCTTACCATGTGACCTGTTTTTTAGGCCCATCCAGTCTGGTCACTTACATACCCAACTATGATACTATTACCTGTTTTTTAATGAACCTTTTAACCTGTGAGATTATTCAAAAAGGTTTTCTTGGAGCATTTAACAACTTTCTCAGTCTTTTTTACTCCTATTGCAACTTGTTTGAATGTTTTGCTCACATCTAAACAGAATAAGTATATCTTTACAAAAATCTATGAAGTTGATGAGTTGAGACATTAAATAAATAAAAATGGTTGCAGCTTAATTTTCTGTCATACGTTGCTTAACTTAAGTTACATGTCAAATTGTTCCAGAGATAAAATATGTGGTATATATTTGTTTTCTTGGTAATATCTCATGTTCCACTCTGTTTTGGTTGCAGTGGTTCTGCAGGCCTGTGCTTTGGTTCTCTACCCGATCAAGTTCATCGACGGAACGGTTCTTCAGACCTATCACGAGTTTAACTGGGGCTACGGGCTCGGCTGGGGGGCCACCATCTTCATGTTGGGCGGAGGGATCCTGTTCTGCCTGCGGACGGACATATACGAAGATGCAATGTACTGAGTCCTTTCTCGACAACCCCCTCCCTCTCCCCACCCAACCACTGGAAATACACACATACAAGCATGTGCGCACACACACACACACAGAAATATCCCCACATAGGAGGTGTGCTGCTTCTCCACCCTCTGCACACTCGCTCTGTGTGTGTGAGCGCAGGCCTCCATCTCTCTCCTTCTCTTGCTGTCTTGCTCTCTCTTGTTATTTTTAGACAGGTCGTGAAAGCCTAATTTAGGCCAAGGCTGTGTGAAAAGGACCCACAGTGCCCCCCCTCAAAAAACCAATGGGTCTCTCAGCCCTGCCGGTAACGGAGGGGCGGTGGGGGGGGCGAGGCGGCAGAGCTGAAGCGCAGAGAGCTTTCTGGACGCGCACGAGCCACCGATGCTGGATGTTTCCACTGCACGTTGACCTGGATCTCTATTGTTACAGAAACAGGACAGTAGATTCTCAGCACAGACCTGAATGTGCAGTGACTGAACATTTAAAGGGATCGACATATCTCCACATTCTCTCTCTTTTTTTTTATTCTTTTTGTAGCATTTCACGAGGACAAGCTTGTTGTTAATGTATTTATGGCATCATTTTCCACTTTATAAACATTGAAAAAAAGCTGAACTTCTTCCTCTGTTTGTTCTAGCTGAAACATATCTAGTAATGCTAAAAGCCTTCTGATATTAGAGGTGTAAATTAGACAGCTTTGATATACGCTAGAGCTCCTGAGTGTTTACAGTTTGTTTGGAAACTCACTATTTTCTCTCCAATGAAAAATGTAAATGTGTACAAAGTATTTCTACATGAAGGAAAAATCTGAAATAAACAGTTGTAGTTTTGACGTGTTTTGATGTGTGAGTTATTGTTGTTTTTGTAATCTGTCACTCTGACTCTAATGGTTCACAGACTGATCTCTGACAGGGGGTTTTAGAGGGGGAGCATCAGGGGTACTCTTCCCCTTTTTTTTTTTGGACTAAACAGCAATGAGTCAAAAATGCAAAACACTTTCATCATCCAGAGCGCACATTCCTCAGAGGAAGCCGGGCCAGGCTATTTAAAGAGACATCAGCAGGTCTCCAGCTTGCGGCCAGTCGACCTGTGAAAAAGCATAATGAGCCACATAAAACATTTCATTGCTGAGCAAAGGGCATGTTCAACAGTTCCAGTTTAAAACCTCCTGTGAAACCATATTTATATTTTATGTATTTTTTTTGTTTTACAGCCATCTCAGATTATTAGGCTGCCAAAGGCTTGAATTTAAATAACAGATACAAATTGTTCAATATCTTTATTTTGAAAGGATGCAGGCTCTCTGAACAGATTCTCCTGTCAGCTTGACTCACTAGAGTCACTATTTATCTTCATGTTACTGCTTTTTGGCAGTTTGACCTTTTACCAGTTTGTGGCTAATTTACACTGGAGCGATGGCACATATGGACATGGATAAATTGCAGCCAGTGTGTCGCTGTGTAAGCTTTTGTATGTTGTTCAAATTAATTTAGTCAAAATCCTGTAAAACTGATACCATTATTCAGTGAATATTACAAACTTGTTGCTCGTTCCCTTCTCAGTGAGGGGGAGAAAGCAGAAACTGTGGTGGTCACACAGACTTTGTGTGGCATATGAAGGGTTGCAAAATTGTTTTATTGTACTCAAGGTTACTGTGTGATTCTGGCTCATAATTTATTGTAAAACAGGGTAAAAAAAATATTTCTTAACATCTAGTTTTCAGAACAGGTAGTTTATTAATGATTTTTGTTGCTGTTTTTCCAAGCGTTCTAATGGGAAGCAAGTTTAAAAATATCATCATAAATCCCTGGTTGTTCAGTGTAGAACAGAAGGCAGTGCCACACCTGAGCAGCCTGCTGTGAAGTCGCCTGTACACACTTTCTTTACCCCCACTGAGCTTAAACTGCAACAGCTGGTTAAAGAATCTCCGAGAAGGGAACTTGTGCAAATAAACAATTTGCGCAGCTGCAACAGTGTGAAAACTCCCCAGTTGTGGACAATATTTAAACCTGAATAAAAAGCACCATGTGGAAAATGATCTCAGTTTCTGTGCCGTGTGAATCAGACACTGAGCTCTTCTGAGCGCTGTGATGTGGTGTGTGAGGTGTGTGAGGTGTGTGAGGTGTCAGGTCGGAGGTGCTCTTATAATAGCAGTGACCTCTTGGGAATCTTTAAAATGTGACTAAATGAGCTAAAGGTGACGTGGTGACACGATGGGCTGGCAGAGAGGTCACACATCATACAGCTTCTAATGCATGACACTGATGTGAGGGAGCTACTGTCTCATCCCACACACACACATGTAAAGCATGTTAACTCAAGTTAAACATCAGAGGAGAACACAAAGTGCAGGATGTCTTGACAGCAAGTGGAAATGACTCTTTGACTCAGGACATTTTAAACAGCATTTCTGCTTTATTGATAGCAACAGCTGAAGACAGAGAGGACAGCTGAAGACAGAGAGGACAGACAGAGGCTGGATTAAAACCTGGGCCACTGCAGCAGCAACAGCTCAGTCTTAATCCAGGTACGTACTCTACCAGGTGAGCTACCAGACCCCCCAACACTCTACACATTTTAGATTTACTGTAAAAGAATATTTACATTTTACCTGTTGATTCACATCATGAAACAAATGGATTTTAAATCATGCACTCTCTAGTTTTGGTGTGTTGTAAAGTTCAAAGGCTAAAATGCTACTAGCTGTCATTCTTAGCACTCCACCCACACAATTACTGCCCTTTTTTGCACAAGTGAAGAGCTACACGCACTCAAGCACAATGTCTCCCCAAAGGCGTCATTTGCTTTAAATGTCATGCCAGTCGCTCAAATCTCCTGCGATCTGATTCTGTGTTCATGCTTCTGCCTGTTCATTCGACGCTTGCATGACCACCATGTTTGATCACACCCACACTATCAACCCTTCCCCCAACAAATAGTCAGACGTTACATAATCTGCAGTTGTGAGACTGTGAGAGCCATCAACAACAATGAGAGCCAAATCTAAAGATGTGATTCTTTCTGGATAAAGCATTTCATTCCCATGTGAACTTTTTCTGACATGTCATTTTCAAGCACAGTCATGTTTTGATGCAGTTTATATTTGGTGGTTTTTATTCTGCTTCTTCCTCTGTGCCCCTTGAAAATACAGAAACACAAAAGAAAGGGAAATATCACAGATTTCATCTTGGAGTGTTAAGTTTTTGTTTGCTGGGGAGGAAAACAAACTTTAAGCCTCCACTTAAGCATGGTAGGGATCACAATTGTTCTGATGTGAATAGGCAACAGGAAAGTACCAGAAGTGCATAGGAATGACCTGAAACACCAGTCAAAAGGGTTCCGATTGTTAAAATGAAATGCATTTATGACAAATGAATTCTGCAGCTGAGGACATTTCTGTGGCTCTGCAGCTGCTGTTACATGCTCTCATCTCTCAGTACTTCGAACATGACCACAGCTTTTTACTACAGAGGATTAACACAACTTCCCATGTGGAGGAAACAAAAGCCAAGCAAGAAAAGATCTTTTGCTTCAGCTGTTAGTACTGGCATTTATATACACCGACTGTAAATCAGCAGCAAATGTAACACAATTCAGACAGTCAATTGAATTTATGAAGATATTCATGAAGTTTATGTGGCCTTTTTGGAGAGAAGTTTGGCCCCCGGGTGCAGTAACCGGCCAGGCCCTGCGCTCTTTCACTCTGCAGGGACAGATTCCAGTTACTGAGCCTGGGGGACAGAGACAAAGATGGGCTCTGACGCCTTCATGCCTGAGGAGGGAAATTATGGTTTGACGTGATCAGATAAAGCACAAATGTACAAAAAATTTCAAGAAAGTGACACATGCAAACCTGAAGTTGTCTGGTTCCTCCTCTGATGATCGCCAGTGAAAGTCCTCTGCAGACCAGTAAAGCAGATACATGGACTGAAAAGTAATACCTGGGCTACACATTACCCTCACAGCCAATTGTCTATCAAGTTTGGCTCCACCAAAATTACATATTAACTTGAAGAAAGTTATTCACTTCTCCTCCACTGTCACACTTGTGCAGCCCTGCAGTCTCCTGGGTCCCATTAACCCCCAAATACAACAGTCAAGTCACTTGAACTTTTGTTCTTTCCCAGAAGATTTCTCTCATTCAGTAAGCTGCATACCGTCATTATCTGTTGTATTGTCATGCAGCCTGGGTGCTTCATTTGGATCAAACTAACAGCAGTTCGAGGTTGTATCCAAATTATCTGAGCAGTTCTCATCCACCCGTCACACAAAAATTTGAATTATCAGCCTGAGTGTGTGAGTGCATGCTGTATTAGAGTTTCTCTCACTGATTCTTGACTAATTCATATTACAAGAGCTCTGTTTTTTGACAAATGAACCACATGATGTAAACGAGAGACCCAAACATGTAGAAGACACACACACACATACGCATGGACATTCATGAATAAAGTGACCTGGTGTGGGCAATGATGGGATGTAACTTAGTACACTTACTTAAGTATTGTTTTTAAGTACAAATTT
This sequence comes from Acanthurus leucopareius, assembly GCA_029814765.1. Classification (NCBI taxonomy): domain Eukaryota; kingdom Metazoa; phylum Chordata; class Actinopteri; order Acanthuriformes; family Acanthuridae; genus Acanthurus; species Acanthurus leucopareius. Next base: position 10,019,595 of record JAQMCX010000012.1, on the reverse strand, counting down.
GAGTTACGTGGGCTTTACTTGAGTATTTCTTTCTTTTTGCATTTGAGATTCTCCTTAATCTTTAGTTACATGAAGACTTTAAAAACTTCTTGGATGAGCTGAAAATGTCTCACCACAAAGCTGTAAACAGGCTTTTTATTATGACTTTATTGAGTTATGTGATTCTTATAAACAAACATATGATGATCTTATTTTAAAAAAAGATGGACTGCTGTAAATTAAACTAACCAACAGTATAAAGTGGATCAAATTCGCTCGACCTTAAACATCCACAGCAATAACATGCAGCATCATAATATTCAGTATATAATGTGACAGCAATAATAACCTGGAAAAGGAAAACATTTTGCTGCAACATGAGTACTTTTACTTTTAATACTTAAAGTACAGTTTGCTGATGACACTTGCACACTTTTACTCAAGTAAAATTTTGAGTGCATGCTAGTGGAGTATTTTTACAGCATAGTATTGATACTTTTGCTAAAGTAAAAGGATTTAGGTACCTAATCCATCGCTGGGTGTGGGAAGCAGCCAGCCGCTGAGCTGACCTTGTGGATGTCAATGAATGTTGGATCAAACGCTTAAAAACAACGTCAGCCTGCAGCCAGATGGTTTGTTTCCCAAGACGTAAGAAAATATCAAACAGGGGAGATTTTAAGCTTACTGTCCACTTGCTCTACATACTGAGTAGTTTGGTGAGATCAGTATAACTATCAAAGAATAATGTACTGTGTGTATTATCAACATTGTATCTGCAGAATGAAGCTGTGTTTCCAGGCTTTAGTTGTTTCATTTCAGCTGTGGGTTTCACTGCTCAGACACAGACCAATAAAGGTGATAATAAATTATGTACATGACAAGATGATCAGTGACATCATAACCATTTTAATGCATTTTATGCTTTACAGTTATTTTATCTGTGATTCTCAAGAGGATCCACTTAAAGTATAAATAAAACTAATTTCTTTTATGAGCATAGTGGGTGCTATGTATCATTTGGACACTAGAGGGCAACAAGAGCTGTGACAAATAAAGTATCAACTATTTAAATAGTTATACACACTCAAATGCAGCATATTTAATCATGTTTATTGGTATTGTGTGTGTACCATTTCCATACATATATAAAAGGGAATAGTAGAAATTATTAATGCTAGGATCAAGTGTGTCAGAGGTAAAAAACCCCAAAACAACAACAAATAAAAAAACAGTGTAGTGCTTATACAGATTTTTTGCTTACTTGCAACTAAGATGTCACATTAGACGAATAGGTATCTTTATTTCCATATGAATTCATGGAAAACATGTGCAGCAACACTTGACCTGGTGTTGCACAGGTAAGCTAAAAGGCACAAGTTCAGTCACTTGTTTGAAGTGACTGAACTCTGTATGCAGCCATTTGTATGAAAGCAAGGGATTTTTTACATTACGTTGCATTTATTTGACTAACACTGGTATCCAAAGCATCTTGCGAAAATGCATCCAACAATGTGGTTATGGCCTAGAAACTTCAAGAATTGTGCAGCACATCAACTTCATCAGTATGCTGAACTGATGTCCTGCTCTTTAAACAACCAGTCTTTTACAGTTTACACAAAGGCAAGTATACATATAAAAAATAAGAAGAGCAAACCTCAGATTCTTCATTCTTTCATGATCAAGGCCTCCAGTGTTGTTTCTGGTAAAGGTTGAAAAAACATCATAATTCTGGGAAACACAAAAATTGCTATCGAATCCATCTGTTAAAACAACAGAAGAAACGTGCATAATTGTGCAGCAGGGATTGTTATCATTGTTAACAATTATGTTGAGTCTCACATACGACAGATAAAAGATGAATAGATATAACATTTTTTCAGCTGTTACAGTTTATGACGGACATGCTTATGCAAATGTTAGACATTGTATTCTTTGATGTTCATTGTAAGAAGTAAATGAAACATAAATGTTTACTGTTCGCATTCAAAGATACTTCATTTCATTAGACCATTCTGTTTATGATTAGAGTCTGCTCTGATTGTTTTGTCGTCTAGAGTTCTTAGAAGAGACGGTTTTTAGCAAAGCAAAGAGTTCGGCAAGTTTTTATGGTATTACATGTTTCAGCTACAGTTTACTCACCCACCACACACTGTTAGCAAGCTGAGGTTTCAATCAGCCTCTGTATCCACATAATATTTTATAATATAATTTATTTAAAAATCAAAATCTTAAGGTGATTTGAAATAGTTAAAAAATGTTAAAAAAAAAAAATGGCAACATGCAGGGTTTGACTCCCATCTGTGGTTTGGGTTCGGCAACAAAGTCACTTTGGTAAAGGTATTGAAAACACTCTCATGCTGATTGTTGTGAAAATCCTGAATTAAATATACATTTTATTAACAGCTTTTTTTTCTCATGGACAGGAATTCTCCATTTGAAAGTTGTGCCGACTTAAACAAAAATAATTGTCATTTAGCGCCTCCGTCCAGGAATCTTATCAATTACATTTTGTGATGCTGTCATGACCTCCAATGATGCTGTGAGCTAAAAACTCTGTGGTTTGTCAAAAAATGTTTTGAAATAAAAATCCCTCCCTGTGCCCTGAATAAAAACCAAGCTGTCCGTCCTAACATCCACCTTTTCCTAGCTTGCACATCATTACATAAGCTGAAGAAATGTATCTGAAAACCAAACAGTTTTTTTTTTTATTGCAGCTGGAAGACAGTAATTTTCCTCACAACTTCTAAACACATCAAATGTCAAGGTTTAAATCCTTTGAAATCTGACTGGGAAACTCAGTATGTTATATTCATTTTGATGAGGAAAGTCATTAAAAAACTTTAAATGTTGTGTGGCGTCTCTGACCCCATAAACACACTGACACACAGCTCGACAGACTAAACAGACAGGCAATAAAACTTAAAAAGCCCCAAAGGATGAGAGCATGAGAGCTGCACGTCACACGTTCAATTTCTACATCTGAGCTCATGTTAATGCTGCTTATAAAATCTTTATTAGCAAAGTAATAGTCTCACAACATTTTATTTGATTACCAAAAAACAAAAAAAAAACATCATAAAGGTGCATAGACCTCATAGAAAAGTATTAATCTGACTGACTTTACCATTTCATTTGTAAAAACAGTACAAAAGTCAAACAGTGGGCATTGATTGAGGCATATTTGGAGGAAAATGTGTTAATACTTAGTGAAACAGTGTTTTACAATCATTTGAGTTGTATTTCAAACTCTTCAATTTTAAATGGCAAGAAACATGGCATTTAACACTTCTGATACATTCAAATAAATCACATCTGGTTGTATTATAAATTCCGCAAGAGATGAAACACTTCGCCAGTATAAAATGTGCAATAAATCCATTTCCCATGAAGCGTCCCTTTATACTTGATTTATATATAACAAAAGACAATTTGTTGTCTTGCTCTTGTAAATGTTGAGGCAGAACAAAGACATTTAAAAACATAAAACTGATATCAATGAGTAAAATTAATATACTGGCAAGAGATTTGGCAAGCAGCAAAACACAAAAAACCAAACACCCAAAGAATATTTCATTGCTCCAAAACAGCATTTGAAAACTTATCTCCGCTGATTAAATTAGCTCGCAAGTGTAGCAAAAAGTAAACAAGACAGACAAAACAAAAATCATAAAACATGAGACTTTTCCCCAAAATAGATCATTTTCAGGTAGCTCGACGCTGTGGAATCGTTCCTTAGAATGTATTTTTATAAAAATGTAAACCAAAAATGTAGATCTAAGCAGTATGTTGCAATACATAAAACTGTTCATAATGCTGTGTATGGTAAATGACCTGTAGTAACCTTTGACCTAATATGTTGTATCTTCAGTAATGTGTTAGCAGAGGTGACAAACTCCGGTGTTGACAGTGGGGCGTCTTTGAGAGCATCACTGCATCATTTCAGTTACAGACCCTGAAAAATGAGAGAGGTGGAGCTCAACAATCAGCGATGTGAAGGCAAGTTTTCTCCTCCTTTCAGGCTAGTGTGGAAATTGGATTTTTGCCAAACAGGGTGGTGTACACAGTGTCTGTCTTCATCACTTGTCTTGTTCTCTTCCTGCAATTGAGGACCAGTACGGAATGAGCTTACTGTTCTAATTCATTGTAAATCTCAGTATGTGTGTTCAATATTCTGTATACGTGTATTTACTCACTCTTTGAGCACTGCCCCTATACAAAGCGACAGCACCAATGTGGCAATTATGGCAAAAGCGATGTACACATACACAGGCACCATGTCCCACGGTGGTTCAGACTGGATGTCTTTTATATCTAAAACAAAAGCAAACACACATATATGGGATTAGGTTTATGTACAGTTTAATTTCTTTTTGTAATTTTTAATTACAAAAAGCAATCCATCAATAAACTTAAAACAGACAATCCAGCTAAAGAAGCATGGATATAGTGTGCAAACAAAACAGGACATTTTATTGATACATGAGTAATCTGGACATGTTTGTGTTGTTTGTGTTGCTATATCTCAAAACAGATTTTACACCCGTGGGTGTGCACTGCACATGTGTCCCCGTCCTCTTTCAGCATCCATTTGTTCTCATAATGGGTTACATGCAGAAACTTGTTCACTCAATGTGGATGTGCACAGTGCACACCCAAACATTTTTTCAGGCTGAACTCAGAACATTTACGTCATGGTTTTCTTTTAAATCAGACGAGTACAAAAAAGGAGTCAAAAAATGAATCAAAGGAGGACAAAACCAAAATGACAGAAAATATGTCACTGTCCAAATATTTGCACACTGCACTGCAGTGTTAAAAAACCAAAGTGATCTGACAAAGTACAGTGGCCTCAATCACTTCAAACAGATTACATAACATTAAGTCTGACACTTCCTTGACTTAACTCTATGTCAGTCATGCTTTATTTAATAAGTCTCACTGAGATCAAGATCTTTTGATCAAACTACATTTATCACAATAAGATAATTCATTAAGAAAGTCAGTGATGACAAACACAAATACAAACACGCACAAATATCACAGAAAATATCAACAAGTTTATTGAGCAGGTCATTTCAGTGGCACCAGGTACTGATAAAGCAATCTAAATACTATATCATTAGCAGTAAATAGACATTGAAATGTTCAGGTGGAAAAAAAAAACAACTTACAGAGTGAATGGCTACAATATCGATTAAAACATTTATTCTGCAAAAACATTCTGATACTTCAGAGTAGAATTAACCTGGAGCTACAGATACTTTACTGTCCGTCCTTTTCTCAAGTATCGGCAGAAACAGGAATTCAAACAAAAAAAAGTCCCTGAGGTCTGAATAATCTGGCAAGAGATCTGGCAAATAGTCAACCAGTAAACCTAAAAACAAACACCAAAAGCAAAGGTTATTGAAGTACTGGTACATATCCAAGAAGAACTTGTTTTGAAAGTGACAGGAGACAGCAACGTCTGAGGCCTCCTTCAACAAAAGGTGAATTAAGCTCCCTTTCCTCCATCCTTACACTCTCTGTGCAATGTGTTTATGGTGTAACCTTCAAGTACACACTGAGTACAGTTAACACAGCAAAACACAGTTGGCAACTTCACAATAATTTGCTCAGGGGGGGGGGGGGGGGGGGGGGGGGGGGGGGGGGGGGGGGGGGGGGGGGGGGGGGGGGGGGGGGGGGGGGGGG
>JAQMCX010000012.1:9896668-10008903 GCA_029814765.1 Acanthurus leucopareius | reverse complement strand
AATTGTTGCAGGAACCTCCTCTAAGGTGAGGAGGCTCCTGACACACATTAAAGGGACACTAAAGGTTTCATCGGTATTTTTAGTGCAAACATTTAGTTGATTTTGTTTTTAGTGGTGCAAATTTCCACCAAATTTGAAAACGACCAAGTTACCACAAATGAACGGACATATATTGTGACATGCATGTGATCATTCAGGACACTAGATGTCTCTTATTTAAAATTCATATATAATTTTTTGATGCATTTATCACTTTAAAGGTCTAGTGTGTAGTATTTAGGGGCATCTAGTGGTGAGGTTGCAGATTGCACACAGCTGAATATCTTTCTGCTCACTGGAGAACACAGGAGAACCTTCAGTGGCTGTGAAATGCTTAAAAAATGCTCAAGGCTCTTTCAAGTGCCAGAGTTTGACTGTTCTGAGCTGCTGAAGTAAGATGCAGTTCAACATGGCCTAACGGGTTGGTTATTATAGGTTGATATTTATATGTAGATATAAAAGGCTCATTCTGAGCTATGAAAACACAATGACTCTTATTTTCAGAATATTAATGAAAACATACTTGTGAATATGTCATTCCAATTGTTGCCCTATTCAAGATCCCTTTAAATCCTTCACACCTGACCTTTAAGTCTACGACACAAACCATCATATCCTCATTTCATTCAAAATGCTTTTAATATCCTCTGAAACATGAATATTTTAACTTTATTCATTAAGTTAGTTAGTTAGGTGTCAGTTTAGTTTATTTTAGTTTGTTTTGCTAATTTGAGTGTGTGATTTCCAAAACATGTTTTACAAAAAGACAAAATGCACTTTGCTCCAAACTGTTCAAACACATTTCATGATCAGAAAAGAACAAAGAAAACCATCTTCATCCTGCTCCTGGAAGGACCAGTAAACGGCAACATCTGTGGCTGTGAAAAAACAGGACAAATTAGAAAATTAGTACAAATCCCGATTTACTTTTTTAAGTTGTATGAAATGAAGATATTTGAATCCTGTCCAATAATAAATAAGAATTACAATATTAGCTATGATATTAAGCAATTGATATAAATAACACATTCGAATTCCTAAAAGTTGAATCATTGGCAGTGAATGTGGAATGTTATTGTTCTCAGTATTTAAAATTTTTTCAATTAAAATTCAATATTTATCTCTTAAAATGAGCAAAAAGAGCAACTTCAATCAAACTTGATAAAAGAACAGAAGACATTAAAATAATAATAATCTGTTTAAAGCATAACGATGTTAAGCTGTATATATGAAATTTAGATTTTGCAATATTATAGAAATAGTGTTAAAAAATAATCAAAAAAATTACCTCAGTGTTGGATGATGACATCAAGGTCTCCCAGTGGGATCCACAAAGTTAACGTGACTCATGAGGATTTGTTGGTTTGGCTTTAAACAAAAAAGCTTTATATCTTAGTCTGTAATTCTTTTAACCACTTGAAACACTCTGAACAGATCCTTTTAGAACGCAGGATTAAATAAACATTGCTTTAAACCCCATTGGCTTAAAACACTCAAGTCAAGTGTTTTTTAGGACTTCTCTTTCTGTGTCACATCACTTATAAAAACATTTGGTGAAAAAATATCTCGGGGAACATCCAGAAAAAGACAGTGACTCAGAGAGTATTGATGACACTTTCCACAATGAGCTATTTGTCACACAGTTTCCCTGATTTCTTGTTCTTTTTTTCATATATATTAATATATAATTTTGATGGTCTTTGTACTATCTATTATTACTGGGTGGAGAGAAAATACTGGTGTATTTAAAGCAATGTTAACTGAGGCATCTTTACCTGGATGGCATTTCTGATGACTCCAGTCACTCCAGAGGCTTTTTTCCGCACAATATTTATTCAGTTTGGACCGAACCCTGAAGCAGTGCTTCTCTTTGTCAGAGATGGAGGGCAGAGTCAGGCTCGTCTGTTTGGTTGAAATCTGCTGCTGTCAATTATATTAGAAAGTTAAAAAAATGATTGAAATATCATAAATGTTGGAGCCCACTGCTTCAACCAGCTTAAAGATACACTGATCGACATGTTTTCTATAGTAGAAGTTACTCAGATGACTCTTTGCAATGTAACAGAACTTTCACTGCAAATTCTGCAGCTCTGCAGACCTTCAAAGTCTTTTTTCTCAAAGACACATTTGGTTAAGTCCCATCACTCTAATCAGTCTGGTTCAAATAGCATTTGGTAACTGTTTTTTCAGCTCTACTCAAGGCGTTCTGCTTAGCACCAAACTGAATACAGACAAAGTTAGCAAATTAAGGGAAAAAATCTGGCAGATCATTCCCTGAAGAGTCAGTGGAGACAAAATCAGAGCTCAAAGGCAAATAACTGTTCGACTGTGGTAACAAACACAAATGATAATAGTGCCCTTTGCCTGTAAAATGTGTGTTTATCAGCTTATTAATTTAATTTTACCATTACCATGGCTTAAAAAAGAAAGTCTAAAAGTGTGGGTAAAATGAACCATAATGACAATAAAATACTGATAATATAATATAAACTCAACAAAAATGCTCTTTCATGTCAACACTGTTATTCTCCAGAGGGAATAAAGCAGAAAACCTGGATCTTGGATTTAAGACAAATGAAATGCAAATGCAAAATTACAAGATGCACATGGAGTGTTTTAATTTTAAAGCTGTTAGCTGTTAGCATTTGACCATTTCATTACCTGCATGACTCTCTAAGCAGTTTCACCCTGCTCTCTGCAGTTGTCTCTGCAATGCTTTCATTACTTGCATCTAATTAAACCCACTTGAAATAAACAAAGGTTATGGAAAGCTTTACGCCATCTGCACTGTAGAGTTTCTTGGGAAATGGTTCTAGTTGGTACAGCAAGTGCCTTAGATACTGCTAAAAGCATGAAATGTATTTGTAAAAGGTTATTTCATACCGACGCAGTTTTTCCATCAGGTCCCTCTTGATTGTGCTCCACCTCCCATTCGAGGCAGTGCTCAGGGATCTTGCCAACAGGACTATCCCAGTGTAGTTCCAGCTTTGTGTCTGGACCTGTTTGCAGATCCAGCTTCTCTGTGATGTCAGGCTTCACTGAAATAAAGATAAATTTAAAAAAAAAGCCAGATTACAGATTGTGACAGGAAGCTTAGAAGGAAACAGTAAACACTGGTAAAAAAAACAAAACATGAGGGCAAAAACACTGGACCGTCACTGAGGATGCATGGTTGCATGTTATTGTTATATTCAAAAGGCAAAGATGTAAATACCGTGGTTTTGGATTTGCAGCGTGACAAAAGCTGGTTTCAGGGGCCCTTCAGGAGAGGAGCCATTTAGGCAAAAGTTGATATCAGTGAAATCAGGGAGAGATATCCCTGTGAAGTCACATCCACTCCTGATTCCATCCAAGATGATGTATTTCGGGCATTCCTCAGCCTTTTCAAGTGGCTTGTGCCTGGGAAACAAAACCAACCAGAAAACGCACTGCTCAGATGGGTGCCAGACAGTTTTGATGAGGGTTGATGAGTCATGCATGCATGTATGTTTACCATTACCTCAATTCTACAAGTGTCAGTAATCGTTCTTTGGTCATTAAAACCTGACATTTACAATGATCAACAACAGTCTTAGAGAAAAAACATGAAAGGTTCTCTCTAAAGTGAGTCTCTGTCCATGCTGGGCTACTGTAGGAACATGGCAGTGCAGTGTGGCAGACTTTGAGGAAGAGGATCCCTCTGTAGATGTAAAAGGCTCATTCTAAGGCAATGAAAACACAACTGTTCTCTTTCACAGGTGATAATACACTTGCAAAAATAAATAAATTCAATTTCTGCCATATTCTACAAATAGATTCTCCCAAAATCCTAAACACTGGACCTTAAACAATTATTTTGGACCATCTGTGATTCTCAGTATTACTGAGAAAGTCTCTCTCCTAGTGATACTGAGGTGGATGTAAACACACCGTTAATACATCCTGTAGGGGTTTTGTATGAGGCTTACTAATACCAATCATCACTGAGATCCATTTGAAACAACATGCCTTTACATGTTGCCCTTTAATGTTGGTTTTTTTCATATGTACATGTAAGCAACTACTAGACGATCATTAAAAGAATACAACCGCACATTTAACAGTTTTAAACTAGTCCTTTAATAATGTGACCACACTGTGATTTGATCAGTGGCTGCTTCTGAGTTTTTTTTTTTTCAATCAAGAGAGGAAAGAAAAGCACTGCAGTGTGTTTGTTTTCTTATGAACAAAAGAGCTGTTGATTGCTTTCATCAGAATTTCTTCCAGACTTACTCAGTGAAGTTTTTTTTTTTTGTTTTTTTTTCTGTCAAATGGACTTTGTATGGGCCAGTCAAACATGAGCTGTTTCTGGATAAGTAAACACTGTGACCTGCTCATGCACCAGGAATCACCGAAATCAGTCATTCATCTTTCAAGGACTATGAATGTATGTTAAAAAAATTTTCAGTCCATCCAAAGTAGTTGAGACATTTATGAAAACCAACCTCTTGGTGGTGCTAGATGAAAAGTCAGGGGCTCACCTAAGTGGTTTGGGTTTATCTCCCAAGGTCTAAGAATGAAATTTCAATTCCTAATAGAAATTCAATTCTGGACCAAAGTGATGAATGAAGCAACCTCTGCTGGTGTGACTAAATGACATACCAGTAGTATAAACTTGGTTGTGAGTCGGCTGACATCTTTGTGCTTCTTCCCCAAGTACACTCCATGTGTTCCATGTTATGGTAAACACACACAAAATCCTGAACTGCTGTACCCACAAAACCTAGAGATAGAAATCAAAAATAGTGGTTTAAATTACAGTACTTTTTTCTAATTATCTCATTTAAAGATTTCTTACATCTGTTGAACCTTTGGGACTGACCTGTGCTGGGGGGTTTGTGGACCAACTCAGTGTAGTTTGTGCTCTTGATCAAAGTGCCGTTGGTGCAGGGTCCATTTAACAAGGTGTAAACTCTCACTCTGACGTCTTTCGTCAGATCAAACTGGGCTCTGTATGTCCTCTTAACCGTCCTGATGGCCTGCCAATTCAAAAACACAACCCTTTAAATGAGATTTTATAATCTCCATGACATATATTGTTCCTGGTAATTTTATAATGTGACCAAAGTCGTCACTCAGTTCTGTTTAAAACATTTAATGCCTCAGCTGTGAACTTCTGAGCCGTCAAGTATCATAAGAAACTGTTAATATCCCGACTACAATAAATAATACATTTTTGAACACTTGGCAAGAATACAATCCTAGGCTTCCGTACACTGTAATCTCAGTTGTCTAGATTCCCTCATGATCATCACCATAGCCACAGACACAGTCATGGACACAGACATGATTATTGTCTTAGTAATCTTGTTGTAATATATCAACTAGTCAATGAGGCGTAGCTCCTTTCTGCGTCAGACAAAAGCATATTTCACAACCATTGCCATGTCTGCATCACTATGTCAATCCTGCTTACTCAGCTCCACACAGGCAGGGTTACGATCAGTCTAGAAATTTTAAAGTTAGTCCATTCTTGACCAAGAATATTTTGTAAGAACTTTCCCTTCCATTATACAAGTAGAGGAGAGAGGAGATTTAACAGTCAGCTTAAATTATACATCGCATGCTTTTTTTTTCTTCCCCTACATCAATTTAAACTTTCAACACTGACAAAAAACTTTATAGGGGTGAAATTTACTGGAATATTCTCCAGAGATCAAACGAGTCATCAGACGGATGTTAATACATCTGTTACTCATAACACGAGATTATTGAAATAACTGCATGAAAACGCCTCCTCTAATTGGCCCATTAACTGACTTTTGTTAATGGTATGATAAACAGGAGCAGCAAGTTGGCAAGAGGTTAGGCTAGGTGATATTTGAAAGAAACATGCACTTACAGTCCAACTGTTCTTGTGTGTGCTGAAGTACTCCAGCTGATAGATTTTGGGACACTCTGTCTTGTCTTTCAAACTGGCAGGGAGGTTCCATGTAATCTCGAGATATCCAAGATGACCCGGGTCTATTATCACGAGGTCCTGAGGAGGATCCACTGCAAGGAGAGAGGATGCGTTGTGTGCGTCTGTTGCAATTTAATGTCTCTCCGTGTTAAATCTTTGTTTATACGCCCGCACTCTCATCAGATGATCAACAGCATATTAATACAATGCTCCGCTGCATGCAACATAAATGGCACTTCAATTTCTGAAAATAACCTATTGCAGAGTATTGTTTATTTTATCCACCACATTTATGAAGAAAAAAAATGCACTTGATTTCTTGGAAACGTTTGCACAAAGTCACACCCATACTGGCAACCACCCCTTGTCTGCAGAACACTATTCATTTGCGCTCAATTGAATGAAAATCAGATTGTCGGAGGCTTAATGAAAATTAAAGACATGCTTTCAAGTAGTAAATTGATTGCATAAAAAAACCAAATCCGTCCAAACCTGTAAATCCAGTGCAATGCAAACATTCCTTCCATGTTATTAAGAGCAGCATCAACGTCGCCAGATGAGTCAGGCAGGATTGATTTGCCATCAGAGTTTACAAGCGCTACTAAAACTGGATGGAGAGAAATAAATTGTTTAGAAGATTGAAAATGGGGAAATAATGAAAATATACAAAAATTCAAATCTGCACTCAAAGTTTAGTTATAAACTAACAGGATGATTTATATATTTTTAAAACATGGAAATATAAGCATAAAATGACTATAATCAGTACAAAAAGAGCCTTAAAGATAGCGATTTTCGCATGAACTTTTGTTATAAAATAAAAAGATATATACCGTCTAATTACATATAGCTTAAATAAAGCAGTCTGACTTACTCGTAAATGAGAGAGCGCTCCCCTGTTGCAGGTTGAGGCAGAGTCACAGTCTGACACAGCGTGGGTGGACTGACCAATTTATGCTGCTCCAACTGCAGCAGACAAACTCGGTGTTTCGGTGGTTTTCCCGGTAGTGTGTGATTCTACTTAAGGGAACTGGTGAGCAATGCTCCCGTATCCCTACATATTGTTTTGGTGTACATAACAGAGCTGGCTCTGAGGAAGAGGAGGCATGTTGGGGGGGGGGGGGGGTGACGACACGGTAAGTGCCTTTTGACAAGTCCCATTACATTCATTTTTAACACCTAGCAATTCATGTTGGCACTGGTCCTGTCACAATTAGAGGATGATTAACATTTCCAACGAAGTTCTACGTTCAACCGGCCACGTGCCAGCTTTTGAAAATGTATCTGAACATAAAGATTATGTTAACATCTTAGAAATAATGATAAAATATGCCCTCAGCTGTTATAAACCTGACACTATCAGAATAAGAATATTTAAAGAGCACTCAATGAAACAATATAGTTCACGTTTAACCTTGTGATCAGTAATGCAACAGATGTGAAATTTCAATCCAAAAGAGGTCAGTGAAACAAAGGGTTTCTGGTTGGTATTTGAAAGTCCACTCAGTACTGAAATGCGAGATTCAAGATTCAGATCACTTTATTTTTATTTTACAAGACAGGACTGTATTGTAAAATGCAACTGTGATCCACTTATGCTAATATTAAACTGTCAAATGATGTGAATTTACAAATGACTGATGAGTTAATGAAAATAAAAAAGACTTTTTACATGAGAGCTAAGGACAGGTTGAGAAACCTCATAGCCTGAGAATGAAAGCTGTCTTTTGGTCTGAAAATACGCCAGAAAATGCTTCTTTATCTCCTGCCAGATGGCAGCAGGGTGAAGAGGCTGTGGCTGGTGTTGTGTACTATATATTAATATTTTAATATCCTTTGGGCTCTGAGCAGGCACATCACCTCCCCTGCTTAGTGTACCTGATGTGATTCAATCATATCTTCATTTAAAAAATGGTAAATGGACTGTATTTCTGTAAAGCTTTGAAGTACCGGTTACTATTCACCCATTCACAACACTAACATCCATGGAGCATCCATGGAGCAATTTGTAGTTTAGTATCTTACCCAGAGACAATCAGACATGCAGACTGGAGGAACGGGCCGACCTTTCAATAAACAGACGACAGCTTTACGTCCACAGTTGCAGCTCAATCTTATTTGTTTGCCTGGTGAAAGAAATGTATGAGACTGTGACTGTCAACCAATTAAAGGCAAATAAATGGACAACATAAAACTGTTTCACTTCTCGTCATTTACAAGTAAAGGAGAAGTGCCAAAGTGCCAGAGTACACCTCCACACCCATTTAGAGGTGTTAAGATAAGCAATAGGCCAGCAACTGAAATCAAAAACAAGTAATATACAACTGTGGTGATCTGACACTTTGTACACTGATGTTATCACTGTTTAGTTGTAATCAAATCCCACGGTCTTTCCTGTAACTCAACTAAAAAAAAACGATGGTGAGAGAAGCAAAATGGTACAAAGTTTCCTTAAATGTGGTTTGCAGCAGCTGATGTGATTAAACACAGGGTTTCTGAACTTGTTTAAGGAGGGAGTGACCATCCACATCTCTCAGTGTGAGATTGCATGTGAAAAAATGAGTCTTGGGAACACATAACCCTTTATGGCCTGATGGATAGTATATCTCTTCCTCTCTCTCTCATACACACACATACTTTTTTACATTTTTTACAAGCAGTGTCTAGGTTTTAATCTCCAAATAATGCATTTTCCCATAGTGTTGCACATTGATGTAATGTGTGTATAAAGCATTAGATCAGTAAAAATGGTCAGACAGGGTAAATCAGCGGTGCAGATTAATGTAGTTTTGTCCTTTAAATTTCCGTTATTATCTTGTTAGAATAGCTGTTTTAATAGGCAAGCGGCTAAGTGGTAAAACCCTCCCCTAGAAACTGTGTTTTTTTTATTTACTGATGTACTAAATATACCACAGTGAGCAGTAAGCAACCAGTTTCTACAGGCCTACAGTTTGTGGGTGTCAGTGAACATAAGATGACTCAAAGTTGTGGTTACCTGCAAGAACCAGAACAATTAATAATTAACACAGTTAAGGCAGGTGAGGTTCAGTAGCAAACAAATGGAAAATGACTGGAAAATGACAAATGCAAACAGGGAGAGGCAGAATATACATACAGAAAACAAAAGAGCAGTACAGGACAGGCTAATCCAAGTGTCATGTATCAGTCAGAATGTCATGCTGATGTTGAATTTAGAAAAAGCAGGCAGGACTACTTAGGAAGAATGCCCAGGAGGTTGTAAAGATGATTAAATCCACTTGGTAAGGAGACAAAAGAAACAGCTTGAGCTGCAGACACAGGTTGGGCAGCACAAAAGCTGAAGATGAACAGCTTGAGAGGACACCCTAGTGTCAGGAGAAACAGATTGGATCCGGGGGGGGGGCACATGAAGCTGGACATGCAGAAGAACTGAATATGATGCAGCTCAGAGGGAAGTGATGCAGGATGACTGGGCTCAGAGGTGGAAGTACAACGACAAGGCTAAGAGTGAAGGAAAATCAACTGAAGAGTGGAGGAGACAGGCTGGAGCAGATACTTAACAAAGACAGAGGTTCATGAGGAAGAAAGAGACAAGCAAGAGCAACGGAACAAAGAATACAATAGAACACAGTTAAATAAAATGAGCAAGTATTTATCTGGAAGCCGTGCTTCCATTTCCCATGAAAAATACCTGCTGGGACTTAGAATATTTGGCATGTCTGCTTGTGAATCAGCTCCACAGCTGCAATGATTTCCTCTTAATTTTTTTTTAGATAGTGTGCAAAAATAGCAGCTAACAGTCTAGCTGTGTTGCAAAAAAAAAAAAAAAAAATAGAACAGGCATGCAGTAAATGGAGAACATAATCTGTAGGATCAGAAACAGTTGAATCAGACATGCAAGGCTAATCTCCAAATCAGAGCATTAAATGCACAAGAAATGACAATGCTTCCATGCTACAACCACCAAAACTGCTGCACATAATGCATGTGTTTTCCCTGCCAACAGTAATTACCTTTTCACAGGATTATGTGTTCATACCCCCAACACAATGCTTCGGGCAGTGGAACAATGCACAGCTCAGAACAACAACAGATCACACAGCAGCACCGCTGGATGAGCAGCTCCTGTACTCTTGTATTCATGAGAAATTATGTTTTCCTGGGAATAGTTTGATAGATTATCAAGAAATAGTTTTTTTTTTGAATGAGGGGAAGACAAGCACAAACTCATGAAGTTCATGGAGACATTGACAACCAGCAGAGCAACAAAGATAAAATCAGGCTGTGAGACAAATAAAGGCTCAGACAGGGAGACATAAACCAGATATGTCTAGGAAACTGGGACAAGCTTGGAAATGGAGACACCAGAGCTGGACAACAGAGAGACTGAAGCACTGGAGGAAGAGTCAGTGTCACATGACCATGTAGCGGATTGGTGAAACGAGAATCCAATGTGGTTGTGCCAAAAACTGCAGTTCCTCAAATGGCCACTTGAGACTAGCTTAAAAACAAGGACTCCCAAATTATCGTGTCTAACTTTACACACATACAAAACATGTTTACAGATTGGTATTTAACACAGTGCTGGTCTTAAAAGCTAATTTAATTCATAATGGGACATGAAGGGAGGGACTTTTTAAATTTACACATCCTAAAAATTTATTTAGGTCTAAAGCTAAGCAAAAGTACGGACATGGTGAATTAATTGTACTTACAGACTGTCGAAGACATCTTTTTTTTTTTAAGTGAATGAAATTTTAATGTCATTTAATTTAAAAGTTTTTACAAATTAGCAGGTATCAGAGGACCATACAGCCAGGTTTGTTAGCCTTTGCTAGCTTGGTTTTAGCCACCAACATCTGGCACGTTTCAATGCCCAGGTTTCATCCGGTCCACCTTCATGCACCTCTTGGACCATTTTTGGTTTAGCCAGAAGTTTGGCAGAGTCGAGAACTGACAAGATGGTGATGGCCAGAGTCTCTACACTGTTATTTTATGATGTTTCCATCTCCATTGAGGAGGTCCCTTTTCAATTCCTGCATCCTGTTTTTGAATCACCCAGAACAAAAAAAAAAAAAAAAAAAAGAAAAGCTGAGCGTGACAAGTTCTTTCCTGAGCTGCAACCAAGAAATGTAAGGTTTCCAGCAACCTGAAGAAATTCAAGAGGGTGTGTAACTTCTACAGGTCTTTGTGCATTGTGCAATTTCCTCTGTTGATAACATTTCTTTTATTGCAACAGCTCTTCTTAGGCGGAAGGAACAGCTGGTACAGTGGATAGTACCAAGGTGACAAGATTCCCCATCAGAACCTGTTCAAGCTAAACCACCTTGAGCTTCACATTGGTTCTTTGGAAACCAGTGGGTGTCATAATGAAAACTACCCCTAACCTACCTCAAACTGTAGCACTAATCGATTCTTTTAGTATTTTAAAGTATCAAGAAGCACAAGTTAAGGCTTTGAGGAGCTGTTGACCTAATTTTTTATTTTTTCCCAGTTTATTACTGCTCCTCGCATGTCACCTTTTCCCATAACTCATTTTTAACACCTTAATCAAGGTAAGCACATGCTCAGAGTTTGTTTTATCTTGTGCACTGATCTGTTGAGACTTCTGAAGAAATCCAGGATAGTTACAAATTACAGCCCTCTACATAATGAGCTGGTATGTTGCCATTGTAAACACCTGCGTGTGTCACCAAACAGAGATGCATGCAACAAGAACAAGATAGACTGAGCTGCAAAGAATTTGACTTTATTTAATAATGACCACGTTGGCTTTTAATTAAGAAATCCCTGGAATTTATACAGATGATATGTACAGAGGTTCAGCCTCAGCCATTGCGTATTCTTGCATGCATTTGACTTGTTTTAAAATACAAAAAGTTTATGTACATATGTGTGAATTTTCTTGGCAGTGTAGTATTTAGACATGACTCACTGTTTCACTGTTCTTTGGATGAGATGGTAAGTAGTAAATGTTATTCAGCCATGTTTTAATAACCATTATTGTGACTTATAAACCAATTTCAGGTACAAATGTATTGAGCACAAGGTGTGGAAAGGGTGCGCCACTCAAAAGCAACAGGCCAACTTGCTCCAAGGCTTAATAAAATAAAAGATTTTCCGCGAAACCTCTTAATCAGACATGTCAGAGGAACACGAGCAACAAAATAATAGAGAACCAGATAGATCTGCTCTTGAGGTAAACACACTTTTTTCACACATATTAATGCCGAAAATGAAAATCATCCATTACTTTTGATCATTAAAAGTTTCACATACTGTATGAATCACCTCTTTAAAACAGAGCAAACATTTCAAAGGATAAGTTCACACTTTTTCAAATCTTACTCATGCGAGCATGTATGTTGACAGAGCTGTTGGTCCCTGCAATTCTTTGTAATAGCATAAGATATGAGGGACAAAATCCAAAGTTCTTTTTCTGGGTGTAAAATACTTCCTGCGGTTCAGCCAAAGGTAAAACAGGACTCCAGGAGTTCAACAAATCAAGTGGGTACCCTCCAGAGTAATTCTCTCTTTGCTTGTAATTCACTTTTTGTTGTACTATTCCTCTGCCAAAGTTAAACAAAGAACTCTCAGAAGGAACTTTTCTGACTAAAAATGAAAAAATCTTGAAGATACCCAGTTGATTTGCCTGGCTCAGACTGCTAAAGCCTCACACTAGTTGTGAGAGGGATCCATTGGTAAATTTCCTGTCCACTGTTCTGATAATGGCCATCGTGATGATTTTGCTCACACACTTTAAGCTGTAATTAGAGGATAGCTTCTTGGTTTATGAAACAAAAAAGCCACAGTTGTTCTGCTCTCTTTAGCTAACAGTAAACATGCCATATTCACCTTCTTGGATACAAACTGACAGAGATCTGCAGAAAAAAAACACATTATTTGTCAACAGGTGCTCTAATGCATTAGAGTTATACATGGGTGAAAATATTTCAGATTAATCAGAATATGAACACATTTTCACTTCCATTGTGCATAAAACAGCATGGCTGTGAGTCAAATTTAAAAAGCAACAACAAAGTATGACAGCAGGGCTGAAAATCAAGCGTAGCTGCACGATATTCATATGCATGACCGAATTACATGTCAAGGCAAGCAATGCGTGTTATAATGGAAATAATAAAACAAAAATACATAAAGGGTGAGTCATGTCTAGCACATCCACCAGCAACACAACTCAAGACAGCTTTGATTTTCCAACCTTACAAGGACAAAGAGCTTCTGGTGTTTGCAATAGTTTGGAATGTTTTCAGGTTACATTGCAACATCTTGAGGAGAAAAAGTATAAGAAGTTACTGTCCTGTGTCTCAGTTAATAAAGATAATACCAGCTACATGTAGATTAAGAGTCACAGATGGTAATACTTGGTTCAGATGGTTCGGCCTCTTCCCTCAGGGGAGAGAATTTCAAGCTGTGTGTGCTGATTCTCCCTTGTTATAAAATTCACAGACATCTGAAAATCTACTTTAATCCTAATTATAAAGCACAGTCGAAACCACATGGGATGAATAAGCCACAAAATATCCCCTTTGTGGTGTGATTTTTCTGTCCCGTCATCCAGCGTCAGTTTTCATGGAAGTCAATTAAAATTCAAAGTCAATCCTTAAACAGCTTTCCTCATTTTCCACTCGAAAAACAAGCACAAGGTAATTGCAAGTTATTAAATATGTGCAGAAACATGTTATACAGCAGTGCATAAATACAGTATGTTATGGCCAAATATTGTTAGCTAAAGTAATAAAACATTTTTATCCATCTGGAACCATTTTTAACTCTTTATCTGCAAAGTCTCTGAATCTAAACCTCCAGTTTCAGACACAGCAAACCTTGGATACGTTACGCACAGAGGCAGTAAATGAAATGGATGGAGCCAACGTGATGTTACTCATTGGTTTGTAGACCATCAGTTGTAAGGAGGTTACGGCCACCACCATCGTGCTTTTTGGAGCCAGATGTGACCATGTTTGGACAAAAGGGTGGAGCTGGGGAGGCTACGCATTGATACCAACAACTATACCACACTGACCCTGCTAGAGGCCGCTGTCACCTACAGGGTTAAGAAATAAAGCCCGAATGTAACTTGAATCAATAAGTTATGTAAATACTCATCCTCCATATGTCATAAATGGTATGCTGTAGCAAACAAAAATGATTTTTAAAAAAATCAGGCTGTAGACTTTTATTTCTACTATTAAGTTGGGCATTTCAGTGTGGGATTGACCCACTTTTGGAGTCAGCCTCAAGTGGTTATTTGAGGAACTGCAGTTTTTGGCACTTCTGCATTGGCTCCATTTTTCAGCAACTGATTTTGCCACTCGGTAGCACATCCTTTCAATTCTTTCATGGTAACTAAACGTTTAGTTAAATACAAATGAGGATTGTGAGAAGATATAATGCTACCTGCGTGACACTTGTGGCTCATATTTTGGCCAGTCAGCTTGTGCTACATCAACAGCGTTGTGTGCTACATTTTGAGATTAATTTTCAGATTCAGCATCAGCTTTCATAATAAATTAACATTTTACATGGTAACAAATGCAGTCAACACCTTCAGTCTATTTTGTCAACAATTGTACACTTAGTTGAATTCTTATTTTTCTATTGATGTTAATGCTTCCACTTCAAAAAAGCTGCATGTTTGATAAATACATGGCACTCAGGGGCATAAAAGATGACCTGTCTGCAGCTCCAGGAAAGAGTATAATGCATGAATGTATCAAGTGATCGCATGTATCCCAACAACAGATCAGGAGGAAACAGCTGTTTACCTACAGTACAATGACAGCATTCAGAGAAATTCATCGGGATTTTCTGCATAAGGTGTAACATGAGAGGATCTTTGCATATTTTTCTCTTGAAACATGATAAAGTAGATGCTCTGTGTTATTTTCTATCACTGCATTATCTCAAAAAAATGCCAAAGTTGGTCAATATACTCCATTCAGAGGAGGGTCAGTTTCTCACGAACAGAGCAGGATGTGACACACAGGGAGAGTTTGTATGAGACGGTGAGAGGCTGATTCATGCCAGTCGTGTCAGTGTCTGTGAAGTGTCTCTAAGACTTTGGTTATCTTTGTATAATAATCCATGGAGTTGAGTGACGATAATCCTTCAGCTTTATGGCAACCAATCAAGGGAAGCTGTTTATGTTACACAGAAACTAAAGCATTCACGGAAAAAAAGTGAATTGGTCAAACTATTATACAAATACATAAAAAAAAACCCATTGCAGGTGAATTTCTCAAACTTAGTGTGAATACATAAGTGTGAAGGAAGAAGAAAGGATACCCCACCTTTAAGGCACACTACATCATGTTTGTAGAAGCTACAACGGTGTTTATCATGATGATGTTTGTCTTCAACAGACCTCAGAAGTCTGCTCTAATCACCTTTCCTGCTTTACTTTGTTGTAAACACTTGACTTTGTGTCATCTACAGGCTAAACTAGTAAAGCCTGCGGCATAGCCGGAGCTCGGTTAACTGGTACCACATCAACGGGTCACTGATAGGGGTCAGTAAAGGTCGTAAAGTTCTCAGCATTGCATGAATGTTTTCAAATAGAGTGCATCAGTGTAGAGAAAGACCAAACTTCTTTCCAAGTTCTCTGATCAAAACTTATGCTCAGTATAAATATGATGTCTGACATTTATGAAATCCACGATGTGCTTTGCAAAAGAGTTGTTTTTTTTTGTTTTTTTTTTAATATGTCGGTGATCTAATTTTAAAATGAGCGTTGCATGGCAGCTGCCTCAGGGAATTCAATCCTATCCAAAAATTTTAAGACTGACATGATAAACACTTAACAAGAAGACTGATGGTGCCTTACAGAAATAATGATAATCCATAAATGACAGATTTTAGACATAAAAGACTACAGTGGGATTTATGAGGACATGACAGTTTGTTTATAGAATCACATAAGTTGAGTTTTTCATTTGTATTTGTATTAACCCAAACATGTGGATCTCTTGTGTAATATTCTGCTGCAAAATCAAGCCCCTACAATGTATTACACAGGTAACGTTTAAGCTGTCATCTCTATTGATGAATGACGAGAAAATATTTTGTCTTTTTTTGCTACTCTTGACTTGATTTAATGTTACACCTGTGCAGGCAAATCTCAATACTGATATGGGGAACATTACAGCTGACACTGAGACATCTCGCTTAACACTTTCAGTGTTTCACTTTTGCTTCTTTTAGTTGTTTTCGTGTTTCTGGCCACAGAGTCATTAAGTTGACACAGAGCATTAAGAAAACGCACGCAAGATCGAAATGCTCGGCTGCACCACACCTGAACAGGTAGCCAGGGTTGGGGACACACAAAGCAACAACATAAATATATAAAACAGAAGAATAAATACATAAATAATTTCAATTCCCTGAAATAATGAGTTGTATCAGAAAGCACATACAGCAGGGTGGCGTGGCGGTAATAATAAGACCAAGCCACATGTGGAAGGTTTGCAGGAGTGAAAGCCTCTAAGCAGCACTGAACCCACTTCTGATCCAGAGGCCTCTCACTCAGAAACCTCCACTCTTTAACACATAAAATATAAACATGTTTCATCTGAGGTTATGCAAAGCAATAAAATCCAAACTGCTTCAACGTGGAAACCCCTCATGTTCTGAAATCCATAAAAAATGGTAAGTGATAGTTGGCAATGACTAGGAAGAAAGTATAAAAGCTTTAGAAAAGGTAGATTACAGAATATTGTTCCAAAAACAGAAACCTGCATGTACAATGAAAAAATGCTACAAAACCGGACCGTCGTGCTCGTGGCCGCGGCCGAGCACATGTTCTCACAGTGGTCGAATGTCACTTCCTCCTGGTGCATGCAGGTTTGTACTGAGAAAGTCTGTATTGTGCAGATTGCACAGAATTTGTATAGTACTTAAAAAAATTGTCAAAACCACACCAGAGTTAGAGGGAAAACAGGAGGCAGGCTCTCTGTGCACAGCTTGCATTCCCTCTAACCAAAAGCAGTGGAAGATCTGATTGCTCAAATGCAATACTTTGCAAATCAAGTCAAAACTACTTTTAAACCAGGTTTGGCTGCTGAGGAAACAGTAAAGACCTGATGTGAACTGTGTAAAAAAAAAACAAACAACAACAACAACAACAACAAAATAAAAAGAATACTATACAATATATTCAAAAATTGATTTTCATGGGAAAAATAAATTCCACAAAAAAGAGAGAAACTCAAGAGTGTAGGGACCCCCCTCGAGGTCAGTCAGTGGTTCGTTGCTGCGAGGCCGGCGTGCAGCTTAGGGCTCTTTAGTGAAAGAGTAAGTTACATGTCTGTCATTTCCTGACTGCCAATGTCTGCAACACCAGCGTGGAAATGTCGTCAGTTCTGCAGCACTTGCAGGCTCAATAATCACTGAGCTTGTTGAGAGGGTAAAGGTCTTCCTAGAGACCCACTGTCTTGTCCGTCTCTCCTTGGCAAGTCCAAACTGTGCAGCTCACACAGGAAACACACAGTCCACACACAGTCCACACACACACCCACACACACACTGGATGAGCCCAGTAATTAGGAACAGGATACAAGTGAGAATGTGATGGACAGGAAGTGGGTGGCCGCTGACATCATATAAGGAGACAGAGGTATTTCTCCTTCCTGTCTCCCATTTCAGTCAGGCAGAAGGAGACTCCCAAAGTGCCACCGTCCACTGGGTCCTCGCCCTGTGGGGCTCTCGGGTCCCTGGTGATGGAGTGTGGGTTTGGGAAGGGGAGAGGGCTCGGTTGGATGACTGCAGGGTGGATGCAACGTTCAGGCTCGTGTCAAACAGCTGACAGTTGTGTGGCCTTCGATGGAGGCAGATCCAGCAGAGCCTGGACAGTCACGCCCACCTTCACCAGGCCGCGCTCCTCCAGGATGTGATGAGGCAGACACAGCTTGTCCTGAATTAGCACAGATGTCTTTTGTCGGTTACAAATTACAAGTTACAGCAACAAAATTTATACATGAGATCATTTAAAACAGATTTGATCCTGCTGCCGGAAACATCTCAGGTACATTGCACAATCTAGGTCAGTAATTAAAAAGGTGGGACAAAGAGAAAGTAACACAAACTATGAAAACAAGAGGAGAGAAACCACAAAATAAAACATGACTGTTGAGTGGTCTTGGTTTACTTCACTCCCAGTGTTTGTTGTATTTGCTGCCTGATTTATTTGTCACGTCTTTAATTAACTATCAAGTTGTTCCTTTGTTCAGGTGTTTTCTTCTCTGTTTTCCAGTTGTCGGTTTGTCCGTTTAGGCTCTCCCATGTTACCTGTTCTTGCTTGTTTACCTGCTCACATGATCTACTCGCCTACCTGGTTCTGTAAGCCTGTTTCAGTATATCAAAAGTCACTTAGGCCTGCCTTTGTGTGTCTGGGTCCGCCCATCATGAGATAACATCACTGTGGCATTAAATTTTCTGTGGCGTTAAAAATGTCAAGTTGTTGTGATAAATAAACTGTTGAATTTGTTATGGAAACATTCTCATAACAAAGATATTTCAAACAATGTCAACTTCGCATTAAAAATGACAGAACTGACCAGATGAGACTAAGTGACGGCAGTGACGGAGCCGCTCGTGTTCATGAGGTGTAACGTCATGGTTACCACAGTGTGAGTCTTGTGTTCACACCTTCAGGTAAAGTGCTAACAAATTGGAATATTTGTTAGTGGGGCAGATCTTGGCAAATAAAATGATATAAATGCTTTAGCTAAAGGTGAAATTTTTCCTTCAGTGGGAGGTCTAGATTGGTTACCAAACCACACCAGTGGGTGTGTACCACTGATCTTAGCATAACTGCCACTTAGTATAACTGTTGGATTGTTATTTAACTTTTAGGGCTTAACAGTTGATATCAGTGTTAGATCCTGAATTGGAGTGACGAATCATTAAGTAAAGCCAATGCTGAATCACACATTCACGAGAATTACGGCTTGTTAATGTTTCAGTTTTAGAGGATTACCTGTGGGACACCCATCTTCTTACAGGCATCCAAGAAGTTCTCCACATTCCTACGGCATTTAGCCATGCTAAGCTTTGGCTGGGGAACAAATAGAAGCAGAACGAAGAGAAATATTTCACAAAGATTGAAAGGTATGCAAACATAAAGCTATTACTACAAACTATGGCATCATGACTTGATTTTATTAATCATTCACTACTTCCAAAACACCATCCTCTTCAAAAAAAAAAATAGTCGACCACAGTGTGCTCAGCGCTACAAATGTAATATGTCAACAACTACCACAAGCGCCTGCAGCTTGATGTGTGCTGTAAATCACTGCTACTCCTTATGAATGCTCACAGCTTGGACTAGCCTGCAACAATACACAGAGTCAGCTAGTGGTTTTGATAATAAATTAATCATTTATTCTGTGAAATTCCTAATCCAAACTATTATCTGCAAAGAACTTTATATATGGTAAAAGTATTCATGCAAAATGGTATTCGTCAAGAATCTATAATTTTGTCATTTGTGGTTCGGTATAAAAAGCCCAGGATTGGTGTTTCAGTGTGCTTACCACAGCAGGAGATGGTACATGGATGCTGGCAACAGACCGAGGGCAGATGTGATTGGCTAAATGGCAAAGAACAACCCCGTCCATCAACGCAGCTCCGACATCATCTGGAAGCAACACCTTCAGCCTGGACTCAATGTTCTGAAAACACAGTATTGTCCCACAGAAAAAGCACGTATTGAGCAAAAAAAGACTTTTATTCATATTTTTTCCTAAAATCTTCTTAGTGTGTTCTGTCGCCCCCACATGAGACTATTTAAATGAGAGTAGGTATAAGCACAAACATATGCGGGGGCTGAAGGGGGGGTGGGGATTAACTTATAGAGTGCTGCCTGAACTCTGAGGTATAAATTAGTCATATTTGGACACATTCACAGAGTAGTGTCTCCTCAGTAAAGTGGTGCTTTTGGTGCTAGTCCTCAAATTTTTGTCGAAGTTTAAGGTACTTCCAATACACACCAGGATCTGCTATTTTGGGCCCAAAGTTCTGTTATCTACTACCTGATTTTTTCAAAGGCTGCAGGTATAAATGATTTCACAAACAGATATTCTGATTTGTACTGATTACTGTGAAACAGCATTTGATGCAATGCTTTGGAAATACATCATCTGTGCGTGCCCTGATGGTGCATAGCAGGCTTTTTGAGAACTGTAATCAGACTGTCATCTCAACTAAAAGAGCCAGTGGCTGAATCAACATGTGAGGCTTTTCTTTTATCTTGAAACTTAGAGTGCATTGGAAACACACTCAGTGTAACAACCATCACTCCCTAACTTGCAAAATTTGAATCCCTATGCCTACTTTTCCCCAAAATGAAGTCTGATCTCTCTGTGGTAGTCGTAGACTCAGTATTATGGTCCATGTCAAAATCTCAAATACACAAAAAAGTCACAAAACGATTGCAACTAAATATAATTGGGGACACTTGCTTACAAACACTCTTGCTTGCACTGGCTACATGCACATTACTATGCAACTTCTGAGGCTGTTCCTGTTGCATGGGAACAGTCTCAGAGGTTTCTGGTTGCACCTTGTACTCAGCATCTTGTACTGGACTGGATCTGCTGTAAACCCTCATCAAGAAAGAGGCCAATAAGCTAACCAGAAATAAAAATGAGAGAAGTGTTGCATTACTGCTCTTTAGTCTTGGGTCACTGTGGTGCTGAACGGAGAGCTCCTGTAAGGTGACCTCATACGCAAAACTCTTCACTGATGTCAACTTTCATTATTTAAGCTATCAATAAAGACATTCAAAAGTTGTCTGTGCTCACCATTTCACTCTCTGTTTTTTTTTTTATTGTCTGTCCTTTCCCTCAGTGTGAATCTGATAAAACAGCACCACATATTTTACATCTGTTTATATAAGTTCATATGTTTTTTTTCTCTGCTTCCTGGGTTGATCCAAAGCATGATTTCCAGTCTGTCGAATGCCTAATGAAGTGCAATGTTTACGTTATGAGACTTGCATTTATTTAAGATCAGCCAAAGGCATAACTGAGTTCGGTTGAATGCATCTCAAGATCTTTTCATGTCAAACAATCATTAGTACGTGTCATTACCAGCGAGTGATATTTGTTTATATGTGCAATTTATGTAAAGAAATAAAAAGCCTGTTTGCTTTCGCACATGCCCGTGGGTGGCCTCTGTAATCAGCAGAAGCCAATGAACATTTGATTCCCATCCATTCAGAAAAAAAAGGATGAGCCAGGATTTTTATGGTTGAATATTACAATGATTTCAAAGCAGTTGTAGGTCTCAGCCTCAATGGTAATAACTTTGGAGTTTCAAAGTAAGTGGTCTACCGTGAGGCGTTTGTGTGCACACTATCAAATGTACTTATACTTCCTCCAAAAATGATTAAGAACAAGGGGTCATTGAACTCTCAGCATTACCTAATGTTGTTTTTGTGTATTGGATTCTCTGATCCATGCGTGCTGTTCTTTTCTGGAGCCTGCCTACCTTTGTCTGACCTCAACTGCAGTTTCCATCCTGAATGCTTTCCTGGAACTAGAAAGTAATCTCTCACCATCCATGAGAGGCTCCAACTTTGTGTCTTTAACGCTGTCTGATCTGTTTCCATCATCCTTTATTTTTTCTCTCTTCTCCCTTCTTTAAAACTACTCGTCTGGAAAGCCCACAAAACAAGTAAATAATCCTCTGTAAGTGATATCAGAAGCATTCAGGTGTGAAGTCTTGTGGGTTCGATATTATCTGGTTGTTTAAATTTTTGGTAGGTTAAGCAGGTATTAAATGCGTTCCACCAATCTGTACATACTTCCTGTCATGGCCCTGGTGATGGTGAGGTGTGAGAAGGTTCGCATTTTCTCTGTCTTGTTACAAAGTTTTCGTAAGCAATTTTTTGCTCTCTTCCAGCAAATGACCTCACGTCTCCACCCTTGTTCTTCTGGATAATATGTATCACCTTAGAATCTAATCTTCAATCTCCTTTTACGTCTTCTGCCTTCTTGGTTATCTTTGAGTTTAAGCCAAACACAATATGCTCTGACTTGCTGCAAAGAGTTTGATTCTCCTTTATTTCTGCTTCAGAACAAAACACATTTTTCTTCACGGGATCTTGTTTAAGATTTCAGATTAGGGCGTTATAACCGGGGTTGAAGACAGGCTGGTTGAGCTACACCCTGTTAATATTAACGTTGTCAATGTGTTTATTATGCTTTTTGCCCCTTGCTGCTTTTATTGCAATACAATTCAAAAATGACTGTTGAGCTTTTTATTACCTTTTATAATGTATCTGCATTTATATTCAGATGTTCTTTTTCAGAGATTAGCTAAAATCTGTCATCTGGACTTAAACTCTAATGCTAATTGGGTGGCAAACAATGACTCAGTGGGGACTACCCTTTTATCTCTTACCTGGAAACTCACTAGTTACAAATTGGCTGTTGCCCCCAGAGGCTGAATCATCAGCCTGGGTTTCAACATTGCTTAACACTGGCTCCCTCACCCTGTGCTTGTAAAACATATCCTCCTTCTCCATACAAAGTTCTGGCAGCCAAATTAGGTTTATTTATACAAGAGTTACATTAAATGTGGCAGGTTTTACTGCTAAAAAGGACACGGTTGGGTACTGCATACACTACTACAGCTTGAAAGGCAGCACTCTGACACACACATGAGTTGTCATACTGCATAGGCCTTACTTAATGAGTCTGTTATAGGGCTGACAACACTACAGTGTCCTTTAACTTCTTAGATATCAGGTGCATTCAGGACACTTCCGTCCAGCTGAGTAATAACACCAACAACATTGTGGGCAATTGTTTTAGGGGTCACGTTTTCACTTGAAAGGATAAACACTGAAACAAAAGCAGGATCTTGCAGGCTTTAGCCCACCAATGACTTGTGCTCCGCACTTAATGCAAAGGCATAAACAAGCTGGAAGGCTTCTGACCTGCCGTAAGAGTCCTATCTGCTCCATTTCCTCTCTCAAGTGCTCCATCTTCCTCCTCATGGTGAAACTGGGGTCTGTGGAGGTGTACTCCTGACGGTTTCCTCTGGTGAAGGCTGGAACAATCAATGAAGTGCAGTGTTCAGAGTTTCAGGTAACACACGGTGAGATAAACAGAACACAAAAGAAGCCGCAATTACAGGCTGTTCCAGCAGGTCGACCGCAGTTCACCGGAGATCTGCATTAGTTTAACATAACTACAGATATACACACTCTGCTCCTGCTGAACAGGAAAGTCTGCCAAATAAAAAGCACCCTTACAAGGTTGAGCAACAATGCAGTGTGTCTCATTTTGTGCAAATAATAAATCTGATTATCTCTGTAAATTAAGAAACCTTGCATATTCACTTTTATAAAATTGTTGAGGTGCGGTGCTGAAAGTTCTCACACCCCCTTTTATCTTTACCTTTGTTTTTATAAGCGCACTTAAATAAAGCTTGTTATTAAAAGGCAAAGGTATGAAAGCCCTGTTGTGCCTTGACTTGACTGCCTATGCACTGATACAAAACAGCACGGCAGTTCTTTAGAAACCCTCTCTACTTCCAGAGAAGGGACTCCACCTAAAAAAATATTTTGGCTTCACGTAAGACGAAAGAGAAAGAGGAATGAAGTATTCTCATTACAACTTGGGGAACATTTGAGAACTGTGTCAGTGTTTTAACAAGCCTCAGGTCAACTGCACCATCAACAGACTCTGTTTATACTCCACATATTTACTGTTTGTTTTTTTTTGTATGTTTTTTACTTACGCTATACATATTTATTTCTTTATCATCAGAAGGGATCGTAAAAAATTGGCAGGGACCGTTGTCACACATGATGAATGATATAATACATCTCTACCACACCCTTGTATGATAATAGCCCTCGAGCTATTTTTAAGTTTCTTTGTTATTGCTGCCGTGAAAATGAAAAACAAATAGCCAAAAGATGCACAACAAACACTCGTGTTGTACCTGATCTTGGCTTCAGTCCAAACACCGTCAGAGTGGTGCTGAAGTCGGCGCTGCGCAGCCCCTCCTGGAAAGACAACATTCGAAGCTCTGATTGATGTTTTAAGGTGTTAAAACATTTGTTTTTTTTTATTCACACGGGATGTTTTGTTACACTAACCTCACAGTCATCATTTCCACTGGAGTTTTTGCGAGCACTCTGACACTTGTACTGTCAGGAAAGAAAAGAAAAAACATTCATTCTTTAGTTTGACACCAGTTTTTAGCTTCATTTACTCAAGGTTTCCGGTTGGACAGATGCCTTACTATGCATCAATAAAAAGAAAAAGTAGTAATCTATTAATTACATCTTCTGACTGTGTTATCTTTAGTCAAAATTACTGTACCATCACACACTCTTATCAAAACACAGAAATTTCTCAAGAGTCTGAAGATACTGATGTGAATTTCTGAGGCCGTTCACATGTTTTCACATCACTTTTTTATAATGCACACAAGATGTGTTTTCTTTCCCACAGTTAAATCTCTCTACTGGTGCAGATATGTATGGTTTTATTGCCCCAGGTTAGTTAATAGCTGCTGTTACACTGTTACAATAGAAGAGAACGGCATTTGTGGTGCTCAGAGGATAACAAATGTAACTAAAAGTTTCCAGAGACACAGTTACTGTGCAGAAACCACGGACAAAAAAGTAGACTCCACAAAATGTGGTGAAGTAAAAGTTAAATTACGGCCTCAAAAATATAAGATTTGAAGTATAGCTTTGTAAAAGTGACATGAAAAGTGCTCATTCATTAGTAAAACTACAAATAAGATGCTGCTTTACTTTAAAATAATATCCTCCAGTTCTGAAAGCAGCACAAAAGCTATCTGTTCATTCCAACAAACTTGTGTGGAAACAGGAATTTTTACAGATGAATATCTCTGAGGTGTTAACAACAAAACCAACCAGGAATTCAGGGGTTTTACGCAGATTATCAATCAACCAACCAAATGTTGGCAGACATGTGGACGCTCTACCTTCAGATAGTCTTTTCTCAGGTACTTGTTTCGCCTGCGATCTTCATTCTGATTGAGGACAGGTGGGACTTCGGGCCATTTTGGCTCTGAATCTGACTGATCTGTCTTCAGGCTGCCATCGAAGGAGCTGGAAGAAGTGGGCTGCAAAAGCACATATCTGAGATGAGAATCAGTCTCTGCATTCTCCAGGGAAAACATCACTTGAGGCAGTGGAGCAACACTGATGGCATGTTTGTTTTGAAGTGACAAAGTTTGTACCTGTCCACTCAGCACTGACGCACCACTACTTCCTTCATCCAGAGAAGCACTAGAAATAGACACAAGTGGCAAAAATCCATTAAAATCAACTGTTTTACATCCAGATAACATTAAAGACTATTAGCATCGCTATGAACTTAATTATCGAGTGTCTCTCTCTGGTAAAAGTTTGCCTAACTGATTCTTGCTTGAAGTTCAGTATCTTAGTATCAAAACACTACAGATCTGCCATGTGATTAACCAAAACATAACACGTTGACTGCTCATGCTGAGATGAATAGTCTGTGAAGTTCCATATCAAGCAGGAATGCCAGACAATTGCTGGTGTCAGCACTTAAAATGTGCCAAGATGTTGTTTTGTCTGCTTGATATATATGTTTACCTCTACATCTTTGTATTTTATTGGACTAAAAATTTGTTTTGTGTGCTGTTTTTAAAGGGTTGACTTCTGGTTTAAAGCATGCCACAGAAGCATGAGAGTGTAATGAATGTGTAATGACTGAGAGACATGAACCTGTTCTCTTGTTGGCAGTTTAACTCTTTGAACATTGCGAGCACTGCACTTTATATTGTGAGCCATCACTTAAGATTGGGTCAAATATTTTGGAGCTCATTTGACCCCATTTTTTAAGCCACACTTGAACAAAGTCATTAGATATAAAGTGAGATGTTGTACTGTACTTGGAGTTAAAATGTTACATATTGCACCTTTAATGAGCCTAGGATAAATTACTCAATCACTATGATCAAGAGCTGCAGCTCACTAACTGCTATAATATCAGGATCTAATGTAGTTTATCATATTATAGTAACTACGAAATGTGATGGGGGGGAACTGGTGACAGCATATTTATAAATTGCGTAATCCCTACAAAATTTATTGTCTTTTGAAAGTTCTTCCTGGGAAATTTTCCATTGAACAGTTTCATCATCATCTGGCCTCTACAAGGGCACCAATTTAAATACGTGAGTGCACAGCACGTACCTTCGAGCAGTCTGAGGTGGGGGCCTTGGTTTGCTGCTGGAGCTTCCGGAGTGACTAAGGAATCTGCGGGCAAACAGATGCAGGCGCAGTTACAGAGATGCACAACAGTAACTGATAAAACAGTGCTGACTCATGCTTTACAATGCATGGGGACTGTCCCCGGGTCATTCATTTACAATGGGAATGAGTCATGTTTTTTTTTTCCACTTTGTTTGGGGTTTTTTTTATGACTCATGCAGTCACAATCACGTGCTTTCACACAAAGCCAAACAAAAAAAAATGAAGCAACTGAGCACAGTCAAATTCAGTGGAAGTAACTAAGCCACAAGGAGTGACTTTTCAGCACATGGATGCGTCAGTATTTGAGGATGGTTTTTTTTACTGGTTAGATTTACTTAAAAAATCATGTGACTTGACATGTGAGCAAATGTGAAACAACGTGTTACTTGTGTGACAAATTCCCTTAGTATATGCCAAAATTTTTGGACATTTCACACAAGTGTTTTAAGGCACATGTGCTTTTTCTGACAGTTAACATCTAAATCAGTCAGAGCATTTAATGCTTTTAGTAAGGATTTGTTTGTTTGTTTGGATGTTTCACATGTGGCTTTTAGACATTTCACATGTGAGATTACAACACACATTAAATATATATGAATTAATAATATCTAAATATTCAATATTTAAATATGTTCAATGTTTCACTGTACATGTGAAATAACCTTTTTACACAGGAGAAAAACACATTCCACATATGCTTTTTCTGTAACGGTTCATCTTCAGGTTTGCATGAACCAGCTCACAGGAAAATCACAAGATGAAAACATAACAGAATGTAACACACACACACAGCAAGTTTTCTTGCCAAATTGCTGTGTACATTGTTTGTCAGGATACAAAAACACACCAAGGGTCTGTCCTGTCGCTGTGTTTAGTTTGTGTTAACCTGCCCAGAGTGACTTATAAACTAGGTGTAGGTGATTATAAACAAAGTCCATGGACCTGTGTGCCCGGCCAGTGACTCTCCGTCGGTGAATAAGACTCTCTGCTCTGCAAATTAAGGACCGTCGTCTAGAAGCCGTACATCAAAAGTGCAGCAGCCGAGTTGAGGGGGAAAAAAAGCAGGGAAGAAGAGAGTAAGTGAAGCAGATAAGAATCAGATTTGCAGAGGTAAAAGAGGTTAAAGGGTGATGATGTGGATGTTATTCGGAGGATATTGCGAAACAGTTAGTGAACACCTGATGGGATCTTTTAAACAAGTCATACTCTTTTAAACAAGTCATAATTTCAGCCTGCAAAATCTAAATGGGCAAATAAATATCAGATTCCTAGAAACGACCTTCCCACTCTCTAAGCTGACCAATGAGAGTGGAGAATGTTGCATGACGAGGAGAAGGAAACAGAGGAAAACATGGATTTAAGCTGTTGTAAACTGATGGCAGTTGCAGAGTATTTGAGGCAAGTATGGTGACAGCTTTTTGAATGTGAATGGGAAAAAAAAAAAAAAGGAGATCCACGCACCGATTCTGCTGCTCCTGCTGCAAAAGCTGAACGGCAATCTTCCTCAAATCTAGAACTTCCTTCAGTTCATCATCCTCTTCCTCAACTAGCTGCTCCTTATCAGAGCTGGAAAGAGTTTAGGATCAAAAAACATTACGGTTAGGAAGTTTTGGCAGTTTACCATTGTGACCCATGGGTTTAACGTCACGAAACATTATCAGCATTTCTTTTATTCCCACAGCAACACATCCACAAAGAATTTACACAGTGCTAAAGTCTGACTGACACATGCCCTTGTGTAAACTGAATTATGTAAACTGAGCTCATCTTTTCAACCTCATATCTGTTGTTGAGACAGTAAAACAAGGTTGCATGTGACTTGCATGACATAACAGTCTTAATCTGCCAAAATGGTTGCAGATGTTTTAAACATACATTAATCCTTCGCAACGATTTTTCGTAATCGCTGCTGTCCTTTTGTCATCAAGCAAGATTTCCTTGTGTTTATA
Source organism: Acanthurus leucopareius (assembly GCA_029814765.1). NCBI lineage: Eukaryota > Metazoa > Chordata > Actinopteri > Acanthuriformes > Acanthuridae > Acanthurus > Acanthurus leucopareius. Next base: position 9,980,717 of record JAQMCX010000012.1, on the reverse strand, counting down.
TATGGAGGGTGATTAAAAATTTTGTGGCCAAAGGCAGGAGTGGATTTATACAACCCTCTGTACATGCACATTCAGTTACTCTTCGTGTAATCACCTAGAGGGATTAAAGGTAATAACTTTTATGATATTACTGTTTCTGTGTATACATTTCAGATAATAAAATACATCAGCCTTTGCACAATCATCCAAGAATGCACCCCCGGACTAGAAACTCTCTGTCACGATCAAGAGGGAATTAATTTGGTTGCCATTTTGACATTAATTATGACATCATTGCTGCTGTGGACCATTTTCTAGAAGTCAAACATGCTGGTTTCCACCAAGAGTTTATCTGTAAGATCCCCAACTACTGACTTACATGTGTTAATGTAGGAGGGGGACTATGATGGAATAAAAGAATTAGTAGGTTTTCTAAAACTGACTCCTTCCACCTTTGGCCATGAACTTATCAGTCAGCCCTGGTCCACACCTGTTTACCAAACAGTTGGATTGACACTCACAATGGATAAGTATTTAAGATGAAAAATACATTGTTTACTTGCAACTGGTGCAAAGAGGAGCTCTGTACTTCTATTTGTGGCTAAAACCTCTAGTTAATTGATTAAACTGTCAGCTTTTGTGACCACTGGTGTGCGCTGTGGGCGGTATGGAAAAGACGTTCCTCGGCCAATGGCTCGTGATTTACAAAGAGCTGATTTGTAGACAAACTTGACTCATATATCCACAAACACCTTCATTTAGTAAATACGGTTATGGAAAGGGTTAGGTTAGTTAGATAAACACGGAGCAGCAGCTGCAAAACATTGTGCACGGTCTGTTTCTTTATAATCTGTAAATGTTGTTAGGCTGATGCCATCTGGTCGTCTGTTTGCAGCGTCAGTGACGGGTTGGCGTCTGTGATCAGGAAACTACTACCACAGAACTCTTTTTGCAGTCTGTGCACATAGTGATCGTGAGCCTTTTGTCATTTAAGATTCAAAATGAAAGTGTTTGCATCAGCAGCAAGATGTGCCGGTAATTGTTTGATGGATGATGAACTTACCCTGACTCCTCTTTCCAACTATCTTTATCTTTGCTTTGATGAGACATGTTTAGAACTTTCTCCAGTTCCTGAAATACACACACACACACACACACACATCGTGTCAGGAAACGATAACAGCAAACACATTTAATCTTCTGTCTCCTGTCTCCTGCTTTTCTTAAAATAACTTAACTCTGCAATACTATTAATAAACGCATTTGATTCATACCTTTATACAAGACACATGACTGCTCTGCTGCCCATCACACTCTGACAGAGCAGGATCCTCATCCGGGTTGGGCTCTATAAAGTCATAGACATCCTGATCTGATAGAGGGAGGAAGCATCCGCGGTCATCATATAAACTGTCATATTTTAGGCACTTCATTCAACAAGCCCCGAGTCTCTGTTATTGCTTTCAAAGGGAATATGTGATACTTATTTTCTGTAACCTTTGCAAGAATCCATTTTGGAGAGGAGTGAGAGGGCATCAGCACGGGCTGTCTCTGACACCTGAGAGTGCAGGCTGACCGTGTCGTCGTCCGAAGGCTGCAGAGGAAGAGGAGAGCGAGGGGTGAACTCTACTGTGGGTTTCGGCTCAAATGGGCTTATGAGCTGGTCTCTGTACCTGCGTTGTAGTGCAAATGGTTTCACATAACTGTCATTTTTAGTTGTACTATCACAAATGAAGGATTGTGCAGCAAAATATGCAGCATAGTTTCATCTTATGCAACCCAACTTTATCAGTGCTATCAATCTTGCGCAGAAACATTCAATTATCATGACATATTAATCACTTTGCATCATTGTTTCAGATGTTTCATGTTTTACAGCCACAGCCCAAGGTGTCTAACAGGAAACACCTTCAGTGACTGACTCAATGAATCTTTGACTTTGACATCTTTGATGAAATATTATTCTGCTGGCATGGGAGTGAAGGTTACTCATGCAATATTTTGGCTCATCAGTAAGAAGGCTGATGCTTGTGTCTGGGTCAGAGGCGGACTCCCACACACATGTGTTGTAAGAATTTTTTTCTCCCACAGCAGCTTCATCTGTCATTCTGGCATCAGGTCATTTCCATTTGACCTACAATCATTTTACACCCAGTCACCCATAATCACACCCTTGCCTTCACACTTGCTTTTTAGCCAGTCTACCCTATTACCAATCATTTCTTGCCATAGTTTTGTCTATTCTATCCACCTTCTTTTATGATTCTTACACATTTTTCTTTCATAACTGTTTGATTTGGTCTCTCAGGATTTATTTGTTTTATCTGCCTACTTTTCTATTTCCCACTGCCAGGCTCTCTGACACTACCGCTTTGTCTGGAGAGTCTGCTTAGGCGTGCTACTGCGTTACTCTAAAAGCAAAAGTGTTTCCATGTGTTAGATTTCCTATTCTAAAAACCAACCATACAAAAAAATACTGGCCAGCTAACAGCAGCACTGTAACTCTATCTAACAGCTGATCACAAAGAAAATTCCACACAAGTGTGTTTCTACTTTTACATATCTCAAAATGTCCTTGTAAGTAGTAAACATCAGTGAAAATAATTATGAATTCTGACCTCAGTTGTTGAAAGCCTTTTGTCACCATTATCACTTCCAATTCCAGAATCGGGACCATGGTTCTTACTGGGATAAAAATCTTCCATGCTGGAAATATGGAAAACAAAGTGCTTATTAGGTCTGCAAATTTGTAACAGGGTAATGATAGAATCAAATATGCAAGTGTAGAATTGTGAATAGTGTACCATGTGTGCATAACATAATGCATGAAATAATTTGATATTATATGTTTGAAGGAACAGAAATTATGTAAAGGTAGGTGCACTGTAAGTCAAGTCATCCCTACCTGTCTGTGAGTGGCTGAGGGAGGCAGCGTTTCCCGAGGGAGGGGAGGTCCAGGGTGTCCGGCTTCTTGTCCATCCTGCACGCCTGGATGTTCAGGTACTTGAATATGTGCACTTTGCCCTTGAGACAAATCTGAAAACATACAAATGCATACAGGGTGTCTCTAGAGTGTGAGTTGTTGTAAGAAACAGAGGGAAATGCGTAAATTCATCCACTAGATGGTGCAGTTGTATCTTGTTTATTAGATTGCGTGAGATTTGGCAAACACACAACTCAACCACATGCAGGAAACCCATGCAAACAATTTAAGCAGTGTGGTGAAAACTTATTTATACTTTACATCCACAGATGAATGCACTTACCTGTGCGGGTGGAGACTGCATAGGATTGTTGTCTAGGATGATGTGCTGCAGCTGCCTGAGTTTCCTGTAGGCTGCAGGAATCTCCGTGATCTTATTGCAGGAAAAGTCAAGTCGGATGAGAGGCAGATCGGCCAACTCTGCAAGTACAAACAAGAAGAGTTTCACAAACAGCTTTTGTTGAATGTGTGACATTCTCACCCACATTTAACAGGACACCTGCTTGTTATACTTTGTTATGCTGGTGCACTAGAACATATCATGTAATAGTATTGCATCATTAAGTGGTACTCCAAACAATTCAGTATTTGCTGTTTAGAAAAGGTGAGGAGATCAGTCAGACTTAACTGACACAGCAGACACAGAGGTACCCCAATTTTTTTTTTTTTTTGGTACTTGGTTTCAATCAGGTGCCAAATACTCTGAATCCCACATTTTCTGTAATGCGGCTAAATGGCATCTCGAAAAATATAAACAAAATCTGATGCCATTTGGAATTTTTTTTTTTTTTTTTTGCATGAAGCTCAGAACTGTTAGCATGACATATTTTTGTACTTCAGGGATCCTTTGCCTCTTGAATGCTGCATGTCGTCGACCTTCATCACAGTGATTTTAAGAAGAGCTGCCCTATTTGCTAACTTGACACTCTACATAAAAAAAAAGTGCAGAGGCGTTGTCCTTGGCTGTGAAAAGACTGTTCGCAAAAAGAGCAACCTCAATTAATGATGGGACATTTCTGAAGAACATAGGAAGGAAAAAAAAAAGAAAAACACACATCATCAGAGGTGACAGACTGACCCTCAGGCAACATGTGAAGACAGTTCTTCCTGATGTTGAGTTCCCGTAAGGCTTGAAGCCTCCCCACCTGAGCTGGCAGCACCTGGATCTCATTACAGCTCACGTCCTGCAAGGGGAGACAAAGCGTAAGGAATTGGGTAACTCGTGCAGTGCAACATGCGCAAGCTCACATGCACAGGCACATACACGCTGCTCACCAGTTCCATCAACTCTTTGGCCTTTCCGATCTCTTCAGGGATGGACACCAGCTTGTTGTTGCTCACAAGCAGAACTTTGAGGGGGAGGTTGAACAAGTATTTTGGCAAGACTGACAGGAGATTTCGGCTGTGGAGAAAGATAAAACAGTGACCCACATTAAAAACAGCACAGAGAAGCATGTAACAGGGAGTATATGGTCACTGGGAATTTTCAGCAAAAGAGGAAATGCCTCTCTTTCATGCAAGCCTCCCATGTTAGTGTTCTGAAAAGGGAACAAGCACTTCCTGAGAGACATAAAACTAAACATACCCTATTCATTTCTATCGAATGTGTATACTGAGACATAGAAACAAAACTGAAAGCAAAGTGTTAGCATTGACCCACCTGATGTCAAGATAAGTCAGCATCTGCAGATTGATAATGGCTTCTGGGATGCACTTGATGCAGTTGTGGTAGAGGTTGAGCGACTCGAGTGGGGCGAACAGACAGACTTCCGGGGGGATTTCTGTGAGGCGATTCTTGGACAAATCTGCAAAGAAAAGGAACAGGAGCCAATAAATTATGTCAACTGTGAACATCAAGAAAGATTAGAATCTTTTCAAGAACTATTTCATTATGTTTGCTTTGGGCACCAGGCTTTGGGCCTGAAAACTAATCAATACATCTCCAGGACAGAGGTATGGGCAGTGCAAGTCTTCATAAAACACTGGTCTAAGATTACACCAGGTCTTTGGCCTAGAAGGTTTAAGTGCTACTGGCAGTTTAATATCTCAAATATTGATTTCACTGGGAGTGGCACAGCAATGCTTTTAGATTTGTATGAAAGGATGGAAAGTGCTAGAACTGACTCCTCATCTTTTCTTTTAGCTGAGAGGGAATATGTAGAAAAGGATTCACTTTTAGTTCTTTAGAATTTACCTTTCTAAGCTTGATTATTGACTAAATTTTAGCCTATAAAACTGCAATTATGTAACAGAAATATGTATTTTTAGACTTTACATATTATAAATCTTATGTTATATCATAGTGAAAAAAATGTTCATACTGTAGCAAAAGTCTACAGCCATGTTAGGAGCTAGTGAGTCTGTGCTTAACACATAGTAATACTCAGAGCTAAATGCTAACACTAGCATAGCAATATTCTCACAATGACTTTGCTACCATGGTTGTGTTTAGTATTTGGGGGTTTTCGTTTGTTTCTTGGTTTAACGTTTTAGCATGCTAACATTTGCTAATTAGCTCTAAACACAAAGTACAACTGAGGCTGCCGGGAGTGTCAATAGTTTTGCAATTATTTCAAATGGAATAAATCAATAAATTTATTAAAATTCATCTTGGTTGGGACAATAATAGCTGTGGCATTTTTTTAGCAACCCATCCAAAACTTGTTTGAAGCCTTTCACTAAAAACCACACATATTAACCTCATGGTGGAGCTTAAAGAAAAGCCAGGCCATCAACAAAGTCAGCAGGACTCATTCTCTGGGAAAAATCAATGTCTGTACCAAATTTCAGGGCAATCCATCCTGTAGCCTAGTTATTGAGATTTTTCAGTCTGGAGCACAGAAGAGGATAAATTGATTACCAAACTGACATTGGCATCCTTTTGGAAGCTAAAGCATTAGCATAAATTTTCCACGATGAGGCATGTGGTGTAGTTACTGTATTTTTGTACTTTTCTTAAAAAATACCACATTGGCATGTGTTGTAAAATGTGGTATCCTTCTGCATGTTTAATGAATATATTTTTTTAATTACATCATAATTTCCAATATGTTGATCACATATTAGGTTTCACACAATTAGCACAGACCTGACCTGACACTATCTTGTGTCAGAAAGTCACACCCTCAAATTAATCATATAAGATTTGTGTGTTTCTATGACACATGAATATGAATGGAATCCCTGCTCCAATCATTTATTATGAGCACAGCCTCTCATCTGCAGCCTCCTCTTGTGATAAAATATTTACTGTAGATACAGACCCTCATGCCTGGGCATGCTGAATTGTAGGGGAGGAAAGCTCGGGCAGATACTGATTAAGCTCATTACTCAACTGTCTGTCACATACACACGTACTGAGTACTAAATCTAGATATGTATCATCAACCAGATTCCTGCTCGCTCTGGAGATCTACATGCTACGCACAAAGCCTGAGTTAAGTCACATTATCCCTCAAGGGTGCTGATTCACTACCACATCCTGAGACATTTCCATGCACACTCACACACATCCATGCGCACGAACCACTCTGTCCCTCGCTCTCATTCTTTGTGTGTCTTCGATGGATTAAAACATCAAACAGCATCCTTTTAAGGCTGCAAAATGAAAATACATGAGGTCCTATGAGAACAGTGCATGTGAAGACCACATTACATTGTGTAGACTTCACCTTCAGACATATATTGATTCACTTATCTGCAAATTGATGTATGACTGTGTGAACGATCCCGTCTTGTGAATTATCTCTGGGTGACACTATAATTAGAGACGTTCGTGAGAAGCTGCACAGCCACAGTCAAAAACAGCTTTAAATTATTCGGGGCCCACCTCGCTGTAGTGCCACATATATAAGGCTGGAGTAGCAAACACTGCTGCACCGCCATTCCCTTACGCAGGCAATTACATATCGCCACGACTGTTTATCAAATAATTAAGCTCTATAAGCAAACACTTTTTGACTTACTGCTGAAAGGTTTCTGTTTACTGTGGACGGATTCTTATTATAAACATACAAAATGGCTTATCAGTGGCTTTTGTGTTTCATAGATATGGAAACCTTTAATCCCTACCTCTGGAGGTTATAAGGCGTCAAGAGGAGTGTGTGAGTTGTGTCTGTGCCTTTAAATAGACTTCCATTTCTGACAAGCCTTCTTAAAAAAAACCAACAAAAGACCAGACAGCCCTCACTCTGTAGCTGAGCTCTGACAGCAGCCAGTAAGCAGAAGTGAGACGCAGGCCACGAGAGTCAGCAGCACAAAGGCAGAAGCCGAGAGGTTAAGGGAAACAGAAATTACCACATGGGGACAGACTAAAGCTGAGGTCACAGGTTATTCTTGTTTTCCATTAAGAGCAAATTTTGCCTTTCCCCGAGGCTCAGACCTTGATGCTGTAACCCAGCTGTACACAGAGGACTTCCACACCTCCTCCCTCCCTCCCTCCTGACCCACAACTGGGGGATTCTTCTATAGCAGTGGAGTCATGCGGGTCGATGGGAGATGAGAGATGGGGGTGGGTGGAGGCAGTCCTTGTAAGTCTGTCCATCTCCTTCCCCTTCTCCCTCCTCCAGCCCAGGCCATGCACCATCTGCACCCCACAGTGGGCCCTTTTTTTTCTACCTGCTGGTCGCCCAGAGCTCCCGCAGGACGAGGCCTGCCAAGCAGACGAGCCCCTCCGCCGAGGCTCCACCATGCTGCACCTTTGTGCCAAACATTAATCTATACATTTATGTTGTTAGTGCGGTTGATGCCTGCTTATGTCCTCCCATGACACAGCAAACTATATACTAATAAAAATCCTCCTGAGTGCAAGAGCCAATAACAGACCACAGTCTCTCTTCTCTGCAACGAGTTGCTGCTCTAAACAGGAAATATTTGTTTAAGAGCGCAATTAGAAACCTACAGTCATCTTAATACAGCAGCACAAATAAATCACTTAAGTGCTACGAGAAATCTGCAAAGAAACAGACGGAAAAATACCTAAATCCTTAAGGTCTTTACTCTAACACTTCAGCAGTTTCATTACAAGGTTCAATTAAATGAAAAGACAGAAGGAACATGACAGAAACATGATTAATTAGGGTTAAGTATTGGGACCCTGCAGCAGATGTGACCACAGCGTCTGGGAGGTTTTGGGTGTGGTCTGGAGCGCAGCTGGATGCTTAATGTGGGCAGGTACCTCCTGTGCATGTAGTCAACACCTGGGTGTGAGCTGCTATCAATCTGCTTCCGTCATTTAATGGGACTCAGATGGGCTGGGGGTGGGGGACGGCTTGGTCTTTTATGAGTGCTAGTGGCTGAGGCTGGTGTCCAGGATGGCTTCAGACTTGTGGGCCATTTTAAGTCACTAAATCACTGGCAGTGTTTGGAAAAAGGTCAGTTCAGGGGTGTGTTTCCCTGCGGATGAGCTGTCCGGTGGTGACAGAGTGTTTGGGCCATGTTCCTTGTGAGGTCTGGCCTGGGGGGGATGTGGCAGTCTCTGGATCAGCTGTGTTTGCTTAGCCACATTGTGGGGTTTCATCTGTTGGTGTTTTTTCTGCGGCTTTTCATTTTACTCACATGTGCAGTCCATACATTACTCAGAATCTACACCTCCCTTTACAGATAAGTTCCCTAACATAGATGCTTCATTGTTCAATGTCCAGCAGTCCAACACTGACAAGACACTTAAAGACATATTCAATCACACAGAGTTGTGCATTAACATACACAGACACACCATTATCAGCACTTTAGATATAAAATATTCATGTTTACACAATGCCTGACTTCGCTCTCACGCCTCAGCTTCTGTCAAAGGTGACATACACAAACACAAACACACACTCACACAAATTTTATTATTACCGGGTCACTAGACTTTTTATTTCAGCAGTCACTAGTAAAAACTATGTATAATCATGTAAACTAAGCTGCCCTCCAAGCTGTATGTTTAGGCGTCCCATATTTACATACTGAGTGTTCCTTCTTTGAACCTTTAACGCACTGTTTGTCCCTCAGTCTTTGACCTTTACATTTGCTGACTGAGTAAAATAAAATCAAAACTTGACCCACATTCCACATTGTAACTGGAGAGGAAGAAGCCATTGCTGTACACTAAGCTTGACACTATCACCTATCTGCTGATTGACACAGTCACATGGTAGGGACATTGGTCTTATCAAACATTTCCCAAGAGAAAAACAACACTGTCATATTTGCCTGTAAGTAATAAACATTTCATTAAATAAAAACCTTTATTGATTGTCCTATAAACTGGAATCAGACATTACATAAATGGGCACATACTATGTAATTAAAGCCTCTAATTACAAAGAAATTATTTTTTATTGCACAGTGTGTAACATAATAAACACAAAGCTAATATCCATGGCATCATTAACGTGATTAGTGATTGTATTTTTGCTGAAAAGTAACCAAGCATTAGTTGGAAAAGTGGATTCTTTTAAGGCTAGACTCACTTTGATGATGACTAAAAACTAAGAAGTATTGTGCATGACATGTAAAAATCAGGGGCAGTTCTTAGATTAGCCTCCCAGTTGTGCCTATTATTCCTTACAGAGCAGCTTCGACAGGAGAAAAGACAGGTCTGGCTCTAATGAGACACCCAGAGCACCTGATTAGACTGTAAGTAAGACAGAGCGTAAAGTATAAGTACCAGTATATTGCTGTGTTGTGTGTTTATTTGCAAAGCCTCATGGCCAGCATGAGCAGTGACACTTAAAGTATTTACTCTAGCTTACTGTAAAAATTCAAGAATGCTGGCTTGCTACTCCTGTCCTTGTGGAGATTCTCCCCCTTGAATCCATCTTGAAGGACTAAACTTCTTGGGAATTTGACAACAAAGAAGCAATCTTACAATTCTACAATCTTTCCTTTGTGCTTCAAGTCGTACACAATTGAATGGGATGCTCATTTAGCCACCTGTTTCAACCAGCTCTCTAACAGTCTACCGTCAAAGTTTGGACATTATGCACAGGGAATCTTGCAGCTTTTGGGTTGTTCTTGGCTCTCAAATCACTATTGCTTGCACCCTCACACGGCAGGCAAAATCGCACCTCTGTAGCTTTTCTTTGACCACACATTCTTTTCATTTGGAGCCTCATTTGGCTGTTAAATATTAAACAAAACCCTTCATAGAGAATACAAGAAAGCGTTAGAAGGCAATAGAGTTTTAGTGTGATGACAGATTCTGTGCAGTCTTCATTTTGCTCGCAGCCAAGTATGAGAACAAGAGGATATAAACTAAAAGCTCAATCTGCTGCATGACCTACATTCTTAAGTATCACTGTAAATAAGTCATAATGTTCTCTCAGAAACCAAACAAAATTGTGGGTTTAAAAATACATTTGTTTATCAGGAATCCCTTGAGCTACCACACATACACTACTGCAGCTGATCCTCCTGCTGTCTACACATTGTGTTGTGCCTCATAGTGCTGCACACATGTAAACACACTGCACTCTTCTGTAGTGGAAGTACCTTGTACTGTTTAACGTCACTGTGTTTGTACCCTCGGGGGCAGAGTAATGGCAGGCAAGGGTGTGTCGGGATATGAACCTGAACATCTGTCCAGGTTGATGTGCTGCTCCCCGGCCCCTCTCCAAGGTCAGGGCAGCAGCTCAGAGTTCCCGTACTTTCCCATGGGAAAACAAACTGGCTGGAGACAAACTGCCAGTAGCACACTGCAAACAGACACCCTCATGTGAGCAGCAGGGCCCTCTCTCTCTTTCTCTGTCCACACACACACACTGGAGCCTTCTGCTGCTCATTAGTCAGATGGAGACCACTCACTTAGACCCTGATCTGTATTTAAAAACCCATTTTAACTTCAAAAAAACAGCAATCAATAGTGGCATGGTGCCATGCTGTTGCATCATTGACAGGTCTGGAGCTTAATATTCCACAGACATGCAGCTTCGACTCACACTACCAAAACAGTTTTCAAAAGAAAACTGTTCTACTTACAGGTACATTTAAAAAATTAAAAAAGCTCCTTTCCTTTTGAAAAAAACCCAAAATACTAAACAGTTTAAAAGAACAAAAAAAAGAATTGCTTTTAATTATTGGATTCTTAATCTCAGAAGAAATTGCCTTGTTAAAATCTGGATGAGCTGCATCTTTTCACAGCAGAGACCGTACTAGATGTAAACCTTCCACTTCTGCGAGGTGTTGATCTCTCTTTGCACATTTCAAAGTGTGACTTCCCTCTGGCACACCTTTTATTCGAGGCATCGAAAAATGAAGATGCGCCAAAAAAAACAGTGGAAAGGCGACAGCAAGCGTGGTGACAGGATAAGTCTCAGAGTACGCAAGGAATCAAAGGTCTGACAGAAATGTATACTCTCGTGTCTCTAATGACTATGAGTGTTATATAATGAGCAATCCTTGTGATAACAGCAGTTTTTTTTTTCAAAATTCTTTTTGCAACAATCTTCGTAGATGTGGACAGTCTTGCTTCAGATAGAGACTAACAGATCAGAAGCAGTGGCGTGTTGTGTGTACGTTCAGCCCAGCTGTCCAGAAATAGTGCATGCTAACTTCCTGTTGTGTCCGTCTTCCTCCTGAGAAGCAGCCTGTGCATAATACTTAGCTTTGTTTTCACTCTTAAGGCACGAGCAAATTAAGATGACATATCACTTCAAATCCCTGAGCTAGTAAGAATACTGATTAATCTCAAGGACCTAAAGTGTTCACTGTCTTTCTTTATATATTGTTGCTGACACAGAAAAGCACAAATTTGCATTCATATCTAGTTAATGTTAAACAAGCCTGTTACCTTTCAGTGATCTGACTCCAGAGGCTGGAGCCAAGTTAATTAGTGTCTCATGATTACATTATGATCCAGGACAAACATTTAACTTCCTTTTTTTAAATTCTAGTTTTGAAAGAGGTTAGGATCTTTGAAAAAAACTATCAGTGCATGAAGAGAAGGCAAACTCTTTGAGCATAAAATTGAAATCCCCTGGGGTAATGGCTCTCCAACATGGGCTCCACTTGCCACGAGCGACAGGACACGTGACGGAGCAACACCATATGTGAACATTTCAGAGGAAGAAACTGTCACGTTATCCAGAATAACCCCCTATTTCCAAGATAATAACTGAAAATGAGTCATTGTAATTCAATTACACTTTTACTCATTCATGTCTTTCTGTACTCCTACACAAGCAAAAAAATTCCTCCCACACAGGGTTATGACACAATCTTATTAGCTGTATCATCTATCATGGGGTCCTTTATGTGTATAAATCAGAAAAGACTCTTCCTAAACCATTATGTCTAGTGTAAATGAGGACATATGACCTGACCCTGATTTAATAGCCTTCAGAAACGTGAGTCTAATACTGACCTACTGACTGACTTGATTACATTATTCTATGTGAGACTACCTCTGGCAGAGGTCTGATAAAACCAAAGAACAAATAAACAGTGAAAAGCTTGAGTATGAAACCGAAAGCAGACAAAGTCTTTCTCCTCTGTAACAGATTATGGGCTATAAGGACATAAATGTAGATGCACCCATGCAGGAAGAAGGGGGGGGTGAGGCTGCGAGTACACTGCATCTTTTGTCTGGAGATGCCGAAAATGAAAAAAAAAAAAAAAAAAAGGAAAAAGAAGCATGTACGTGTAGCACATGCTTACTACAAATGATCCTCCGTGAGCAAGATTTTTTACAACTGGCCACACGGTTCATTCACATTCTGCTCCAGCAGCCCGGTGCCGAATCAACTGCAGCTCGGTGTGCAAACCACTGCACAGCGCCTGACTTGGGTGCGCCTGCCGTCTCATTCATGTGTCTCAAGGGGGGCGATTGAAAGCTGTTGGCGTCGACCAAAACAACCACACGACAGCAGCCGAGCCCCTTGTGTGGTGTAGTGTAGTGATGCGACATATGAGCCCAAGTGAACGGTAATTACAATCAGGATGTCAGCTCGGTGGACGGTATATCCCTAAAAAAAATCTCGTCGCTCGCACGCTGATGCGCCCCTATCCAGAAAACCAGACAAAAATCCATACACAATGCGGGCACGGTGCGTTCACAAACACATTAATCCGTGACCACATATTACAGGAAAGCACACTGGGGCTGACTCTGGTGGTTTCCTGTAGTCCGTGCATGCACAGCGACCCACCTGCTTGTGTCGTATCCGTCAGATCGTAGCTCATTCCCGGGTACTCCCTCAGCTTCCTGCCGCTCAGGTTCAGGATTCCCGAACACACGGCATCCTCCAGAGCCCGGTCTAGGCTGCGGGCCGTGTGGTGCTGCTGCTGGTGCTGGTACTGGCTGATACCCGGGCTCCAGTGAGGTCCGCTATAGTGATGGCTTTGTAGAGCCGTGACAGCTCCCACACCTCCCTGACTAGACGCCATTTTCGTAAAAAAGAATTTACTCTTACAATAATAACAGCGCACAGCGGCAGTTTCTCCGCCCATGCGCATACGCGGCACATACCCGGGACGGACGCTAGGGGATGGGCTTCTGAGGTGGTGGTGCTGCTGCTGCTGTTGGTGATGGTGGTAAGAGGGGTATGGTGGCCATTTTAGGCTTTTATTCTTTCTTCACCTTCTAATATCAAACTCCTAGCAGGGCCCCTGCTGGGAGCAGAGCAGCAGGCAGGGAGCAAGGGCCCTTCATGCAATCCAAGATCTCCTGCCTGGAGGGCAGTGAGTAGTTATTGGCAAATTATACTTAATTACCATGATAAAAAAAAAGATAGGCCTGAAGATAGGAAGATTGTTACGTTGGTCAAAGTTCTTTTGAATATTCATGTAAAATTAGATAAATACATCAGATAGATATAATATAGGATATTTATTTGAGTAAAGCATCCATATGTTGTATGAGGTTGTTACTGGCTGGCTATTGTTCATTGAGCATCAATCATAGTTTATCATTCACTGTTTAGTGCCAGACCTGGTTAGGGAATAGCTACTTGTGCACTGAGGAGTGTAAGCTGTGAGCAAAATAATTTAGTGGAATATTTATGGGTCCCAATAAATTTCTCTTTGATCTCACACCAGAGAAGAACTAAAGCAGCTCATAAGCCCCTCTGGTCAGCCCACACAGTTCTTTGCTGCCAAAATGCTTCTCAGATCAGCCCATGTTTGCCCTTTAGCTGGCCCAGACACACCTAGTTAACCAATTCAGCTACCCATCCAGTCAGCCCTACAGTGGTTTAAGTATTGAAATCAAATATGGGAATAACTTCTACTCTAGCACTAAACTCTTGTGATGACATTTGCAGCAAAACACTTGTGGTATTTAACAGCAAATGATTTAATCAGTTGAGATCTAGAGGATAAAAAAAAACAACCACGTGATAATATTCTGCTGGGTTTTTTTTTTTATTGCCAAAACATTTTGACTTAAGAGACCTAATACAGACATTTCATAATAATGTAAAATTATGGATATACAGATCTTAAGTTTACCACACGCTTACCTGTACTATTTTGCATACATTACAATGTGACAAGTCTCTCAATAGAAACCTTACTGTTAATATTATTGCACATTTTGATTTGAATATCTGTTGATTGATGTTTTTATACTTGAACCTTTATTGATATTTTCTATTTTTACCTTTTTATACTGGCAGAAAGGAAATAATAAGCTCTGTCTTATCTTGTAAAATGAAAACAAACATACCCTACAGTCCATGTGTCCACCTACATTTTTTCAGTTTTCTGTATCTGATTTTATTACCAAAGTAAAACTTACTTTAAGAAGATACTGAAAAGTGCATATAACACATTTCATCCATCATAATTGGGATATTCTACTCTACACTGCATGATATTGTTCTTCATGGAAACAAGAAAAAAATGTCGAAAATATTTTCATTTACAAACTTTTGTGTAGTTTAATAGGAAGTGATGACTCTTGCAGTATTCATGCTAACAAATGACCAGATGTGTTATTGTTGATATACTTTATTGTATGATGTTTTGTGCGCACCAGATTGTTTAGGTTGCTATAGTGAAACGTTTGATAACGAGGGTCATTTGAGGAACACTGATTTCATTTAAATTAGCTATATATACATATATTTATTAAGTCGGCTGGTACATTTGAGAACCCCCCCATGTGAATGATATGTACCTATAATTTACATGCATGCATATTAGGAGGGATAACCTCATAAACTGAGGCAATAAGCACAGATAAAGACTCTAATTTACCTCCTTGGGTCAAATTTCTTAGGGATTGAGTGAATGCATCCTTCATGAATATGTACAACGAGGCTCATTATTTATTATCGTGCGGCTGACCGAGCAAACCAAGCAGGCGTCCTCACTTCACTGCTCCGGTCGGATATCTCGCCTCTTTAATGCTTGTTGTGATAGATATTGTCGTCGCAAACAAAATGGTGAAGCAATAGCATGACAAGCTGTAAGTTGCAGATTTAGCTAAAGTATGAAGCTATGTGCATGCAGTATGGTTTGATAGTCTCCTGTGTGCGAACAGTCAGTGCTACAGAAGAAAATAAGAGACTGTTAGCAAGCTAAAAGAGGTGTTTTCACTGGGACATCCACGGTTAGCAGATGTCAGCGATTAGAAAAGGATTTTTGCATCTGTCTGGGTTATGGGATAATCGGGATAATGGTCGACGGAGATATATGAGCTGTATGTAGCGTTACTCATGTAAAGGTTACCGCTGGGTTAGCTAACCATCCCACTTCAGTGGTAGCTAGGCTAAATAATAATGTTGGCTAACGATAGCAAAGTGGAGTGGTAGCTTATATTTAGTTCAGGCCTTTTAAACAGTGTTTATGCCACAAACTGACTACAACAACATGAGTGTTAGCTTCCTCTGCAGCAGAGGACGTCCAGGAGGTTTGTTAAACGCTACAGCCACATTACATAATGTATTATGTGCTTACTGTGGCTAACTTAATATAAGAGAGGTTAACATCCTTAAGTTTTTTGTCCCCTCTGACTTATATGTTTTAGCAGTTTGCAGTGTGTGTTGAATCTTAAATGTATTAGATTTTGCCTTGTGTGTCGTTCAGATATGCAAAAGTACTTTTTTGTGTATGCTTTCTGCACACAATGCCCCTCCACCATTTATCTGGCCAAATATGGGATAAGACAAATTATAAAAATAAAAAGTCACTTCACAGAAAACACAGATTGAGGCTGTTTTTGCCCTCCTCTGCATATCTGCTGTGAGCCCTGCCCTGTCCCTCCAGAGGACCAGGGAGGTGTCTCACTTTTTATTGTTCTCCACTGACCCTGAAGTGATTTCCAGTTTGTACACACCACATAAAGGATGCATATCACATGATGAGAAAAAAAACTTAACACCAAATAGGCGAAAATGTTTATAAGCTTACTTTCAACTTGCAATAGAGAGGATTTTCAAGGATAAGATAATAAGGAATTATGTTACAGATAGAACAAAGATGTCTCTGTCATGATTCTTTTATTTTTATTTTATTTTGTTTTTGATGTAACCTTTCCAGTATTATTTATTTGATTATTTACAGATTGAGTATGGCAGACAGAAAAGGAAAATCTGCCACTCCAATCAAAACACTCACAAAGAAAGAACAAGAAGAGCTCAAGAAAAAGGTGAGGAGGTCCTGGATGTCTTAACATGAGGTTATAATTGGTAAATGGCATATATGTTTTCCTTTACAAATATACATAAAATAATGCTTATTGTTCATCACCTGCCTTGAAATTTAGCGCAAGGTGTAAATATATATGCTGTTTATGTTTCTGTGTTATTGTCTAGGAGGAAGAAAAAGCAGCAGAGGTTTTTGAAGAATTCTTAGCGTCATTTGAGACCAATAAGAACAGCGAGGTGAAAACTTTTGTCCGTGGAGGCATCGTTAATGCAACTAAAGGTCAGCAGCCAGGACTTCATGAGTTTCACTATGGGATAAAGCCACATCACAATTCTATCCCTCTTTTTCTGTCTGACAGATGAATCATGGGGTATCTGTAATAATGTTAAATTACCTGGATAAATGAAAAATATTGGAAGAAGAGGAAGAATGTCAGGCTGACTCAGCAGTGCAATAGTTCACCATCTTAATTTTTCAGGGCTCATATCTTTTGAATGGTTTAATAAAAAATTCAACTACTCTGGGGACCCAAAGTCAGCAGTCCATTATCACTTAAATTAAAGAAATAAAGCTTGTCAAAATCTGTGCAGTTCTCCAAAATACTGTAACACATAAAGACATCCCTTTGATTTCAAAATGAACTGCAACCACAGCATTAAGACTGAAGCTCAATAAATTCCTATCAGTTGTTCTTGAAACCTTGACCAGTCCGCCTGCCTTATTCTACAGGAAACTGTTCAGATATCCTGCTGACCAACAAAAGAACAGTGGGGAGAGCCTCGTCCTGTTTTTACAGAGCTAAATTACTGTTACCTAATGCATTGTTGGAAAGCCAGTGCTGAGGGTGTGATGTCTTTTTTGCAGAGGAGGAAGCAGCAGAGGTCAAGAAAAGTAAGCTCTATCGACCTGCTACAAAGTTTGTCCCACTCACCGTACATGTCTCACCAGTATCATCTGTGGAAAACAAAAAATCTGTAAGTTTGTGCTGTAACAAATGAGACATAGTTTTATTTGTGAATTTAGGATAAATGCTACTTTATTGTTTAAACTGGTGTTTAAATAGTGCTCATAATCTCTTACTTTAGTCAGTATGATTTTACAGTAAGTCAAATGTAATAATTACCACAATCATTGCCTGTTTGGTTAACAGACATTTAAAAGAAAGACAGAAGAAAAGAAGAAGAGTAATCTCGAACTCTTCAAAGAAGAACTTAAGCTGTAAGTCTGTTTGCAAATGTGCCTGATTTATTGCAATCCATTCATATCTTTGTGGTAGACTTTTTTTTAATGACTGAAAAAATGCAGAATACAGGAAGAGCGCGAGGAACGACATAAAAGGAAAAAAAATGATCCTGGTGGAGCAGGAGGAGGAGGAGGAGGAGCAGGAGGAGGGGGTGGATACGGAAATCTGGACTTACCACTATCAGGACGATCAAGTAGGAGTCTCCCCTTAAAATAAATGTTTAATAACTTAAGAATTGCAAACGTCTAAATCAAGGTAACCTCAATCTTGTTGTTCCCATCAGCATTATATGATGACCCGACTGTGCCAACCACCACTAACCTGTACATTAACTGCATTAGCCCAAAGGTAAAGAAGAACACTGACTTTGATTGGCTGAGTACAGCAAAGATGCACGTTTCTCACTCTTCATCTGTATGTTTTGTACAGATGAATGAGGAGATGCTCTGCAAAGAGTTTGGTAAGTATGGTCCTCTGGCCAGTGTGAAAATCATGTGGCCCCGAACAGACGAGGAGCGCTGCAGGACCTCCAACAGAGCCTTTGTGGCTTTCATGACACGCAGAGATGCAGAGAGAGCCTTGGCCGCACTTGATGGTACAGTTGACTCTTAAAAATAGGTTTGATTTGCAGGCTGCATCAGATGCTCTCACTGCGTGGTTTCTGACACGAACTGTGATCGTTGAATCTTTTTTATTTTGTTGTAGGTAAAGTGATTATGGGGTTCGAAATGAAGCTGGGATGGGGTAAACCAGCTCGTATTCCACCTCAGCCTCTCTACACACCAGTGGGGGTGAGGGCAACTCCACCACCCCCATCTGGTCTTCCTTTCAATGCTCAGCCAAGAGATCGCTTCCGCAACGACTTCACCAAGCCACTTGGCATGTCCAAAGGGGATCTCGAGAAGGTAAAATTATCTCTTTTCTGTGGGGTGTCTGCATGACTATTATTTCTCTGTAATGTGAGATTAGGCACAAGAGGCTCTCATATTTAAATGAAAATTAATAGGTATTAAGTGCATTTAAATGCTGGCTTTTGTGTATTAGAACAAGTATTACATTCTGTATAAAAATGTGAAAAATTAAGAGAGGATAAGCATTTGGAGGTTTAGAGTAACACCTAAGGTCTTTGCCACTTCTTAGAAAATAAAAGTCATTATTTGACCTTTATGATAATTAAAATGCCATGCTTTAACTGCAGCTTATACTGCAGCCTGCTTAGAATAAATCCACTTTCAAGAAGCAAAACTGTAATGTGTCATCAGTCAAGTTGTGTTGTGAATATGTCGCATGTTTGTTCATTCATTTAATCAGTCACCTTTTCCATATAGTTCGGTATTACGGGACACAGGGTTATTGCAATGCACAGCAGACTGTATACAAAATGCCATTACACACTTGTGTTTTTTAAACCTTTGAGATAAACTAGCTTAGCTTGTAGCACAGATCGTTTAGCATTTTCACCTGAGCACTAAAACTGTGTCCCCCTTCCCCTCATTTCACTGACTGTGAATGCTATCGTCGTTTTCTATGCTGTATGTATCCTGCAGTGTTTCATCTGTACACGTGTTCACTTTTTAATATTTTCACTATTTGATTTGACTTCACAAACAGACTCTGTCCGAAGCCGTAGTCAAAGTGGTTATCCCAACCGAAAGGTACACACACTCTCCTTACTACGACTGACCAGCTGTTGTAACACAAGTGTTGTAGGACAGACGCTGTGGTGCACTGTCCTTGTGTGCATACTAAGGACTTCAGGCAGGAAGTTCCAGTCCTTAGAGCTGTTGATGCATGTGACATATAGGACATTGTAAATATTGCAACACTTGCTGCTGTTTGTGGGCATACTGACATTTGCAGCATAGGGCTGAGGCTCTTATTCTAGATCTCAAAGGTCACTGTGGCCTCATATTTACATACAGTGTATGTAACTAGTATTTTTTCAAAGACACTTGTTTTTTCCTGTTGTAGTTTTTTCACTTATATCAAATAATTCACGTTGTTCCCTTTATAATATGTGTTGCTGTGAAAAGTGAATAGCAGTGGACTATGTAAAAGACTGTTGAAGCCATTGATTTATACCATCATCCTTGAGCCCTGGGCTTCCCAAGGGTTGGCTGAGACACTGCAGACCGATACAGCTAGAAGGCAGATAGATATAATATTAACCCAGGTCAGATGGTGTCAGAGGTAGATTGATGCCGGTGAAATAAGTCAAACTAGATATTTCTTTAGGTTTAAGTGGTGAGTAATATAAAAGTCTTAACTGCACTGGTAGATCTGACAAAAATAAGTGAATAAATAGCACTGCATGGGAGTACTGTACTGTGCAGGCCTGAAGCCCCAATCCACAGTAACTAATCTGCAGTATGCCAGTAAATACCTGCTGAGATGTGTCACACTGATGATGACTTATTATGTGTTTAACATGTTTTATAGTAGTAAAGTTTACATTTTCAGACCATTAGATTTGAAGCAAATGTTCTGCTTACAGCTCAATACCAACCATGCATAAATTTTGTGGTTGTTACCAATCTGCTGATTACAAAATGACTGAATGTAAACTTTGGATCAGGGCTTTCAGTGTTTAAAACCTGGGTCAGTGTTCATGAATAGATGTTGTGATTTGTGTGATTTCTTTCACACCTCTCATGGACGCAGTGACCCAGGGAAAAGAGAAATACGCTGACGCAGTGTCTGTCCCACAGTGACTATGCAGTATTTTGCAATGCAATGTCCCAAGGGCTGTCACCTTATTTTGTTTAGCTTTTTTAAAACAGTGTATACAAGGGACGTGGAATTACACTGTAAGGAGTCAGCCTGCAGTTTGCATGAGTCACTAGTTCAGTATGGAGAGTTTTTAGAGATCTCAGACTGTTCCTGACAGACAGAGAGATGACTGTGCATTGAGAGTTTTGGCACAAACATTGCTCTGATACACTCTTCTTTTCCCCACAGAAATCTATTATTCCTCATTCACAGGATGATAGAGTTTGTGGTGCGTGAAGGCCATGTGTTTGAAGCCATAATAATGAACAAAGAGAAAAACAATCCAGATTACAGGTTAGTTTTGCTGTATCTGGCCATGTGTCTATCTTCTTGGTGTCTTTTGTACTTCATGTTTCATTCGCTCATCCTTTATTGTCTCAGGTTTCTTTTTGACAACAAAAGCCAAGATCACGTGTATTATCGCTGGAAACTCTTCTCCATCCTCCAGGTATGTTTTTACAGCAAAACATTGTTTCTAAAAAAAAAAAAAATCTGCATCCTCCAAGAGTGTATCAGAAAGAGATAAACTACTTAACCAAACAGCTTGACAAGCAACCATTAGTTTCATTATGAAAGAAGTAGAACTACAGCAAAGTTACAAGATGGAGAAATACAATGTGTTTAACTTGAGCTTTAAAACAAATGTAGTACTTTGTCAAAAAAAAATATTCTCACATATATAAAAATTTACTATATACATGTTCAAGCTACGTGAAATTTTTTATGAGATTCAAACAAAACACAATACATAAGGTCAATGCCAGCTTAATACAATTCAGTTAAGTTTGCTGAAAAAAGTTCATCCACATAGGTCATACGTATAAACCAAAAAATTAAATAACCCACTAATTATGTGAAAGAGCAATAATATATATAAGTAATAATATCAGTAAGAAAGCAATGGCACAATACAATAAAAAGTAATTCTTGTCCTTTTATGGCTCAAAATTTTCTATAACTACCAACGAGTTACTGCAAAATGTAATAAAACTACTAGTGATATTACATGCAGTTCAGTACTCCTCAAAACTGCTCGTTAAACTCATCTAGGGGATGATAGCTGCTAAACTTGATGTAGTATTTTGTCAGAAATTGTGTATTCAATGATTTGAAAAGCCCACTTCTTTTCAGATACTATTGCTCCTGAAAACATGCATATTTGTATGTGAGTTTTCATGTCCTTGGCCTTCATCCTTTGTACAGGGAGAGTCCCCAACAGAGTGGAGGACTGCTGATTTCCGCATGTTCCGGGGAGGCTCTATATGGAGACCCCCTGTCCTAAATAACTACTCTGTGAGAAGCGAAGATGGAGCAGAGGTGGAGGAGGAAGCCCCGCCTGAGGAGGAGGTTAAGAAAGGGCAGCTCAGAGCTGAGTATGTTTGTATAGCAGTGCATAGTGATCTTTTATATATATTTTTATATATATATTTTATATGATATTGAATGCAAACCCTTGTTATTCTTCTGTAATTACCATTCAGACACAGACAGAGGCTGGAGACGTTGCTTAAAGAGCTCACCCCAAGCAGGGAAGATATTGCCAACGCCATGCTGTTTTGTCTGGAGCGAGCAGATGCAGCAGAGGAGGTGGTGGGACACATCACTGAATCTTTTTCCCTGCTTCAGACACCGCTTCAGAAGAAGGCTAGTTTAACACGCGCAAGTCTTTACATTTATGAGGTTCTACAGAATGCATAGGGGATCATATTTTACAGTTTTTTCCTCATTCTCACAGATCGCCAGATTGTATCTTGTGTCGGACATCTTGCACAACTCATGTGCCAAAGTAGCTGGTGCATCGTATTATCGTAAATAGTAAGAGACTTTCCCTCAGATTTAGCTTGAATACTTTTCTCTTGTTTACTTCTTTTCCATCTGACATTCTGTCTCTGTCTTCTCAGTTTTGAGCCAAAGCTAACACAGATATTTGGTGACCTTAACGCAGCACATAAAAACATACAGGCCAGGCTGCAGGCTGAACAGTTCAAGGTAATCAAGTCTTTCAGTTGCCTCACAAAAGGACATTTACAGACTCCAGAACAATAAAAAAAAAAGGCTTTCATCTTTCATCTCTTCAGCAAAAGGTCATGAGTTGTTTTAGAGCCTGGGAAGACTGGGCAATATACCCAGAGCCTTATCTAATCCACCTTCAGAACATCTTTCTGGGCTTCGCCAAACCAGCGGAGGAGCAGACGGAGACAGTGGAGGTGAGCTGAATATTTACTTCCTCATTATGGACTCTAGTACCTTTTCTTAATGGCATTTCAGCAAATTAAACAGCTGTTCATGTTGCAGAGTATTTAAACATGAAAGTGATTATAACTTAAGTTCACTCATTTGTTCTTTTGTAGGAAGTGTCCTCTGATTTGGATGGTGCACCAATGGACAGCACGCCTATAGATGGGCTGCCACTGGACAGAGCCCCTGTGGATGACCTCGACGGCTGCCCCATGGGCTGGGACCCTCTGGATGGGGTCTCTGTTGACGACATAGACGGTGTTCCCTTAGGAGCCGCCATTGACGACATTGATGGAATGCCCTGTGAGTCCATGAGCTATTGAAAAGTGAATCTTCTAACCAGACGTTCATATTTTCCTAGTCCTGTTGTCAATTATCTGCACAACTCGAGTGTCTATGATCAATGCAGTGATCCACCCTCTCATGGGCTGTTGTCAGATGAGTGTGCACTCTCATCTCCATTGGCACAGGGCAGGCAAATACAGAATTTTTCCTCTAGTGAAGAAATAAAGTTATTCATACATGAAGTGGCACACATAGAATATAATCCTCATATGACTGTGCTTGATGACTTATTCTTGTTCTGACAAACTGTCTCGTCTGTTCATTAGTGGATGACAGCAGCGTCCCTCCCTCCAGCGTGCCTTTGTCTAAGTGGGAGAAGAGGAGTGACACAGGGACATTTTCTCAAGGTGACACAGGCTGTTCTAAGGGATCTGTAGAAATAGAAATGGTAGGAATTATTCAGGCTAGAAAAAGCAGGGTCCTGCTAACATCACACAAGGGCACATTGTTGTGCTGTTGCTGTCATTTATTTAATCATCAAGTGTGTTTTAACTGTAAACAGAGACGTAAGAGAGGTTCTTGGATCTGAGTTGAAAAAGTCACGCAAAAATGATGAATGCCGTACCACAAGGTACAGCATTCTTTGGTCTTTGACACAGAAGAGACTGATAAATGGAATTTGTTTCACCTAACACCAAAATTTCCAAATATTCTCCCTCTAAATCTGAACAGCATTGAAGCACTAAATAGATAACTGGATAGATGCAGAGTTGTCAGAGCTTCAAGCTGTTTCAAGAAAATCAATGACCTTGTTAAACTTGTGAGTTATCCAAACACACACCCCCTCTAATAGGGAATATTACACTAATCCAGGAAGGATTAGATTATATTTTCACATCTAATGCAACACGTAGGGAGGGGCACCTAGGTCACAGGCTTGCCAGCATTAATGTTAGGATTAGTCACAAGCTTAGGCTTACGTATCAACAGGTCAAGATGCTCTCTAGATCACATCAATCCTCCACCTGTAACTCTGCTAAACCTTCTCCTTTCTCTCTAAGCCAAGACTGAGTCCAAGTGGGACGTGGTGGTGGAGCAAGAGAGTGAAGATGAAGTGAATGTCAGGTAAGGATCAGAATTTGTCAACAACACAGAAAAACACACTATTTGTCTACATTTGTGAAAAGCATACACAAGACACACAGACGTTTAAATGGTTTTGAGATTAATTGTTCTCCTGGCAACAGTGTCAACTCACAGGATGGAGACGAGGACTCAGAGAGCGACAGCAGCAATGACTCCTGCAGTCCATCCAAATATGAAAGTGCAGACTTTCAGAGCTCCCTCAGAAATTTTCAAATGTCCGAGAGCAAAAGGAAAAGGTTGAGAGAGCTGGAGGTGAGCACATTTCTCTTTTTAAATGTTTAGTTATGCTGAAAACAGTGTGTCTGTCTTCCTGTATTACTTGCTGTGGTTCAACCTATCCTCTCTGAAAGCCACAATATGTCCACTGCAATATCCTGTTAAGAAATACACCCTTTGTTAATTAGTCAATTCTATTGCAATGTAGTTTTCTTGTTATCTTAATTCACGAACAGTTCCTGCATGCAACAGTTGTAGCCATGGTTGCATTACCTTTTTTTTCCCCATACATCATTTTACATTTGATTCAAAACTTAGCTGCCTCCCTCTGGTAGCATCTCAAACTGAAAATATGTCAAGTTATATTTAATAAATATGCAGAACAGATTATGATTATCCGACACAGGTAAAGATCATGAAGATGCAGGATGAGTTGGAATCCGGAAAAAGGCCAAGGAAGTCTGGAATGAGCATCCAACAACAAGTAGAGCACTACAGGAACAAACTGCTACAGAAGGTGAGCAACTGCCCAGGTTTTCTTGGTCATCTATCTAGCTTTCATTTCATGTTACATGTTCAGTTTTACTTTCCATGATTAGCAGGTTCCCTAGTTAGCACAGCAGTTGGACACAGTGTTTATTGTGTAGTGAGGGTGAAAAGCAAAAATGCAACCATCACTGATGAGTAACAGAAATAGTCCTTTAATCACAAGCAGTATGGGGCAAAATTTACAAAAGTGCTTGTTGTTAGTAAAATTAAGACTATGAGTTTAGTCAATTTGTAGAGTAAAAAGAAAACTGATGCAAAGCATTCAAAACCAGACTGCCAACTTGCAACTGCCGAGTCACAGGGCTGTAAGTTTCAGATCTGCAGATGTGGTCTAATGTGTATCATCTACAGGGTGGGAAAGTCGAGTTTGACTATTTTTAGCTGTTGTTTGTGTGCCCTTTTTGTATTTCAAAAGTTAAACACCAAAGAACAGAGTTTAGACAAGGATCAAAGTGATGTCAAATTTTCTATTCTGGTTAGTTTGACGAGCTTTGTCCAAAAGTAACAACTAGGAGGGATAAAAAAAAAAGGACTGTGCCAATACACTGTAGTGGTATGCATCATTTTTGGCACAGTCTTATTTTAAGACACACACAGAGGTAACAGCATCATCAAAACTATTTTTTGCTACCTTTAGGTTTCAGGGTTAACAAGTACATATGTGCAGGTCTGAATTTTTTCCATTACTATAGGTGGAGCAATGTAGTCAGTGTTGAACCAGTCTGACATTGACCAAACAGCTCCCCCCTGTGGAGATTTACAGACTTTGAGGCAGAGAATAAGTGGGTTTGTGATTTAAAGGCAAAGCCCAAAATGTTCACATCATAACAATCAAAGACATAGAAAAATACATCTGGTCTCACAGGGATGTTGTAATCTGTCTGCTGTAGGAGTTTGAAAAAGATGAAGACAAGAATGAGACACTGACATCAAAGTCTAAAGACAAGTCAAAGGATGACAGAAGGGACAAAGAAAGAAGCAAAAAAAGTGAAGACGGGGACAGAAGACGACAACGAAGCAGAGATTCTGATGAACACACCCAAAATTCGAGGAGCATCTCCCCTATAAAGCAAGTGCCATGAGATGTTCTTACAGTGTATTAATACATTCACTCAGGTTGTTATCCTCAAAGTCAGTCTTTTATCATGTCTTTTTGAACATTTAACAGGACGAGGTCTCCCAAAAGGTCCAAACGTTCACGATCGCCGTCTCCAGACCGGAGGGCAAGAAAGTCCAAGTCAAGGTCGCCACATCGCTCCCACAAAAAGAGAAAGAAGAGCAAACACTGACAGTCAACTCTGGAACTTGTCATCCATTAGCCCGCTGATGTCCATGGTTACACAATGCGCTCCTGCAGCGCTCTTTAAACAGACTGACATGTCTACGCTCTCTGTCCCAACCTACACTATCCATGCAAGATCCAGCACTCTTTTGTATGATGAAGTTTGAACACTGTAACTAATTATATATATTTTTGTTCCTTGTTTGTTTTTAAAATGATAACCACAAATGTTGCTGCAAACACAAAATAAATCACTCTTGGTAATGACTGTGTGTGTGGAGGACGTGATCGGTAGGGCCAGGTATCAAAAAGGTTTAGCTTTTATTCTACTGAAATGTTGCTATTGATTGGTTGAGAAAGGTCATCGACAAGCGTCATCAAGTTTGTGGGGATTTTTATTGAAATTAAAAGAGCATCATTTGGTTCTGTTTACAAAAGCAGTAAGTATGCAATGTTACACACTAAATTTACAGTATAATTTCATATAATGAAATGTGCTTTCATTGAACAAACAATTTATCAAAGTACTTAGGAGCCAGTTTTGTTTCTGAATAAAAAAAAAAGTAAGATACCCAGCCCTAATCATCAGTAACCGTTTACAGATTTCCTGTTTCCTGGATTTTGTCACCCGCTGAAATGTTTGATATATTTTAAAACAAAACTTGAGAAGTTGAGTTTAGAAAAGCAGTCTAGATTTTGTAGGCACAAATTACTTGTAAATAACATTTCAAACCACCTTGCTTTCAGTACAAATGGTTACATCTCTTGACACATGACACAGTAAAATTTGTGACTGACATTAGGACAGTGTCTTGCACTTCTTAGGAGTTGAACTTTTATGAAATGTGGAAGCGAAAAACTAGTAAGGTGCCCGTACTCTTACGAAAAGCCTTTAGCTAAACTGGGTCTTGATAACGCAGCTGTAGATTTTCACACATACATATCTGAACAGATGTCAGATTAATGTCTGCTCAGACCACACACGCTTGGCATCCATGGCTCTTTTTTTTTTTTAACCTAACGCCAAACCCTTCACAGTTGCTTGGTATTAAAGATAAAAAATAGAAATGTCACAGGGAATCACACCGTGTCTGCTTTTGTACAGTCATTCACCAATTCCCTGATCTTCCTTTTATGGGTCCCTGTTCTACAGCAAACGCTACAGACGGCTCTACGTCTCGGAGAACTAGCCATTAGGTAGTTGGGTGTGTGTCAGATGGCTGCTGATGGGCTGTCCTTCATCTTTAAGACGGATCTCCAACAGACAGGCCTGAATGTGAGGTGCTGACAACCTCACGAGTGCTCAGTACTTCTTGACATTGATAAAAACCTTGATGGCTCCAGTGAAATCGGCAGAGAGTAGAACCTCAGTATGATCGGTCTTCAGGGCTCCTGTAAAAGGGTGAATTTTTTTTTATAGCACCGAAATTAAACCTTGACATCATGAAACCTGCCCATGAATGTATTTGAGCAAACAAACCTGAGGGTATCGTTTCAGAGTCTGTGGAGTCCAGGCTCTTGCACTCTGCTTCTGGTTTCTCCGCTCCAGTTTCTTGTGGAACAATAAGGCCGGGGTGAGGTGCAAAAACTGCTGAGGTGACCACTGCGTTGTGTGCTGAAAGATTAATACAGCTTTAACGTCCGTTCAATCAGAGGGAACAAATCAGTGAGACGTATATTAAAATATGTTTGCCATTCAACACAACACAGCTACCTTTAATCCCTTCCCAGAAGTCATTGCGGTCCCGCCGTACAGATGTGAATTTGCTCAAGTCGTGGTAAGTGCTCCAGATGTACACATATTTATCCTCTGAGCCGCTGACTATGAAGGAGTAGTCATGACTGAGGGAAGAAAATCCCACAGTTAACATTTAATTTGCAGTTCAACTCAAAAAACACGGTGCTGTCTAGTTGACACACACTTCTGCTTCTTTAAAGATTGAGTTACTCATTAACAACTAATGCAGTTCAAATCTACATAAAGAGAAACCATCCTCACCTGAAGCTCGCCTTGATCTGGCTGCTGCTGTTAACATAACCTTTGTATTTCATGGATAAGGACAAGTCCCTCAGGTCATAGAGGCGAATGCGTGAGTCATTCGAGGTCACCAAAATCTATCAGTGGAGGAGTAAAGAGAGAATTTGTTATGTAACAAGTCTGAGTGCGTCATTAAAGGGACTTCAAACAGACTGTGGATGTATTTTTGAGTGTGGATCAGATGTTACCTTGTTCTCTCCAGGAAGAGGTTCAATGCCAGTGATTTTGCGTCCAACTTTGTTCCTGCCTCTGGTGGACCTCACATGAATTTGAGTGTGATATTTCAGGCGCTAAAGAATGAATGCATAAACAGAAATGAATTCAGTCATTGCAAAAAACTGATATAAGGTCATAATGACACCGTGTATTTGCAGAAGTTGCACAGTTGAGTACCTCTGTGTCATAGAAGATGCATCGTCCATCGTAGGTGCCGATAACGGCATACTTCCCATTTTGGCAGAAGTTAGCCGCGGTGATGAGGCGTGTTTGGCCATCCACCTCATTCCACAGCGCCACCTTCTTGTCTGGAATGTTCCAGAGCCGTAGTTTTCCGTCCAGAGAGCCGCTTAAAAAGTATCTGTCATCCTGTGAGAGAGAAAAAAAAGAGGAAGTGTTACTCTAAATACAGTCTGTGGGCCCAAGATG
This sequence comes from Acanthurus leucopareius, assembly GCA_029814765.1. Lineage (NCBI taxonomy): Eukaryota > Metazoa > Chordata > Actinopteri > Acanthuriformes > Acanthuridae > Acanthurus > Acanthurus leucopareius. The sequence continues at coordinate 9,951,769 of JAQMCX010000012.1, read as the reverse complement.
AATAGATGCGTGATTTGTGGTGAGGGAAGTCATGCAAGGTGACTCAACTTACTCTGGGATGGAAAGCAATGGCTGTAACAAAATCAATGTGCTGAAAGCAGCAGAGACACTCTCTCCGGGATATGTGCCATAATCGGACTGTTTTATCCATGGAGGAGGAGAGGAGGAAAAAGTTCTAGATTGACACAAAAATGGAAAAAGTAAGTGAAGTGATAAAAGTAGTGCTGTGTAGGATAAAAGGATAAAGAGAGGCAAGAAGGAACATTACCTTTGACCAGGACAAGTCTAGCAAATCAGCTGTATGACCTTTATACTTGCAGAAGGGCACCTGACGAAAAGGGGCATTCCTATCTTCCGTCTCTGGATCCTCTGGAACACAACTTGCCTAAAGTGTATCGAATAATCTATTAGGAAATCTATTAGGAAAATATGGAGTCTAAAACTGTGACAATATTCAATACTCACACTACTATCAAAATAGATTCAAACTCTTCAATTCCTAGGATATTTTCCAGAAACACTAGATGACCCACAAATAGTGGATGTTTTTAATTTCACTCACCCCAGGATCATCAGATTTAGAGGAGCATAAACTTTCCTGAGAGGGAGAAGGTGAAACACGACCTGGAGAAACCAAACCAAAATTATTCTTACTGGAGCCAAAGCTCATCATCCAAATTGAAATAATCATCATACAACAACAAAAAAAAAAAACTAAGCTGCAGATGAGAATACCTTCAGTGTTGTACTTTAATCTCATGTTGTTGAAGTAGTCGAAAGCTGTCTTCAAGACCCAGATGCGAACCACGTTATCTTGGCCTGCGGTCGCCAGCAGCCTCCCGCAGTGAGAGAACTTCATCGTCCAAACGGCCCCCTGAGGAAAAGACAAAAGATGCTTCACCTCAAGAATTCACCAGTTCTCTAAAAGATTGACAAAAAAAAAACTATGACCCTCTTACCATGTGCTCTCCACTCAGGTCCTGCACAACCTTAATCTGATCGAAGTCAAAGGGACCCTTGAAGCTGTGTGCTGCCTTGAACTTGGCAGGTCTGGTGTAAGGCATGCCCTCATCATCACTTGAAGATGGATCGTCCTGATCTGTGTGGAACACTGAGCCCAACCAAGACAAAAAGCACAACTGATGTTATCAAAACATTTTCAGCGGCAGAAGCGGGATTATTTCATAAGCATGTGCTGGCGTTCTTGAATCTTTTAGTACGTCTGTACACTTATGTAACAGCTCAACTGTTTGATAAACATCCACAAAATGAATACATGTAAATAAATGAACAAGACAGAAGTTCAGTTGGCAAACAGAAAGTACATTATTTGCATTATTAATGTGACAAAGTTAAGGTGATATTGATTTAGGGGGGTTTTATGACTCAGTATTCGACTACTGCCATTTCTGGTAATAATAGTGAGAGGTTAGAACTAAGCTATTTGTCCTATAATGGCCTCAGTGCCCGCATCCATTGAAAACTCCTGTAGGCACTTATCTGTGTTCTCTATCTTTTTGTACTTTCACTTATCACAAGAAACTAACCGCCACACCGAGAAGGTAATTCTAGGAAAAACATTAGTAAAAAGAAACGCTATGCACTGTAACATGTGGGCTAAAGTAGTAACAATAAGGTACTTTCTCACATTGAAATAAATCTAACCATCTGCACAAATGCTTTAAATGATAACATTCTTTTACCTTCATCACGAACGCTTTTCACTTTGTTTACTGCCTTCTCTCCATATTCCTCAGCGAGATGCTTGGCTTTCTTTACAGACTTGCCCAGGAACTTTTTAAACTGGGTTCTGATTAGAAACAAAGGGACAACAATTGCCTAAATTCGTACCATGAGGTGAAAAGAAAGTAATTTTGATCAACAGGCTCCAAGAATTCACTTATTCTTACGTTCTCTGTTTTAGTTTTCCTCCATCTGTGTCTGCCAGTGGAGTCTGAGACTTGTCATCATCATCTGATTGTGCTGCATCGTTCCTGAGAGGAAACAAAATAAAACAGAATAACTTCCTCTAAAAAATGTTCTTTTTGTTTTCAGAGAAAAAAGACCTTAAAAAAGCTTTTCACTGCGGGAATGTTTCGGAAATGTACACATGCTATTCTTCAAAGAAAAGAACATTGCCAAGCTGGTGATGTTACCCACAGAAACAAGCCTATTCTCTTACTGGAAGCTGGTAAAGTGTCTGGATTTTGCGAATTTTTTACACCTTTGACTTTTTGTTAATTTACACATTTGCAATACTGTGGACAAAACATCTCACCACCGTTTCACCTGGTCCAAAAATAGGACTGCAATTACATGAGATTCTCCCGGTATGATAACCATCTCAAAAATGATCACTTTATTACCAAAGATCATAAAAGTGCCACAAAAAGAGAGACAGAGCCACCATGACATCACCGGATGGTTTGTGATGACCATTTTAAAGTCTTGAGATTAGCATTATGCCTGTCACATCAAGAATTCACTTTTTTTATTAAAAATAATACAGTAGAAATTAAAACCTTTAATTTTCATATGATAGTATACTATGAAATGGTATACTGCTGCAACCATACTCCAAAATCATAGTTGCTTCTCTGATTTGAAACAGATGGCTAGTGGTTGCTTTTCTCCTTTTTTCGCTCATAATGTGAGGAAGGAAGAGGAAGTTCAGTGTAAAATTCAAATATTATCACATGCAGGTGTTTTTTTGTGTAAATTACTTTTTTTCCGTTGAGTGAATCACAAATGGTGTCGCATGCTAACAACGAGGCCCTTGGAACACATTTGGTTTAACTTATAGGATTTATAGGCATACTTGATTTTACATTACTGCGGCAAATAGGGAAAAATCTTTTTCTGCTTACGTGATGTACTCCTTGGTCCGTCTCATGATGTGCAGAGTGAGAGGGTTAATCCCTGCAGGAAGTTTCTCCTCTGCCTGGATTAGAGGGATCTCTTCCCCGGTGTCCAGATTCTTGATCATTACACTGGCCAGGATTTCCTGTTTTAAGATAAATTTGGTGCATAAAATGTTGGTGGAAGGAATCTGCAAAAGCAGGGTTCAAGCTGAATAGAGTCAATAAACAAACAGGAGGACTCTTACTTCATCCGTCAGTTCTCTACCAGAGTTGGAACGTGGACGCTGAGGGCCTGCAGTTTGTCCTCCGCTCTGAGATGAGGCCTGTTCATCTTCATTTTCCTAAAAAAAAATATAAACCAAGCAATGGTGATGGATAAGCAAATTGCTATACTGTATTTTTTATTCTTTTTGCGGCTCTGTAACACTAAATAGGAAAGTTTGGGTCTGCAGCCCCACTGACCTGTGCTGTCACCACCTTGTCCCCACTGGTGGCACTGGCCAGATCCAAGGAATGCTGCAGCTCTTTGGTTATACTCCTCACTGTGCTGCTAGGGGACAACAGGCCGGAGGGCTCTAGAGCATCGCCACTGACTAAACAGACCGCAGACACAAAACAAAACAAAACATCTATTTGAAAAGCTGGTCAGCTATTCTGTCTGCTTTGCATATGTCTGCAGCAGTTAGTGTTTGTATAAGGGATGATTGATAAGTTCATGGCCTGAGGTAGAGATAGAGTCAATGTTAGAAAAACCAAGCATATTTAATTGTAAAAACCCCCCTCTAAATTTATTGCCTTAGTCCAGTGGCTTGCACATATGGATTGCTTCTTAGTAGAAGTCCATGTTGTGGACCAGTGAAGATATCATTGTCACTTCAATATCGAGATCAATGGAGCTCCTTCTTCAAACTGGGAAAAGGGTTGTAGTCTGAGGAGGCCAAATCAGGTGAAAAGGTTGGTTGTTGGAAAGATCCAAATCCTCATTCTTTGCAACTGCACTGAGCCAATGTTGACCCTCTTCTCAGAGAGTACCTGTAACCTGTATTTTCCCCTTACCAGGTATATAAAGGAAAAGGAGCTATGAGATATTCCTCTAGTCTTTAGACACCTATTTATGTGACTCATGTAAAGTTGATATAGTAGTCAGTAAAAAAAAAAAGCTTTTACTCTAAAGACTGCACTTGTCAATGCTTTAAAAGTATCTATTCCAGTAATGCTTCTGAGGTTGAGTAGAATTTTTAAAATCATACTTTGGATCAGTGTAACACTTTGGTGCTATTAACTGCATTGTTTTCTCTACCTTCCAGTCCGCTCAGCCTCAGACACTCCTGAGACTTCTTGGATGGTAGACTCTGCCAAGCTGGTGGAGGCGGTCTCGGTGGAGGTCCTCCACTAGGAGGAGGTGGGCGTGAGGGAGGAGGCTTCTTGGTGCTGGCAACGATGTCTGGTTCCACTGTAAATTGCCGTGGGGGCTTCAGAGGCCCAGAGGAGTCCAAGTCAGCTTGACTGTCTGTGAATGGGACCTGATCTAAGATATCTGCAGGTCTCTGCTCCCGCTCCCCCTCTGCAACCGCAACAGCCCCAACAGGCTGACTTTGTGCAACGGTGCTGGTGATGTCTGGGGGCTGGACACCTTCTTGTGACCCATCCGACGGCCCTTGGGAATCTGTGGGTTCAGGGGCAGGTATAGAGCATGCTCCGTTTGTTGCTGCACTTTCCTGTTGTTCTTCTGGCCTCTCAGCAAGCTGAGGTTTGACAGCTGGCGTTGCTAACCCCACAGGAACTTCCTGAGCATTATTATCTTCCTGTGGCTCCGGCTCTGCTCTTACATCAACATTAAGCTGATCTAAGAGCTGAGCAACCTCACCAACATCGCCACTGCTTCCCTTTTGACTCTCTTCAATTATGCTGTCAATGATCTGTGGAGAGGGATAATAACAAGCAGTTATTTAAAAAGTAATTGTATAAAAATATAACTACTATGCAGCAAGTTCACAAGTCCAGCTCAACTACAACACAAATGTAACTGTCTTTGTATTAAGATTCTCTTTTTTTCTTTCATAGTAGTTAACATAAGAAAACAGATGCAGCTAGAGTGATACGCACATTAAACCTGGATGAACTGCAAATAATACACTGCAGGATATTACATTTCTGAAACATATCATCACAAATATTGGCTCAATTTTACATCTATGAGAGCCCTACTAGATTACAATTTTCTTGCACAATATAAAAATCTGAGAATATGACAACTACTCAATATTTTGATGAAGATCTTTTCTCTTTCCATTTATCAGAGTCATTGTGCGTGGGACACACTGTGCACAATAATGGAAAAAACAATACCAGTAGGGAATCATCTTGCTGAGTCTCAGATACTGCCACTCCACAGCTCACATCTTGTGCAGCGTTTTCTGATCTCTGTGGAAGCTGTTCAGCAAACAAACACATATTTTTACTTACAATAACACACACAAGACATAACAACTCTTACACCAGCTTTTTAAATTAAGGCTTATCAAGTACAACCAGGCTGATGGAAACCTTTTTGAAGAGTATTTGTACATAACCAAAGAAATAATTGATAAATTATCTGATTTCTTTAAAATTTCCAAAGTTACAACATCCTGCTAACTTTTGATTAGACTTTTTTCAATTATTGCAAACTGATTGTGCTAAGGGTGAACATAAGACCAACTACAGATTTAATTCCAGGGTTGTCAGGTTGATTTCATCGACGCATGAAACACAGTTACATGACACAACTTCATTTTTCTGAAAAAAAATCAATACTTTCATGAAAGTCTGTTGATTTAAGGCACAGGGTTAATGCTGGTCATTGAGCAAAGTTCACTCCTCAGTCAGTTCAAATAGCAGGTCAGCATTGTATTGCAGTATTTTTATGTACAATCTCTTGTGAGAAAATATAATTCAAATTTCAGTTGTAACTACGTCAGAAGGGTAGGCAGTGCCAAATGATTCATTTCCATTCCATTTGCATTTCCCACGCTGTCGGGAAGAAGGCACCTGATAACCACTAAGAGGCAGGCATCACTGCAAAAGGTTGAATATTTGCAGTCAATGACTCATTGCTAAACAGGCTGTGTTAATGTTTTCACAAAGGGCACTAATATCTTAACTTAAAGTCATTTAGGGAGGGTGCAAATTCAAGGAGAGCTATTATAAACACTGCAGTCACCTCTAGATAGTTAAACATTTCATGTTAGAACAATGTACTGTTGTAGTAGGGCTCAGTTCCTGGTACCATAATTAATGGTGAAGTCTGACTGACTCTTTTTCTTTACAAGCAAAAAGCAAAGTACTAAAAAACAAGTAAAAACATCGACAATCAGATGTAATGTATTCAGCAAAATTATCTAGTGACAAGCTACCTCAATTGAATTGAGAAAGGTTACTAATATGATGAAATTCAATTTAACTGAATACTTATCCCATGTATTAGCTACCTATACTTCATTCTCAAGCCTTGTTAACATTTATGTAATAAAAATAATTCCAGTAGCAGCTCAATAGATACCACTTTGATTCAACAGTGGCTGGGATTAGACAAACATACCTGAGGCGTAGGAATAAAAAACTTTGCGGGTGATCTAAAAAACACAAAGGGATACAGTTTGGCAATGTAATGAAAGTTACCAACCAAAATACAACATCCAACAAAGAAAATAATTATTTACATAAAAATACAAGACACCAAGCAGTACAAACTGTCAGGCTTCGTTTATCATTCAATTGAACTTTCTGCTAGGAAACGCTTGAGTCTCTAGAACAAAGGCAAGGATTGTTTTGAATTAGTGGTGTGATGAATTTGCTTAGAAAATATATCTTGTTCGATACTAAAGAAAGCAACTGGAGTTACTGCCAAAATGCCTGGAAACTTGGTTTCTAAACTTGATCACAGCAAAAAAAAAAAGAGCAACCAGACACAACCATTATGAGCAGTAATTTGGTTTACATAAGGCTCAAATTGCTCACATGATTTTAACCATGCATTTGAAATCAATGACTGATGTCCTTCACCAGTATTTACACAGCAACTTCCACAATGCCTATTGGCTGTGAAAAAAAATGCACCAGCAACTTGCTATGATACAAAAACAGACATAAAGAGGTCAAAAAGGCCGGGTAATGGTTTGTGTCTTGAAGTGATTTACTTTATCAATCATAACATAGTGCCATAGTGCCAACATTACTTTAAACACATGGCAATGTCTTCAGATTAATCTTGATTTCAATCGATGTGCCCACCTGCCATAACCCCAAACTCCCACACTGACAGCCAGCAATATCATTTTAGTGTAATGTTAAATCAACATATTTGAAATGAAACTGTTGACTTGATCTTAGGAATAACATCATGTGACTTGTGCATTATGGCAGACTCTTCCTGCACCTAACAGCTAGCGAAACACCGGACAGCTGTTGAACAGAAGTGCTTGTATTCATGCAACTCATTTTTAAAGTTTAAATACAGTATTGGCTTGGTATTAATTTGTAACTGTCTAGTTACTCTTAAGCATCTTAGTTATCGTTGTCTGTTTGACGTTAGCAGCCATTATTAAGTTGCCTAGGTAACTTACTTGTAACTTATGGTAAATCACATAAAACAAGCAGCAAAGCATGTGCATAAGTCAATCTTATGTAGTAATAATTATGTTATAGGAGTATCCAAATGTGTTTCCTTACACTTTTGGTGATGGAGTAAAATTAACGTCCTCAGGAGCATCATAGAATTCCTCGGTGTCACTTGTATCTGACGCCATGCTAACATGAAATCTGTTCGCTAGCTCGGCAAAGTTAGTCGACAGGCAGCTGTCTCAAAGCCTAACCTGCGAATGGAAGTGTTAAACACATGCGCTTGCTTCTCTGTATACTGCCTTCTCGAGATTTATCGTATAATTTACAAAATCTGGCCCAGGCGTCTCTAGACAACCACTTTCCTGACTAACGTCACGTCATAACGATACAGTATGCTAGTGAGATGCTAGGCTAACAAAATGTAATTTGGTCCTACGACTGACCAACGCCTAATGCTAACTATCTTTCTACCCTCTTTTAAATCTGCATCGGTGACAGTACAGTATCCGCTATGCAAACAGACGCCGAAAAGCGCGTATTAACAACGACATACACTTGATCAACTGTCAAACTAACGGAGCCATTGAACCGCGTCATAAACAAAACAGTAATACAAAAAACACATCTTAGCGAGGTGAGTCAAAGGGCGGGGCACAGGCGTTCCTCTTCTTCTACTTCACTGTTATGACCGCTGGAGCTGCTGACGACACATTACTGCCCACTACTGGGCTCATTGGAAAGCAGAAACACGATCTATGGGAAAACAAACAAGGATAGGCTGTCATGTGACAGAGAAGGGAGCAGTAACAGGGAGAATTTTCCTTATATCCAAGTAAAACGCTTGCATTGAAAAGGATCAGCCAAGGACAACGAGCTGAAAAATAGATTTTTAATATGATATACTTATTTTACATACTTAGGTATACAAAATCTATTAAATATGTTTATCATACCCCCCTGTTTTAATTTACCTCATGCATATCTTTAATACAACTATCTATCAAGGCAGGAACTTAGAACTGTTGATAAAAGCAAAACTACCATTTAATTTAATCTGTTCAGAAAACAGTCTGTTTTAGTTGCATTAAACGAATAACCAAAAATTGCACTTAAATAATGATTTGAGAAAATGATGACATTGTTTTTTGTTTTGTTTTGGTCATATTATAGAGACTACAGTTGCAGTAGTCAAGGTGGATATAAAATGTATTTGCTTGATGGACGAGATTTATTACAAGAGCAGTCGCTGTCTTGCTTCAAGCCACTGTAACATTTAAATCGATCTTTAAACACATTTAAATGTCCATCTTCTGACCAAACCCAAGACTCTGTGTCTCTTGCATTATTTTTTTCCTGACTCTTGATCCTATTTTTTAATCCTTTGTACATAAAAAAGTAATAGTAGCCATTAACATTAACAAAATGCTGATATTTAATGGAAGTCGGTCACTGAGGATCTTGAAACATCTTTATGATTCAAGAACATTTTAAGAGAACTGTCAAGCATATCGAATAAACCTGCATTAATAAAAAACTAATCTACTAAATAAATGACCGCTATATCTAGACCCTAAACCAGTTAAGTCAGTTTTGAAATGTGTCCAATCCAATACCTTCGTATTAAAAATCTGAAAATGAACAGTAAATGAGTGTATATATCTAATCTGAAGTATTATCGATCATTTAGGATTTGATATGTTTAGTTAAGTGTAGCTTATTTAATCTGTTTATTCATATTTTGGCACATCAAGTGAATCAGATGACCATACTGAGACCAGGTGCTCAGCTTCTTGTGGACTGAAAGACTTTTTTTTTAAGTTTGAAGGACTGGTGGGGTTTTTTTTATTGTTTGTTCATGGAATCTTAGTTGTTTTCACACCAAAAATGTTTGATTTAAATTTCTAAAAACTAAATGAAACCTGTGTCAAGGGGTGGTAAAAAGGATTACAAGTATTCATGAGGGTAGTACTTGGGATAGAAGCTGCAATTCAAATGTGTACATTTCCATTTACATAATGTAAAAAATAAAAACTATATCTTCTCTCCCAAAACATCAGAAATGTTTATTAAGATTAAATAGATTACAATATAATATTTTGAGAAGAAAAAAATAAGCTTTTACAGATGATAAGTAATGTTGCTTGCCTGCAATAGCAAGCATCTACATCCACTGCATGTCTCCTTTCACTGAAAAAACAGGTAGCGTCTATCTTTGTACAAAAACAGGCTATTAATATTCAACCCACAAAGTCAAAGTACTTCTGCTTTTGTGAAAATTATCATAGACCTCATGCATCACCCTCACTGTGTATTGGCTTCTTTCTGAAACGAGTGACTCCTTAGGAGTGAAAGTCTACACTTGCAACAAGGAGTCTATCGTTTTCACTGACTGAACACTTTTAGGACACACTCTTATTTTAATTAATTCTTCAAAAGCCAAGCAACAGACATTTGTGTCAGACTACAAATGCTTCAGAGAAAGACGACTCCTCTTTAGAACCACTTTATTTAGTAACGGAAGTTTTGAGCCAATGAGAAAAGATTGCCATACTCTTTCACCAATGGAAAGTTTGGATGCTCCAGCTCTCCCAGCAAGCGACGATTGGATTGGATGGAACAAAGAAGGAGGCTCCAGTGGTATAAGTGGATTTGAGGGCTTGGAAGGAAAACAAGGACGCTAGTTAACGTTATCTCGTTGTTGAAGGTATGGAATCTGCTTTTTAAAAGTTTACAGAGTGTATTTAAGACACATGTAACGATTGAAATAGTATTTGTTGTATATTAAGCGTGATAACTATCAGGTTGACAGCTATTTACCATCATTTGGTGGTGGTGGCAAACCTACCAAGCAACCACACTAACTAATAACTAGCCCAACTAACTCATGGTAAGACCCCTGTCGTTTTACGTTATCGTTGGTTACGCTATCACACCAAGCGGGCGATAGTTAAGAATAACCAGACTAAAGCCATTTATAGCCAACTATCCTGATCTAACGTTATTTAAGCTAGCAAATGTTAACGTTAATGGATTAGCTTGGCTAGTTAGCTTTAGCCTGTTCCCACTGGAGATGTAAGGACTGTGTTGAAGCAACATGGCCAGAGAATTAGCAAAGCTCCGATCTGACAGCGTTGCCTCTTGTGACCATATCATTGCTCAGTCCGCCTGACCAGTGTCAGTGTAAATTCTGATATCCTTAAACCTTTGGTAGCCTGCAAGTTCGCTACCTCGGCGTGGACTTTCTTCCCACATGTATCCCACCTAGCGTTAGCTTTAAAAGGACTACCCTCTGACTTCATGTCCGTGTGAGCTCATCGCACAGCACTTTGCAGAGGCACGCTGTCAACTTCATCAGTTTGATGTCACTTTGAAGTGTTTGAACAACAGGAGCTTAGCAGTGCCCGTCAAGGAAACGTTACTGTGTCCAAAATGACGTGTGCACCAGTTGCCATTCTTTGAAATAATCGTGATCGATGTCAGCAATACGTTACAGCCTTTCTTGCAAACATAATTTTAGCTTAATTTTACTATACGAAGAAGATCGTTCTATAATGTAACACGTGGCGGATATTTTTAGCTTTAATTAGCCTAGTTCTGAGTAAAGCAACAAGTTAGTAACACTGTCACATTTCAGCAGGGGATGGAGGTCAAGAAGCGCCGATACACTTCACCATCAACTTAGAAAGGGCATTTTACGTCCATAAAAAATGTAAATGATTATATATTCCAGATGGGGTGATTATTATTCTCTCAAGTAATATCATCACAGGAAAAAAGGAAAGAAAATCTCGAGTAAAAGTCTGTCAAAACACAAAAGTTTTAATATATAATGGGGCCTGGAGCCCTTTTATAAGCAACATTCAAACAATTTTAAGCTTTACAATCTAGGTTTTACATAACCTTGTTTGGCACAACTGCAGAGGAATGAGCATTAGGATGTATTTTTTACATTGACATCTCTGTGTGTAATTAAAAGGCATTGTTATTTGAGATCAACAGTACAACAAGGAGTTTGTTAAGCTTTACAGTCTAGATTATATTATTAATGTCTATTTCATTGTCACAGCTGCAGAGGAATGAGCATTAAGATGTGTTTTTTACATTGACATTTCTGTGTGTAACTAAAAGGCATTGTCATTTCAGATCAACAGTGCACCAAGAAATTTGTTTTCAGTGTATTGTTTGAGATAAAATGCCAGATTCAGAGAGATTAACATGCATGACTAATTGAAAAAAATATATTAAAGAAAATATTCTATTATTACATCACTGAGTCATTGTTCCCATTAGGCGTTGAAATGTGTCTGGAATAGTACAGACTATTTTTTTTTTGAAAAAAGGCAAATGTTATAAGTACTGTGCTTTTTTGCTTTTTTTTTTGAGGTGTGGTCTTGGCGAGGGTATGGAGCACCCTGTACACAGAGGGGAAACAATGCCCATCGGACTGCATGACAGGTAATGTGCAATGTCTGACAGACCCTCTTGAAATGAGCTGGGTTTTTATTGCTGTATTGAGAATGTAAAAGTTTTCTCTATTACCGCTCACAACATAAATTTCTGCTACGGGGGGGGGGTTCTAAATAACAGCTTTTATCTCAGATTATTGGCCATTCCTGAATCTTACACTGTGCAGCACTTACCAGTCTCGATATTAGTCGTTGCTAGGAAAGAGCTTCCACCTGGAATCAGGGATGTTAATCAGGTAATCCCTGATTAGATTGTAAGTAGACAAGAGTGGCAGAAGGGACGACGTGCTCAGTGACTAGGACTGAGAACCACTCTTAAGAGCCTGACCCAAATATTACCAAAAGTTATGTGTTTCTGCTGCATTGCTGCATCTGTGGCCACTTATCATGCATGAATGGTTTGTGCATAAAGCTGGCTAATTTATCATAATTTACCAGGAGCTATTATGTTACTTAAACAGTAGCATCACAGTCCCCTTTGCCATATGGTGCACTAAAATAGAAAGTTTTTTTTCTACTGGACTCTGGCAAGTCTTTTCCAGAGCTCACCTTTGTCCCAGGCAGTGATTAATGTGACTTGAACAGAGGCGGGAGTTTAGTGGCGACAATTCCTTTAGCATAAAATGTTATCAATTTGCATAATTATTAATAAATCTGTGTTGGGTCATGAGCTTGTTTAACAACTTCCAACAGAATATCAGCAAACAGCTTAAAGTTAGTGTGATAATGAAATGCAGTGATAATATCACCACAAATAAGTCCTTTCTCTATATCACCTTTGTTTTCTTACACTGTACCAAATAATATATGTATTCATAACATAATGTATATCATGCATAGTTTTCTAAACAGTTAAGATGGCATAACATGGCAATGACAGTTCTTTACCATCTATGGAGGTTAATCCTGTCCTCAGCTCACAGGAGCTTGTCAATATGCAGACATTTTCAGTTGCTATCCTTCTTCATTGAGTTGGCTGCTAATCTCTGCTAGCTGCTCTTAAATCTGCTGTTGGATCACACACTGAACACACTGTCAAAACGTTGCATGCCTGTTCTGGTGTGCTGGCTTAGGCTTTTACACAGAGGTTGACTTGGCCCTGTTACGACCCTTTTAGTTTGATTGTGAAGATGCTGTCAAGGAGCTGAGAGTAAGGCTAATAGGTATCTTGCATTCGGAGCATCTTAGGTGTGACCTGAACAGAAACTTCTTTTACTTCCTTTCAGCCATGATTGGGTACATCCAAACACATTAATGTCAGGAGGAAATATACTCTGGGTTTCTACCATGTAATTCAAAAAACCTCCTCTTTGCCTCTCGCATAGTTTCACTGTTTTTGGAACTCAGCTGTTTCTTTGGGACAGAACTGTCTTCAGTAAACAGTAACTGGTGTGAGTGTGTTAATTACTCTGCATTACCTTATAAGATAAAACATGTCAGTTGTAACTTTTGTAATATTGCTTAGTATCTTTGGATGAAAACAAGTAAGAGGATGGAAATTATGATTTTGAAAGTCTCAGAACATAATTAAATATCTTGAGGTTGGAGCTAACAGCCTAAATCCTTTTTAACCTTTATTTGTACAGTATGTCAGACCTATCAGAGTAGTTCCTGATTAATTTTTGATCGATCAAATAACCTTTTTCGTTATATGATACTATAAAAGGATTCACTTATGCTGTTCAAGACAAAGATTCCAACCAGTTAAATCCTTGCCTCCTCAAAAATGACATGAATATAAAAGTTTGGATGACATATCAACTGACCTTTATTGATTTTTTTTTGCCTTTTTCACTATAAGTAGTAACAAATTGCTGCAAACAGTCTCATCTTGAAGTTAGATCTTGGTTTTGAAATACTTGAAAGGAGCAGCTTGCCTGATAGTTTCTGTCTGTGTGATCCAATCTGTTGGCAAAGGATTCTCCTTCACTCGTGAACAGAATTGTAACTGTGGAGGTGGATGAGACACCGTACCAACTGGATGGGCAGTTGTGGAAAACAATTTTCAGTGTTAAGTACTGTAATTAATGCGGGCGTAGGCAGAGTGCAGACTGTCTATCCACAACGTAATCTTTTGAAGGCATTTTCGGATTAATATTTCTGGGGACTCCTACTTGAGGAACTTGTCACTGGGGAGCTCACGCGATAACTACATAGCTTCAAGGGCTTTTTTTTTTCCTATTTGCATTTGCCAAAAAGAACACTGAAGTGATGTTCTTCAACAACACGACAGGCATGAGTCCATGTTTTGTTGCACTTTTCAATGGTACCATTAAAATCAATTGCTTACATGGCTAAAGTCTTACACAGGTTTTAAAAGAACAGTGGTCACTAGAGGGTTAGGAGACACATATAGAATAACTCCACATGTTCTACAACTGTTCTCAGACTATGGAAAAAGTTAGAAAAGCCTTTGTAACAAATACTAGAATACTCTATTGGGTATAGGTTAAACCAATCAAAGAACTCTGCAGTACCATGGCATCAGTTCTTACTCAGTTTATATGTTTTGTATTGCTTTTTTAGTTTGGTACAGTGTTATACATTCTATTGCTAACTATTACCAGGGGTAGTATTTTCTAAAGTCCATATAAAATTAACATCTTACACTGAAAATATATGGGATAGTTGTAGTGCCTCTACAGGCATTAGAAGGTTGGTGTTTTTAGGAGGAGTTTAAGAGCAGAAGTATGGGTAGCAGGTGTAGCGCTGAGCTCTCTCTTTGACAGAAGAGACGACATGACTGCTGCCCTTGCAGAGAAGGCAAGGTCATTCTGCCATTTACAGCTGGGAGGGAGAATGTTTGAGGCCAGAAATGTGATGACAAGGTTGTTATCAGGATGGAGCTGCAGGTGGTAGATGGGACGGAGACAGGATTATGACCAAGATGTAAAGAATCTAGATTCCCATGGGGCTGGTACATAAGCATTACCATAAGGTATTCAATTAGCCTTATAAAAGTGTGGACTGTAAGAGGAGAGAAAGCTGTCTTCTTTAAAGTTAGCGGTTGTGTGACTAATAGTGCTGCAGCCCCCACGGTGGGAACTGTAGGAGAGGACAGATGTATGACATGAAAAAATATGATCTACAGACTGAGCGCTGTACTTGTACACTTGCAATGTGAGAAATTTGACACAACAACAGAATATTTGAATGATTATGCATCTTTTTTATGCTGGACAGGGCACAATCTGTTGTAACTGGATGGTCTGGTTTTATTAGACACACTCTCTTACACATGCTTCAATTACCACGCGGACCATGTGGACAGAGTGTTTCACACATGATGCCTGGGGCCTTTATATAGACTAAAGCTGAACTTTTTTATTTTTATGAACTTGTACATTTCATAGCTCTATAAATTACATCAGAAGTTGATGTTTCTTAATCTCTCGCACAATAATTCAGTATATCTAATTGATTTGCTAAAAGTGGGAGTAGATGATGAGCATGTCAACTTCTGTTTGCAGTGAGATACGAATTTTTTTCCTCTTTTTTCTGGTTTCCGCACCAGTCATAGTGTTAAACCCTCTCATCTGCTTGAACTTGCTTCACTTTTTACACAGGTTTTTTTGCACAAAATGTTTTAATTAGAGAGTTGATAGCTGCTCCTCTTCGAAGGAGTCAAACAGCTTAAGAAGCCTCCTTGCTTATACCTTCCCTACCTTTCCTATGTCAGAATTTGGGAGGCTGTTTCAGACTGTTTTTTGTGATTTAACATAAACGACAATCTAACATCAACACTCACTTCACGTAGTGACTGGCCAGTTCTGTGGAGGTGTGAACGTATGCAGAGTTTGAACTTTCCTATCAGACTCTTTTTTCATTCCTTTCATTCAGTGGTGTCACTTTTTGTGCGAACAACTGAGCACACTTATTAAAAGTTCGACAATTCTAGATGTGAATATTTTGGCGTTTTGTCAGTTGATTGGTCACAAGGCTGGATGACAGATCGTCAATAATTGTGGTACATGATGTTATGACTTTAAGACCATTTTATATCACTGACCAAATCGTAATAAAGTAGAATAACAATGCAAAGGACAAATTTTCAAAGAACAGTTACCTTTTTGGTCTTAAGAATATTCAGATATTGGAACTGTAATGTGATAGAAACATTTTCTACATTGTAGAAAAACAAAGTGTGTGTGTTTTGTTTTTTGGGAGCTCTGATGGGGAACAGATGATGAGAGGACAGTAGCACCATGACTACAAGTGACAGAAAACGTGTCTCAGTTTATTTAATTTTTTCTATTCACTGACTCAGACATGTGAAAAAATGCTGAGCTGCTGTGCCCAAGTATTATAATGGCAGGGAAAACCCTTCTGTCTATTCTGGCATCATGTTTGGTAACATTTTGGTAACATTCTTTCGTCAGTAAGATGATGGATCCAAACATAGTTTAACTTTACTACTGGGCTTCCATAGAGAGACTCTTCCAACTTTTGGTGTATTTTACTGAGCTTTAACAACTGAAATTTGTTTTTTTGAAATATGTTGCATAGCCTAATTTAGTGATACTTTTCTTTAGCAGTTAGCATTAGTCATGAAGTAGCAGTATCATTGTTCAGTGTTTGCTGAAATGTGTTTTACATTGAATGCAAAATGGCTGGCTTGAGAATAATGTTCATTTATCCCACGCACTCGTTTGTTTTTTTGCTTCTGTGGTTCTCCAACTCTTAAAACTTGGATTACCACGATTACAAGACATATGTTAAAAGAAGATTATACAAATATTAATTATATTAAATATCTAATAATTATAAACCTTTTCCTTATTTCATCCAATAGAAGAACAATATCCTTTAACAGAGCTCTCATTGTTTCCCTGAACACATTTGTTAAACTTTAAACCCACACTTTCAGGAAAACTGGGCATCACTGCATGAGCTTCTGACTTGTCTTGCAGATTTTATTTCAGCATTACATTCAGCCAAAACAAATTTGACTTTCACAAAATCACATTTTAAACCCCAAAGGATAGTAAACGTATTGGTTTAAAGTAGTTAAATATTTTTTTTTCTTTCATTCTTTTTCCACGGCAAGTCCAGAACTGTAATCACAACTCCTTTAACAAGGTGGCACTGTTGCTTAGCTACTGTGCTATTCACAAACCCTGAAAGGGTGATGGGAAGGCAGGGCTTCTTCCCCCTCCTTCCACAAGGCAGCGTGAATGCAGCAGGGCAAGTAGTCGTGGTGGATGCAATCTATTGGCTTCTCAGTGCTGCCGCTAAAGTCACAACCCTGACTGTAGCCTGCACTGCTTCCACCAGTGTATTTCTGTAGCTGCTGCTGCTTCTGCTGCTGCCACTGCTGCTCTCCCTCCCCCTTAAATGGTGTGGGCAGAGTGGGATGGAGGACTGCATTGGACACCTTTTCATGGAAATGGTCTTTGCTGTTGGTACTGCTGTAGCACCGTTCTGGTGACAACATGCCGTTGAAATGGAAAAGCGGTTCTCCTGTCAGCTGGAAATTCCCAGTGCCAGTCCTTAAGACATCCAGGTCCTCACCCCTTTCACCTGCCTACATGTGAGTAAGAACTAAATAGCGTTTACATTAAACCATTATTGCATTGTGCATGGAGCTTAATTTTTTGTTGGTTTGGGTTTAGTTTTGAAAAAAGATTTTTTTTTTTGTAAATTAGTGGGACACCATTATTTATTTTTTTGTTGCAGCCCTAATTAGACAGAATGCGATTGAGCCTTGTAGTGTATCCAGAGATGTGCCTTGTCCATGCATTTTATGGTTTGCTGGCAGAATGCTTTGCTGTTGGGCACAAGAGTCATTTTGCCGCTAGTCTGAACACGGCAAGCACCACAACCCTGACTCTTGCCCTGTCCCTGTGGCTATGTTTATTTGGGAACAGGGACTCAGCAGCTTGGGAGGAGCCTGCCTTTGTCAGGATGTCTGGCGTGCCCTGGTTTAGAAGCTATTGTCATATGCTACTGTTCAGGAGGGGGGGAAGGGTAGAATGGAAATGCTTTTCACAGCCTCTCGCCATTCTCTCTCCTTACCCCTTTTTTTCCAAGCTCTGATGAAATGGACAAGTGTCTTGTTTGACTTTTCAACAGTAACATAGCTTCAGCCTACCAAGAGTGAGCACAGAAATGTTTAAAAAAAAAAAGCCTAAGAATTTTCATTGTAAGCTAGGCTAGCTAATAGCCTAAAGGTAATTTTATAGGCTAACAAGGTTTAGTTGAATGTTTTTTTCCCAAATTGGATTTATGCAGTCTCCAGTTATCATGCAGCTTCACTTACAAGCTGAAGAGCTTGCAGAAATGTTTATTTTGAACAGTACTGCATCACAGCAGGAGAAATCTATGCTCTAACCTGCATGTTTTCGCTAAATTGTCCTCAGTAAAATGGGTAACATCTTCAACATCACTAAATTTAAATATACAAAATATGTCTGTTTTGTACATCTTTTAAAACAGTTTTTACCCTCCCAGTAAACCACATGGAAGTCTTGACTACATGGTGTCACTCTCTAAGCTCTTTACAAAATGACATGATGAATGCTCCCCTATTGGCACTATTGACTTTGTAATTGTGGTTTTAATCATTATTTAGCCAGGGTAGTTTAACTGGAATACCCTGCTACATTCAGAGCCTGAAGGCTGTCCACTACATCCACCGTCTTATCTGTCGCTCACTGAGAAGCTCCTCTGAACCAGTTGGGGGGTTAAAGGCTTTGCTCAAGGGCACCTTAGGGTTTTTAGAAGTTAAGGGGCAAGCATGGTTTTTCTCCTCCCCACCCAGATGAATCCAGACAGCCTGGAGATTACTCAGGAAACCTTCCTGTTGTTTTGACCTCATTGCTAATATTGTGGCGTAGAATCTGTCATGGATCAAAATTTGTCATAGTACGTAGTTAAGTGGAATAAGTTACCGAGAGTGAAGTTTAATTTTCTTTGTTGATCTGCATCTTGAACATGAACGATTGTGTTGACTGTGTGCCTCAGTGCTTGTGATTTCGTCGAGGTCATGGCGTGTAATGAAGCTCCATCCAAAATTAAGCAGCCCAAGTAACACAAAATGGGCTATAGATGCAAAAAAATGATTTTTTTACAGTTAACTATTTTTTACTATATCTAACCTCTAAACTGTCTGTAGTTTCTATGCATTTTTGTCACCTGTTTTTCAAAACTGTTTTTCAAATAAATAGTGCCACGTAAATGTGTTGAAAGTGGCTTAATATCGTGTAAGTGTACTGAGTGCTGGCATATCCACATGCTACTGCATAAATAAAGACACAGTCAGAGACTCGATGCATTGTACATGCACAGTATTGATATTTTTCCAGCCAGAGGAGGATCTTTACACAAACATGTCAACACAAGTACCCCTTTTTAGAGGCTATGACAAATCTAAATGATAGCGTAAGGACAAAACTGCGTCAAGTGTACTTAAGAGGCTGCAGTCAGCGCTTGCGTGTCTTCATAGGAGGTTTTGTGCACACGCTGGCAACTGAAGCATATTTCAGCCTTGAGGCTCCACCTTACTCTGCCCAGTGTGGCTCTGCCCCACCAGACCACTTACTATTTTGAAACGTGCATTTTGTGAGCTGTGTTTTTAGGCAGGCTGATATTGGTCCCCCAATTATAGGTTAGTCTGTGGTCAGGGAGAAGTCACTCTTTATAGGCCTTCAGAGTCGGGCCTCTGTCCATTTTATTTTTGAGACATTTTTAACTTGCTTTGCTGCTAGGCTAATCTTTGCATTGTATATCCATAGCATATTGTAGGTCTTGTGTCCCACGTGAGGTAGTTTTTGAAATATCTGACATACATAATGTGTTAAGAATTTGATTTGTTTGCACAGTGTGCTTGCCTGTTTTGAAGCCTCACTAATCCTTATATATATATATATATACACACACACACACACACACACACACACATATAGAATAGTGAACTGCTTGTGGAGCAGATTTCATGCTAGTAAAGAACAGTTGAAGCAACATTATGTAGCTGTAGGTATTTTGTGTGATTTAGTGTTCCCACAGAGTTGGAGTGAGTCTGTCTTAATCACAGATCTGAAGTTTCTGCGACAGTATTGTCAGACATCATATGCCTGCTTCCTCCAAAAAGACTTGTAAGTGT
The DNA here is from genome assembly GCA_029814765.1 of Acanthurus leucopareius. Taxonomy (NCBI): domain Eukaryota; kingdom Metazoa; phylum Chordata; class Actinopteri; order Acanthuriformes; family Acanthuridae; genus Acanthurus; species Acanthurus leucopareius. The sequence continues at coordinate 9,931,739 of JAQMCX010000012.1, read as the reverse complement.
CATTACAATTTTATGTCCTGTTAACTTATGTCCAAAAGAAAACATTCATGTTTATTAAGTAAAGGTTTTGCACAAATGTTGCACAAACGTAGAAGAGCAGTATTCCCACATACCATTACCTGAATCAGAGACAATATGCTGCTTACTCAGCTTATGATCAAATACAACATGGTACAGCCAAACACTGAGCAGGTGCAGTAATACAAGACACATTAATTCGCAAGCCAGCTGATATTATTACTGGTCAAGCAATGAGAAGTCCAACTGTGTCCTGCCTCCTTTTATTAGCAAAGTTCTTGGAAACAATTAAGAGCCTTTAGTTAGCCATTAGTCCCGGCCCAGCTGCTTGCTCAGTCACTCTTTCTTGTTTTCTTCTTGCTCAATGTCCTTGTCCAGCTCCTCACCTATGTCATGATGTCCCCAGAGGCAGCTGGGTCCATTGGCTCCATTGCGATGTAAACACAAACATTACCTGGTGCTCCAAGCAGTCTCTCCTGAGCAGATTTTGCTAGCATCAAATTGCGCCTCTTAGCATCAGAGGCACAACCACAGAGACTTTATCCATAAAAATGTGATGTAGTTTCACCAAAACCAGTGACAGTTGGTTGTATATAAGATGCAGTGCTGTAAAGTGTTGCACACTGTGGTCCTATCTGCTCACCCAAGTTACATATTCAAACAAATTACAATCAGGATACAGATTGATTGAGACACCATTTCACCTCTTACAACTGGATGAACCATCAGAATGATTTTGAAGCCATTTTTTAGGTTAAATAGTCAAAGGTTAAATAGTTACATAATGCCAGAAGGGCCCATGCAGTAATGTTCAGCTCAGTAAAACGTCATTGGCTTTATATTTAATTCCTCAGAAAAGTCCTTGAAATGAACACCATCCCTCATTTTCCAGTGCTTCAGTACTTAGTAAGCACTTAATATGTGTGACTGCTGTCTTTGGTAATCACCTCTTGGAGGCGTCATGGTGAGCCAGCAGCTTTAACTGCGGCAAAGCCTGTTCGATTCCAGTCAGGGACCTCTAGGAGATACCCGCTGTCATCCCCGTTTTCTTTCTCCCCACGTTCCCTTTCGTTCTTTATCAGCAACCTATTTAAGGTAAAATGATAGAAAATTAATCCCTCAAAGAAAATCTAAAAAAAAAGAGGTCACATCTTGCACATTTTGACCTTTGTCTTTTGCTTCAGGACATCAGAGTCTAAGAGAGATTGATCTGCTGCTGTCCCTCGGTTTTCACTGATACACATGTTCTGTTGGAAACTCACTGTTTATAAAAAAAAAAAAACAGCCTCCTCTAAACATTCTGGCTGCTCATAAAATTTCTTAAGACTTTGCTCAGGGCCAGCCAGTCTTAAGAAATGTCTCTAGCGTAGCAAGTGTTAAGACTATAGCTAAAACCAGTGTGACCAGATTTAACTGCACACAGATTGTATAACTATAGGAAAAAAGGAAGGCTTTGAAAGTAGGTTGAACAGACTTTTGTGAAAATAGATGCTTCACATGTCTCATGTGGCTGTCAAATCCTTCTGCTGCTGCTGAATCCCCCGTGCTACTGCAGTGAGATGATTTTTACAGTCTCTGAGGTAAATGGCACATTAGTTTACAGATGATTCTTTGAAACCTGTGACAAACTTAAATTCATTTGTCCAAAAAAATTAAACAGTTTATTTATTCTAAAATAATCAGAGCATGCCTGATTTGACCAATCACATACCAAATAAGAGCTTGGTTTGCATTGGAAGATTTTGATCTACTTTGATTTTAGGGTTAAAAATGGTTAAAAATGCATAAAACAGTGAAATTATACTTGAGGGACTAACTACATATGTGTAATTTATGCGTTAATTGGAGCCAGTCAGGGATAATATGTCAGCAGAGATGTTTAAACTAAAATACTTTTCTCTGCCAGCGTGCTGTATCATTGTACTCTGAAGTGCCACTTCAGTTAGATTGCAAATTGACTCATAATGTACAGATAACAGTGTATTCTACACTTTCTAAACTGAAAGAAACAGCTTTAAATGAAATATCGCAAGTGAATTATTAATAGCTCTCTAAATGCCTGGCTAGATGAGACCACATGATAACATCCATAAAACATTTTAAATGAGCTTGCTTGTGGTTGAGCTTTTAATTTACCTGCTCGTCCTTTAAAATAGATATGGAGTTCTTGCTGTCTTGTGGCCATTTTGTACAAAATGCAATAGTCACCCAGGGATCATTTGTTTTTCATTGAAAGGCTGGAGGAGAAGGTACAGGCAGTCTGGCTGGCAGAGCATCAACTGAGTTCAGTCAGGTGAAACTGTCATGTCTGTGCTCATCACACACACAAACACACACACACACGCGCGTTCACACATACACACACACACAGGCGCCCACTCAAAGCTGAACTGTGATGAAGTTGGGTAGAGCTTTAGCACACAGCTGACCAGTCAGGGATGTCATTTGACAAAAATATAACCAACAAGAAAAACAAACTCATGCATTGCAGAGCCAGAGACTTGATTGAACTCCCTCATTGGATGCATCATGTCAGGTTTACAATGCTGCTGTCCGGATGTCAGGACAGGGCACAGACTGGAGTTAGAAAAGGCCAAAAAAATAAGTGTGACTTGTAAATTGAGAAATAGCACTGCTTGCCTTGTAGAAAAAAAACCTGCAGGGCAACCGGACAAATCTGGACAACTGTTACTGTCCAACCTCATGAGAACATTTGGCCTAAAAAATCTGTTATCGCAGGTTAAAAGGCTGAATTGGAGAGAGGGGGGCTCTGTATCCAGTCGACAGCAGAGGTTCCCAAAACTTCTGTATGAGCAGATAATTCAGAACCCTGACTTTATCAGCGGGTCAGGTCAGAGCTACCTCAACTCATTGCCAATTCCATCTTTTCACACTTTGTTGCCTTCCTTTTTCATAGAGTTGTAAGTTGTCTCCCGCTCCGTAGGTGCATATTGGGAATTCAGAAGTTGTAATTGGCTGCTCGTAACGGAGAGCGTACCACACCAGGATGGTCAGGGGAAATGCTTATGAACTTCAATATTGCTGACCTTTTATGATTGTGGAAGGATCTGCAATAAATTGTGCGTCCCTGTTTAGATAATGACAGATTAAGCCTCTTTGTATGCAAAGCTATGCCTCTGTAGTCATTTGAGCCCAGACAAAATTATGCTGACACTTCTTATTCCCTTATGCTCTGACACATCTCTTGCCTTTTTGTTAAGAATCTGGATTCATCCTCTGCTTGGCCTACATGTACTGAATAATTTTTACATATCTGCAATGACTGTACAGTTCAGCTTATTTGTAGCTATTATTAAAAAAAAATGGTTATGCAAACTTCTCTTTACAAATTAATACAATTTTGGCTGTATGTCCTTTTGGTTCACACATACTCAGCTAGGTCGTGTTCCTGCTTACAGCATCCTTCAGGTTGATAAGCATTTGGTACATGCTGACAGATTGTCCGCTCCACCCACGAGCAAACATGTTATGAAGCTTGTTTGGCTTTAACCACTTGTGGTGCTTGTTGAAACTGTTTTTGAAACTTATTTTTCCCCTACACGAAAATTTTTCAGCCCTTTTTTGATGCAAAATCCTTCACCTGAAAGTGCTCTTTGATTAAAAAGTATAATTAGAGACTCATTATGGTGTACAGCTAAGGTTATTAGCAATGATTGGAGCAATTATCTGGAGATCATGGATGGTTTGTCCAGGTCAGAGTGAGCAGCAAATTCTTTGTAAATAGGAGTGTGCCTAATGCTTAATAGCTTCCTTTAACTGATTAGAAATGCTGAGGAGGCTGTAGCAGACGCAACACAGTCCAATAACATAAGCACCAAACACAGAGGCTTAATGTAATTCACATATCTGCTGGCATGTACTTCATAATACCCTAGGTGGTAGTTTTCTCATTTCGGTTTCCCATTTTGCAGAAGCATACAGAGAAGGCACCTCATAAATATTTTCTTATTTCAATACTGTAACTCTGTTTTATTTTTTCTCAATCATACAACCTTCTTTAATTACCAGTTTTTCAGTTTCCAACAGTTCAATTAAAACCTACAGTTTCCATGATATTTCATTTCTACTTCAGAACTCCATGTGTGATTTTCAGCATTTATGAGTGACTACTGAGCCTGTGAATTAGTACATTGCAACTATCCATTCAGCTGGTTAAGCCAGAGTATTAATTAGGGAAGTGCCAATTTTCATCAGAATGGGCAGAGCAAACAACATTTGTCAAACACATGGGGCACAGATGTTTGAAATGGTCTGATAAGTGATCGCTTCCTTTTTGCTGGAACTCCATGAATGTAGTGAGAAGAAAATGGAGTATCTCCACTGAATAAATTACGGCTCATTATTGTATTTTGGTGCATTAAAAATGGCTGTATTCATTATGATGATGAATATATTCACATTTTCATATTGCAATCTGTCTGCCAGACCCGTTGTCACATTTTAGATGCACCAAAGTCTCTTTGATGGAATAGAGTCGGTATGAGAGAAGAATTTTAAGACCGCACAACTACCTCCTCTGCCCTGCTGCTTCTCGATGTGTGTGGTGGGGAAAGGGAAACTACGCCGCACCCAATTCTCTGAAATGTTGAAAGAATTTCTGTTTTTTTTCTTTTTATTTATCTCACTTCATTTTTTTCAATTGAGTTGAAGGTAAAAAAAATGTTGATGCTAAGGGGAAGGTGGAGAAGCTTAGGAAATATGCTGCTCCGGAATCTAAGCATTTCTTACTTAAATTAAAGAGGATTATCATAGTATATTTAGTGCTGTACCTTGTTACTGGTGGTGTTTTGATGAGAGTTTAAGTAATAAGTAAAAAGGAAGCAATATATATTTATACGTATATATATATATTTATTTAGTTTTTAATTACATCCACATGCAGCCCATGCAATATTTTGAAATCCAGGTGACACCATACTGTACACATGCAAATAGCTTCAGTTCAGTGATGCTGCTGCCACAGCACTGTGCTGCTGCCATGGCATCGTTGCTATAGTAATGTTTGAGGCTGTGGTCTAATCTTGTGCTGCTGTATTGGAAGGTGTTTCTGAAATGTCCACTATTTTAATGTCAGTAAAAGTCAATTAAACACCAAGCTCTTCTAAAGGTGAGATGTACAGGATTGCATTATGTTATAAAAGGTTTCTATTTGCTGCATTTCTGCAAACACCGCTTTGGCATTACTGTGTCATAAGGTGCCCCCCCCACCTCTCAGGGGAAACCATGTAGCTTTATTGCATTGCTGTGCTCAGTGATTGAGAAGACTCTTCAGTGTATGTGTCTGTCATTGCTCTGCTCGCTGGGACAAATAGGGATTTTCCTCCTGACTCCCTTCGCATCGCTTGAGAGGTTTTCAGAGAGTTGCCCTTGTTTTGTCACCATGCACCTTGTCACCTTCTCCCATGGCTTTATGTTTTCTGTTTGAGTGGTTTGGATTCAGCTGCTGGAGTGGAGTTCATGTTCTGCGAACACCAGCCAGACTGTTGGAGTCTTGTGATCTTTTTGTCATTGGGGCAGAGGCATTGATACAAGGTGTTCGTGTTTCCTTGCTGATCTGCCAACATCTACCATCTCCTTTTTGCACCTGTTATTACAGCATATCACATCAGTCCACTGTAGCTGTAAGCAACCAGCAAATTTAAATGAAACTTTCAAATGCCTGTGTGATGCATTTTGTGCTAAAATTGCCCAATAAAAATTGTCTGGAATCAGTTTTTCATTAGCAATACACACTTTTTGAAAAAATTCTGGCTTTTACAGATTGTTCTCAGATATTTTGCTCCAGAAACTATGACATTGATCCTTAGATGTTCAGAACCTAAAATTGACGAGATTAATCAAGTTTTTATCAACTCATGGCTAAGCATGAGGAGACAGCAAAGCTATATGAGGACTCATTAATCTTTTAAGAGTCTTCCACTGTCATCCCAGGGAGAAAGCTGAGTTGACTTTAGCTTTCTGAACTGTCACTGGTGGAGGGATGTTTTTAAGCTTTCCACTGACATGAAGGGACTTGAATATGCCATCCTTGTTTCTTTGTCACTTTTTCAATCCTCCAACTTCCTTTTCTGCTTTCAAGATTTCCTTCAGTCTCCTCTCTTTCTCTTTATGCAGTGTGGACTCTAAATAGGTGAAAAGAAAGGAAAATAGGGTCCACAGCCCAGCATTCCTGTCAACAAACCTTTTAATAAGAAGTTGCTGCTGTCTGAACTAATTGCAGGTCTTGCTTTTCAATGGTACCAGTTAAAGGGATAGTACCAGATTTTATATATCCTACTGGAGGTATAAGATATGTATTAGCATAAATCAAATATTGACCTTTATTTTTTTTTAAAAAGGACTTTTCTCTTGGTATATAATAAATTTCTTCAGATATAACCTGTTGTCCCAGGACCAAAACTTACTAAAATGCATCATGAAGTGGTTAAACATCTACATTTGTTTGTAAAATGCATTTATTGTACTGTCCGAATCATCAAAGCATTTATCAATCCATCAATCAATCAAATTTACCAGGCGTAATGTCAAGTCTCGTACCACCTTAAAAAAATTTGTATAAAGAATTTGTTTGACCGTGCTGTCAAATCGCAGTCGCTTGAAAGTCACGTCTTTGAAAAGGAAAAAAAAAATTGTCTCGCCCCAAGGCTCAGAATGCTTAATGTGGAGACGTCTGTCCAGTTTGTTCATTTTTGAGCTCTCATTACAGAGCACCTCCCATGATTAGAAAAAACCTCAGGCCTTTTGTCCACATTTTGATTGGCTTTGGTGAAGCCAGCATTCATGAATTCTTCATTGTATTTTGGTTTCAAAATGATACAAGAAATTGAGAGTGAGAGGGACCACAGAAGTCACACTCAGCATCACCTCAGAGAGCATAAACACGTTTTCACATCCAGGTTCAAGAAAAGAGAGAAGGGTAGGTTGTTGAAAAGCAGCATCTTAGCTGAGTAGACCAATATATCAAAAATCATTCTTTCTCCATTTTTAGTCAGGAAAATTACATACACATATCGCAACATTGTTTTGAATCCTATTCTGCCAATTGGCGACCCAGTAAAAGCATTTAAGTTTGAGAAACGCTGCTCTAGAAGATATGCAGTATGTATCATAATGTATTGTGTGATGAGAGGTTTTTTTTCCAGTTTGTCCTTGTTTTGTGAAAACACATCTCAGGCTTTGTTTTCTGTCATTGAATCATAAGCATCATTCATATAGAATTAAACTCTGAGTCTTTTAACTCTTTAAAGCTTTTCACCAGTTTATTTTTGTTTTTTTTAACTAATGTTTATTACATTTAAATCAGTTATTATAAATAAAAAATGTGATGGACATAAAAAGACCTAAAAAGAACCCATCAGTGGCATCAGTAATAGGTATTTGACAGGCTAATAGTTTGTTAAATATTCTGTGATGTTTAATAAATGATTTTTTTTTTGCATTGATCAGTTCTGAGTTGCAGTAATGCTCTTAGTCATAAATATATGCCACGGATGCAGCCAGAGATTTGGTCTCTCTGTTCTCTGGTGTCTTTGGGAAGAGCAGAACTTTTATGTGGGATGCTGTAGCTGTTGTCTTCTTTGTTTCGTTCCGGCAGCCACCAACACTCCTTTGTGGTTTGGACAACCCACTCTCTCCTCGCTGCCTGTCCGACTTACCACCTGACGGGGTAAATGTACCAGTACATTGCCTGTGCTGTGTGTCAGTGTGACTGTGACCACTGTTTAAGACCTGCCAGTTTCTCAGCATTTAGTGGTGGTGTTCAAAAAAAATCCTGCTAGACTTGATCCATGATCATCTCCTTGTAAAATGTACCTTTTTTGGGATCCCATCCTCTCTCATTGTCACTGTAAAAAATCATATTGTGCTTTTCATCATCAAGATCTATGTGTGGTAGTCCTTAAGCATGTGTAGCTTAGATCATAGCTGTACCTTCCTCTTACCCCTTGTGGTATCTGAAATCTGTGTTTTGTGCTTACTTTGTCTTTGGTGTTGATGTATCTTCACTGGTCTTCCTCCTTCCTCCTCAGACCTTATACGGCATGTGAATGGAATGACAATTAGACTCTACCTGACCTTCTCTTAATTTTTTTATCCATCATATATCCCAAATGTGTTTTGCCCAATCTTAAAAGTCTTGAGAGAAGACTGCAGTTGACTGTGTGTCGGCTGAAGTCTTTGTGGTGTGTTCAAATGCAAAGATGTGAGGCGACGGGAGGTGACACAAAACGTTTGATCAGTCCGCCTTTGTCGGCTTTGAGGTCGGCTCGAAGTATCAGAGCCCTAAAGTGAAGCTTCTCTGAGAAGAAAGGGGGAGGGAAGTTTCCATCTCACAATTCTTTGAATAAAGTGTCCGTGTAACTTTTTTTCTGCCAGTGAGACTAAAAATGTCAGATTTTTTAAAACTTCCTCAGTTTTTTAACTCCAGTGACTTTTCTAACCAGATTGTGCAGCCAAAGCAGTGTTGGCATGTCTGTAATGTTGGAGTTAAAAGTTTTTTTCACCTCCAACTAACCTTAAACAATTGTGACTCACAACTTTGCACAAAAAAAATAGAATTATGCATTTCCAGCATGATGTTCGTTTTTTTTTTGTTTTCATTTTTTGTCATACTGCAGGAAGAACGAGATAACAACTCCCAGCATTCTCCTTCAGTTCGTAAAGTTAAGCAATCAGTGTGCAATAGTTCATTTAAGATTAATATTAAAAAGTAGGACTTTTTCATATTCATAGGCACACAGAATCAAAACAGACTAAAGTGAAAGATTTTTATTGCATAAAATTGTGGGGGTTTTTTGTTTTTGTTTTTTGGGGTTTTTTTGTTTTTGGTCTTTGCAAATTTAAATTACAACACTTGCAGCTATAGATCCAAAATGCCTATTAAAGGTTTATTTTGCTAAGTTTTTGAGAGCTGTATTTGGTCATAGTTCTCAGGTTATGTGTCTCCTGATGGCTGTTTTTGTTTTTGCAAAATAATAGAGGTCAGCATTTGGGTAGAAGTTACATATTTCATTAAAATCATTAACCCAGCATAGAGTATTGATTCAACCATTAGTGCAATCTCATTCTGGGCCTTCGTGGCCAAATATCTGCCTCTATGTGTCCTGTTGTATTGACATTAATTTGACTTTAAATTGCCTCAATCCATTTCTAAATTGCATTCAAAGAAAATGCCTTTTGCACACTTTCGCTTTCTCAGTTTGATGTTTATAATGTGAAGAAAATGTGGAATGTGCAGCACTGAATACTTCAGTTATAAATTTGTTTATAAGAACTATATACAAACATGTTCTGTATTAGTTGCAATGTAGCTGTTATGGTCATATAGTGAGTCTGATAGAGCATTTTATGGGAGCGTCTCAGTGTTGAGGACATTCCTCAGTTTGTAAATGAAAAGAGTTTTAAATGTGCACATCTTTACATTTGTCCCATTCGGTGTTACTGTCATCAGCAGTAAGATAGAGAAATAATTGCTTAATGTTGAATTATCAGCCTAAGAAGTTCACTTCAGACATACAGAAGAAGCAGCTTTAAACAGTCTTAATCTTTCCAAACATTTTTAATAACGTCTAAAAGCTATGACTTATTTAGAAATGCTGAATTATGTCCCCTCTAAAGCACAGGGGACATTTAATAACAAATCTTGAAACCACTCTGCTAACCGCAAAAAAAATCAAGTGTTCATCCACGTGAGGACTTAGAATTGCTTCATTATATAAATAGTCCACCCAAAAACCATTAGTCTTTTACATCTGACAAGTGCTGCCTGCTTATGGGCCCGTTTGAAGACGCAAATTTGCTGCCATGCTGAGCCAGACATTTTTGCAAAAGAATATTTTATATAAACCAGGCCAATCTTAATCTGAAAATGAACGGCTTTTAAGTCTCAGATGCCACGTTCATTGACTATTCTGTCATTTCTGTATAATGCCTGAAAAATAGTTGTAATATTTTAGGCTCAGTTTTCATTCAATGTGTGATATGCAGATCTTTAGTGGGCCGTTGTGTTGTGCAGCCCTACTGTCTGGACATCACCTCTCACTAAAAACAGAGCAGGTTTAAGGCACTTTCAAACACAAACCACCCCCATTATTATAAGCCACAAATAATTCCTTCTTGTGCTACATTAACTTCGTCATCTTGCATAAAAAAAAATTAATAAATACCAGTCTGCCTCATCTTTGTCCTCTCTTTAAATATTGTAAGAAATGGGTGGGTTTTTTTAGCCTTTTGTTGGACAAATTACACTCAACACCAAGGCTAGCTGTCTTTTTATAGAAGTAGCAATCTTACTTCTGAAAGAAGGTACAATTGCAGCATGTCGTCAAACTCACAGTGCGCTCAACAACACTTACTTATGATATAACCTTAGGAGACAGTTGTCTTTTTACAGCAGATGACAAATGCCCGGCTAATTTTGTTGATCTAGATTTTCTTGATTACATTTTTTTTTTTTAAACCCAAATGAGCTTTATTCTCTAATGTCAGTTTTGCACAAAATGTCCCCATATCCCCAGAGCATTCCCCCTGGGCCTCTGAGTCACACTTGTCATCTTTCCATGTTCATTCTCTGTGGAGCAGTTAGAGGCTTTATACTGCGTTTGAGTCAGACTGTCCTAAAGCACAGGAATAGCATAAGAATTAGATTATACAGATGAGAAACAATTATATATATTGTTCCCACAGAACAGATATTTTCCTTACACTGCTCAAGACTCAAGTTCTGTTTTTGTTCAAATCTTTTAAATCAAATACACAAACAGAACTTGATGCAAAACCTTAATGTACATGAGTCATCGTTAGCTGTGCTTTGCCCTCAAAGTTGTTGCAGTTTTCTCTCAGAAGGCTGAAGACAAAGAAATTATGTCTATGCATATATTGTGATTTTATATTTTAGTCACATTTTTCTGAAAACGAATGATCTTTTCAATGCTGTGAATCCCATTTAAAAATTCTTTGATTTAATCTCATGTCCTCATTTTACTGTGTTATATCTCTGCCATCAGTGTCCTGAGTCAAAACACCATCACTGAATGCACAAAGATAGCATTATGGGCTATTTATCAAAAAGTCTCTACAATAACTTTAGCTTTAATACACTGAAAAGGTATCGAACATTAAGATGAATAGAGTAATTTCACTGTCACCCTATTATTATTTTTGCAAATACTTTAGAATAATGATACTTTTCTGCACTTTCTAAAGCCTTTCTGGTGGCACTGAAAGGCCACAATGCTCATTATGACCTGAAATACGGAATATTAAAAAACTGCATTTAAAAATTCAAAGCTGCTCTTGGTATAGTATAAGACAAAAGGTCATGAGATCTTTAAAATTTTTATGTCATATCCATTTGCTCTTAAATAAAAATGGTAACTGTCCAAAGGGCAGGAATTTATGTATTTTCTTTGGGAACTACTCTTTAAATTTTCATATTTGATATTACACTGGAAAATGGCTGCATTTATGTGCAGTTTGTATCTAGAAAGCCTTGCAATTTGTCTCTCATTCTCACACACACTTGCACTTACACACTGGTGGCAGCCCAGTTGCTTAAATGGAAATGGCCACTCATGGCACTAAACTAAAGGTCAGGGTCTCAGTAAAATACCAAGATTCATCCTGTGTTCACAGTGAATGTCCACAAATTTCATAAAAAAATCACATAAATGGTTTTTGACCTGACGGTGGCCCTAAATTAAAGGTCAGGGGGTCACAGAGATCATCTTCAGAGAACCTTGATTCATAATGCTGGATTTTACGTCAGTCTGGCAGTTTGGTGACTTATCTTTGGATCAAACTGTTGAATGTACTAACATCCCCCTTTCCGGCCCTGACTAGCTGCGTAGAAACACATTTTCAGTGTTAAACAAAGAAGTCAAGTGTGTGTGTTTACACTTAATCAGCTTAGAATTTGTTTGCACACAAATACATCCAAATATTTAGCAGTTGTTGTGGTTCTATTGATTGTTAGCCTCAAGTATTTTATAATTTAAAGAGTCATATTCATTACTGATGCTGTGGAGAAAAACAGTCTGATGATTAATATTACTAATTTATCCTGAGCTCCTGTATCCAAGATAATTCTAAATACAGAAACCCCAGGTAGTTGATTAGATGTTATTTTTTCATATATTCCTTTTAAACCAGGAAAACAGATCTCCGTAGTAACAGCTTATCATATGTATGTCCTATAAGTGACCTTGTTTGAGTGGTTAAGTTGAGCTCATTGGATGTAGTGTTCCTTTGTCTCCTTCCTTTCCACCATTTTTCCAACAGTTGTGACCTGCAACCTTTAAATGACAATTCATCGAACAATTGGGCTATGACCATCCAACATGCCCTTAAGTGGTGTCACTTTGAAAACTTGTCTGTCCTACTTTCTATAAGCTAAAATTAGATGGAAACACGTGTTTTTGCTATCCTTTTGAAGTAAAAACTTCTCTCCTTCTTCCCCTAATAGATCCCTCGTGGAGGACGACGACGCTCACATGAAAGTTGCTCTGGGCTATGGTGATATGGGCATCTCTGCTCACCTTCAGGCATCAAAGACAGGAAACACTCGATTTTTCACAAGCAACACACACAGCTCAGTGGTTCTTCAGGTGAGAGTTCAGACACGCAGAGACCATTTTTTTATCAAGAAGTGAATGTTGAGTCAAATATCATCTGATTAGAATGTTTCCATTTTCTGTACGGTTCCTTTTAGAGATACTTTAAATAATGTATGCCGTATAGCTCTGTCCATGATGAAGTGCCGATTGCAGGCTGGAGAGTCGAGTGATTCAGATTTCTAATCACTGCTGAAATGAGATAAAGCTCTATCCAAGTGAATCTAAGCCTACGACAAGACGACAAACTGGAAAAATCTGTTCCTATTCCATTTCTTTGCAGATTTGAAAAGCCTCCACACTTCAAAGTCAAAACTTGGTCAAAAGGAATTGCAGAATACAATTTAATAGCTCAGATGATGCTCCAATGATCAACCGAAAGCATTTGGAAATTGGTTTCTGCATTACTTGATATGAAGAGTGAGCACAACAAGAATATTATGAACAATAAGTCTCTCCTTTAGGTGTAGCCGCACTTTTTATCTTATTATCTGACAATAAGAACAAGAAAACTGCTCCATTTACCAGAGAACAAAGAGATCAAAAACACACTATTAAGGAGAAGCAGAAAGTAAAACAATTAATGACAGAAATCAATTAGAAGTTATTGTGCATTCTGTAAGGCATCAGTTAAACATAAAACAATAAACCTCAAATCAGCATCAAGAATACAAAGGAAAATGTATTTCAAAGATTTCAATTTACATAGCAAAATAAGGTATACAGACCAAATTTTCCATCCGTGCTCAGTGGCCACCGATTAACAGAAAGTCAAGAATAACCTGAAGTTGCTGTAGTGAGTCTTGGTTTTGCGCTGTTGGCTGCTGCCACAGCAATGGCTGCCTTTCGTCACCAGCTCTCACTGAAAACAAATGGCTGTTGGCTGCTTTTGCTGCACATTAATCTCTTCGTGTCGGAGCACAGTTAAGGAATGATGTCGATTTTTCTGGGCCATCTGATCCCGCACCCTGTAGCCACAGTTAGTTAGTAATCTCACTTAGTCTCAGGTAGCTGGGTGAGTTTGGAAGCAAATCATCCGAATTCGCCCACTGATCATTACAGGAGTTTAATGAGTTGTTGTAATATGTTAATGGCATGGAATGTGTGTTTTTCTCGCACGCATGCTGTTAGTGCCGTTCGTTATGATGCAAGCTGTGGCAAGTAATGGAATACAGATGAAGGACACATTCATCACTTTCCCCATTTAATGCAAAAAGCATAAGAGGGGTCGTCAGTGGTGTCAGGTGTGCAAATAAGTGAGTGCATAAAGAACGTGATGTGATTACAGTATGTCGAAGGGAAAAAAGACCCTGTGGATTAAAGTGGGATTATTTGTTTTAAATACCATCGATTTACCTGAAGAGGCAGAAAAAAGCAGTGAATTAATCTGTGCAGCAGAAGTTTACTATACTGCAGCCAGTGCCTCACTGCTGTAAAAGTCTCTGCCATGTTGTTATGCCCACAAGGGGGGCGATATTCGGTAGCTGGAGCTCCAAACATATAATTCTGTACCAGTTACGTGCAAGACATTGAAGAAAACAAGCAGGCCACAATCAGTCAGAAAGCACAAGTAGACCTTTGAGCTGTCACATACCATTTCTGGTCCATGAACTTACATGTGACAGGCCGTTTCTAAACAACACTTTGACTGATCCTTACTCAAAACATTGAAATTCAAGTTTGGGATTGAGTAAAAATACAACAGGACTTAAATATTGTGGCTGAGACGGATTTGTTTGTGTTATTGTCTGTGTCTGAATTAGAGGGATCTCACGGTCTTCTTTGTCAGGCCTGGACTCAGCAGAGATCCACTTCTCTGCAGAGTTCAGGTCCCATTAACCTGCGTGTCTCACCTTCCTCCCTCCCTCTGTCAGGGATTTGATCAGCTGAGGATAGAAGGTTTACTATGTGACGTCACACTGGTGGCTGGGGACGGCGATGAAGCATTCCCTGTACACCGCGCCATGATGGCCTCCTCCTCCGACTATTTCAAAGCCATGTTCACAGGTGAGTCTCCAAAGCCTGACCAGGACATCTGCTCAACGGTGCATAAGCCATTTCACCCTAAGCAGCTACTCCGATGTTCTTTTTATGTGTCCCGTTCTCTTGCACTGTGTTCTCGAGTGAAGCATTTTTTATTCATGAACATTTTCATGCTTTAACACAGTCGCAGCGAGATCATTGTCATTTTGCCTCCCGAGAAATCACTTAAATTTACCTTTTGCCCACATCTGTGCAGTATTGTGTGTTTTTCTATGAAGTTTGCCATGTTATAAAACCTACCTTGTCATTGTTATGCAATCCTGTTAATGGTCCTTTTTGACTGTAATGATTATGAATGTGACTCCTTGCTCCTGTGTATGCAGAGGTGGAAGAACCTACAGCACAATAAAAACCTGCAGTGTGTGAGGGATATTTTCAGGAGGAGCTGATTGTAACTGTAACAAATGTCTTTTTATGACATCTGAAGCTTCTGTTTAGGTCTTTTAGATCAAAACCTTGAACATCTGGCATCACTCTCGTCCCACAGAAGCCAAATTTTTGCCTTGCGTTATTTATAAGTTTGACCGCTGGATCATTTGAAGGTTGAACTGAAGATAAATCCTTTTTTTAATCCCATAGGTTTCAAATATAAACTCTGAGTTCTCCTAATGCTGTTAAACGGCTCCAGATCAGGTCAGAATGATTACAATTTAAGGTATTTTGGTCCAGTCCGCCCCTGCCTTTCTTTTCTCTTTTAGCTGCAATTATCATCAGGTGCAGTCCACCAATATCTGTCCCTCTGCTCCGCCTGCTGACCTACATAATACTCAAAGCCCATGACATGGGATTATCTGTGCAATCAAATATTTATTCAGAATTCCAATGTCACTGTTAAGAACAAAGCGTTGAAGCTTCACACTATTTGGTAAAGCCATGGTAATGTGCCTGGTTTTGTATGGCTTCTTTCGAGTAAAACTAAGCAGCGCTGCTAATACAGATGGCAGTTAAAGTGTCCTTACTGCTTTGACTGAATCTCGTGTTAAGTTATAGCCAGCTTGGAACAGTTGGCAGTCACTTTGGGTCCCGTTTCATGGCAGCAGTGGAAGTGGGTCTGGAGATTTAAAGTATATGATTAAGACGAAGGAGGTGCTGCAGTGAGAACAGGAGAAGAGCTTGTTAAAGAAGGAGCAAAGGGAAGCTGGACTTGTGAGGGAGTGAGGGATAGCTCATTAATGATAGGCGAGCTGTGTTAACGTAGATGCTGAGCAGTGGGATTCTGCCTAAGACCTTCAATCCTTTTGTGAACGTAAGTCCTTTGACGCCAAAAACAATCTGTTGACATTAACGCTAAGACACATACATCTACATTTGAAAATGCATTTTTTTTTAGTTTTCAGCTCAACTGAATTTGTTCACTAATGTAAATTTTGTTCTGCAAGCTCTTTAAAAAACGGAAATAGACATGGCTGCTCACAGACGTGTCAGTCAAACAAGATTATCTATCAGTTGAACCACGTGTAAGCATCTACTTTTCTTTATCCCCCCACTCTCTCCTGATGCAGGTGGAATGAAAGAACAGGATTTAATGTGCATCAAGCTTCACGGAGTCAACCGAATAGGCCTGAAGAAAATCATTGACTTTATCTACACAGCCAAGTTGTCACTCAACATGGAGAATCTGCAAGACACACTAGAGGCAGCCAGCTTCCTACAGATCCTTCCTGTGCTGGACTTCTGCAAGGTTTTTCTTATATCTGGGGTAAGAAAACGCACAAACTTTGCATATTCCTGTTTAAGACTAGACTCCCTCTAGTCTTTGGTAGTTATGAATTTGCATTTTAACACATTTAAGGTCATTGGATATAATTGGATGTTAGAATTTTAAATAAAAACTGTTCCTTATTTTAATCATTGCTATTTCAAAATGTTATTGGGTTTAAACTGCTCCAGAGCTCCTGGGAGGGTGTCTTTGGGTTATAGGGGAGGACAAGCGCATACATAAAATTACATTTTAAGAAAGATTCTGTTTGTGCTGTCAGTGTTCTGCATTGTTATTAAGCAAAAATATTCTGTCCAAAAAAAAAATCTATGATAATAATTAGAACTGAGTCGAATATCTTATTTGAGGTCTTTTGGACCTAACATGATAAAACTGCTTGATGAGAAGGGAACCAGGAACAATTTTTAAGGTAGTCAAATAGAAATGAGCAGCAACCCTTGTGTGTAAACAATTAATATTTATATAGAGTAAGTATGGGACTTTTGCTTTGGTGTGTCTAAAGGTGTGTAAAAAGACTTCTAAATGTAACTTAAACCAATTTGTGTGGATGCCGGCTGCAACTAATGACTGCTTTCATGACTGAGTAAATATTGATTTTTTTTTATGAATAATTCCTAGAGCCCATATTAACATCTTTAATTATTTAGCTTATTTATCTTGCCAACAGTTTAAAAACTAAAAGTTATCAAATTAACAATGACATTAAACAGAAAAAAGCAGCAAATTTCTTTTTACATGATATTTATGTTCTCTATTATAGGTGTTGAATGTGTGTAATTTGTGCATCCCTGGACTCAAAATCACTGATAACTCATAATAAGATATGGAATATTGATAGATTACATTTTATAACTTTTTATACTCTTTTTTACAGGTTTCTCTTGATAACTGTGTGGAGGTGGGGCGCATTGCTAACACATATAACCTCACGGAGGTGGACAAATATGTCAACAATTTCATCCTGAAGAACTTCCCCTCGCTGCTGGGCACGGGAGAGTTTGTCAAGCTACCATTTGAACGGTTGGCGTTTGTGCTGTCCAGCAACAGCTTGAAACACTGCACTGAGTTGGACCTGTTTAAGGCCGCTTGCCGCTGGTTACGTTACGAAGACGGCCGTATGGACTATGCCTCAAAGCTCATGAAGAACATCCGCTTTCCCCTTATGAACCCGCAGGAGCTCATCAATCACGTGCAGACAGTGGACTTTATGCGCACAGACAACACCTGCGTCAACCTTTTACTGGAGGCTAGCAACTACCAAATGATGCCCTACATGCAGCCAGTTATGCAGTCAGAAAGGACAGCCATCCGCTCAGACAGTGCCCACCTGGTCACCCTGGGTGGTGTTCTGCGCCAGCAGCTAGTTGTGAGTAAGGAGCTGCGTCTTTTCGATGAGAAGGCTCATGAGTGGAAGGCGCTGGCACCCATGGACGCTCCCCGCTACCAGCACGGCATTGCAGTCATCGGCAACTTCCTCTACGTGGTGGGTGGCCAAAGCAACTACGACACCAAAGGCAAGACAGCAGTGGACACGGTGTTCCGGTACGACCCTCGCTACAACAAGTGGATGCAGGTGGCATGCCTTAATGAGAAACGTACCTTCTTCCACCTCAGTGCACTCAAGGGACACCTCTACGCTGTCGGTGGCAGGAACGCTGCAGGGGAGCTCGGTGAGTCTCTTTTCCTGACGGTTTGTTTTGGGTTTCTTTTTTTAAGAAGAGGAATTCTTTTTCATGTACAATTATACTCATACAAGGAAAAGCAGGAGCCTTTTAATTAACATTGAATAAGATTATACACTTAAATATCAAGGAGCAGTAGGAGAAGAATGTGCAGTTTATTAAGGCTGCAAGCCTCCTGACGCTGGTAATCAAGCCTTGTGCCCAAACATGATTTGCTGTTTCAACATGTCGCGTGCATAATCTCTGTGTGATTTGGTGGAATTTAGAGGATGTGCACATGATTAACACCTTTATAATGTATGTGATCTTATGTTTACCATTGCGACACGTAGAATCCTTCATAACGTTTAATGCTAGTGTTGTTTTTTATCATTTGAGGGCTGTATATGGTGTTTTTTAGGGTTTTATCACATTAAATTGTGAGAGTTTTATTTTTATTTTTCAATATAGTACAATCCAATACAACAAAGCCACAGTCTACCCTCTTAAGTATTTCATTTGAGTTTGACCTACTTTACTAATAGGTCCTGAGACTCAGTCAAAGCTGGGACAAGAACTGTACCGACGGAGAGGATAAATTAAAGGGCTGCACACATTCTGTCAGTGGAGTATTCAGTGTTTTGTGGCCATGTTAATTAATCTAAAGACAGTAATCGAATGCTTTTCTTGATTGAAAACATAACTTTGTTACATTTGGACTCAAACATGACTTCTAAATTTATATTTGTTCTGTTCTATTTATGTACGTTTAATGTAGTATGGTTGTCGATGCTGAATAACCAATCTGGAATCTCTGCAGCCTCGACTGTGGACCACAGAGAGGTGCCACCCAATACTTAATTCAGCTCTGTAACTGCGGAAGACAGAGAGAGGCCACTGTGTGAGCAGGCTTCTCTTCGGGGTTATAATTAGACCAAAGAACATGGCCTCGGTTCACTGCCCCTCTACACAACTGCCTTTTCTTACGTTCCACTGCTTTTTCACTGCGTGTGGTTTAGCCTTGATGTGCCCAGCCCCTGCATTATATTTGTTTACTCTGCATTGGCTATAAGGGTGTGGTTTTTTATTGTTACCTCTTAAATTCCCAGGTTATGAAAGAAAAGCTGCACAAAATCAAGATGGGTAGATTTTAAAGGAGGAAGCTTTCAATCTTAAATGATGCACTTTGAGGTTTATAATGAGGCAAAATAGGCTTGCTTTAGTTTATTTAAAATGGTAAAGATATTTTTTTGGGGAAATTGATGTAACTGAGAGTCATATGGTTTAATTTTTTAAGACACTATATCTCATTATATCCTTCGATTTCAAGGTGGGATAGCAATTATGTGCTTGAATATAGGGTACTCAAACAAATCCCTCTTTGATTTAGGTCTTTTAAAGAAGTAATTATAATATTGTTACCTCAGTCACACCAAAGAGAGAAAAAAAAACATTTTCTCACTGAGTTTCACCCAGTTATTTGACGGTTATTCAAGATTGTAAGTTTTGTAAAGACTCTTGCACGGTTGGTAGGATAATTACACTCAGTTTTACTCTTTTAAGCTTAAATTGGCTCTTTTTTATGACCTGCTTCTCAGGCTAAATGTTCGGGTCAGCAAACACATCTTAGTCAGTGATCTTCTGAGATTATTTGGACCAATCACATTCCACAGATCATTTACAGTATCTTTCGATCCCATTACGGGGTCCTGACCCGCGTGTTGTGAACCACTGTGCGATGCTAGAGAAGCATGCTGCATGCTAATTATCACCAGATGTCCCCGGCTCCCAGCCTGACCCCTGAAGTGTTCAATGAAGTTCTGCTTAATAACTTTAAGGGAAAGAAACTAATGCTAATTAGGAGTGTAACCTCTCAGCAAATTTTAAGAGAGTCTGATCTGACATTTTAATCTAACTTAGTCTACCTGTACATGAAATTACTAAAGATATCAGCCTCTTATCTCTGTAGGTACATCTGCAATATTCAGAGTTTATCATTTATTAATTAAAAGATTTTTAATATTGATGCCTTTTCTGGTCTGACCATGCTCTGCATTTAGCTCAGCAGTGTTTTAGATCCGCTCAGTACATCTGTCATCTTCTAACATGTCTGAACTACTTCATCTGAGCTGCTACAAGATTTTGTGCTTTGCTCAAGGTCGCATGGATGATGGTTGTTAAGCTCGCTCAGAGATGTAGGCGTTCACCAGGGCTGCTCAGTTTTATCAAAAATCTTATCCTCCATTTATTTTGGTCAAATTGAGATCACAGTAATTTAACAAATGAAATCCATTTTATTGACTTTGGAAGCGCTATGCATCTATTAAACTTGAAAAAAAATTCTTTAACAGCAATTCCTTGAGCTCTAAATATAGTTCAAGTGAAAAACAAGGTAAATATTTGATAATAACAATGTATAATAGATTTATTCTTCTTAAATATACCTTGTGCACTGTGATGTTTTTTCATTTGGGATATAAAATGTGAGAAAAGATGAAATGCAATGATGCGGAAATGTGACTTTCTTGTCCTTGTTGGCTGCTTCAAGCTCTTGTACCGTAACAGCGTTAATAGAAGCGCATCAAATCCAAGCAGTGGCAGGCTTGACAGGATTTTCACAAACTACTCTGCAGTGAGCTGAAGTAAACAAGCCACAGCCCCGCTGAGAGGGAGTTTGGGCTTTTAGGGAGGGGCTGGTTTCACCATTGATTTCACCAAAGCCTCCATCTAATTATTGTTTTATTAATTTCGTTGATGAACGTTCACCAATCATGCTCTTTTAATTAGTTTCAATCAAAACAAGATTTTATCTGCTACATCTCCACTCCTGTTTGTGACATGCAAAAATACAGTAGTTCTTAATGTGGTTATGTGCAGATGAGATGTCCTCAACCAAAGAAGTGAACGTATCTGAAGGACAGTACTTTTATTCTCCTCCTCATGTTTCATGACTTTTGATGCAGAGGTTAAAAAGGGCAAATCACACACTGTTTTCACTCCATGAATACAATACTTCATTAGAGAATACATCCTCAGGGGGGAGATCACTTGATGTCTAGATCCACATCCCACCTGCTGGTTTCCTAACTTGCTCTTCGTCCAATCACAACCTTTTTATTTCAGCACATAACCAGCCCACAAGTTGATGGACCCTGGCTGCCTGTTGAGGTGTCACCCAGCCACCAGTCACTCACCCAGTGTCCATCATCTGTTTTCTCACAGACTTCATAGACACATCCTCAGGGGCCTTAAGATAAAGGATCTTACAATCTCCCTGTTTCCTGTGCAATCAGTGCATACAGTGCTGGTGGGATTGTGAGGATATGTACTCTGTATTTAAATCCGTGTTTTAGCTCCCACGCTGAGACCCTCCAAGGCCTCATTTGCTGCTGTTTGTCCTCCTTAGTTGTGTCTTGACCTACTTTCTACTAATACGATCTTTTTTTTTTTTCCTTTTTTCGTCTTTTTCTTTAAGCTACTGTGGAGTGCTACAACCCAAGGACAAATGAATGGACATATGTTGCCAAAATGAATGAGCCACATTATGGCCATGCTGGGACGGTTTATGGCGGTTATATGTATATTTCAGGTAAGTGTCTCCAGAGAGCTTAAGTGAGTTAATTTTGAAATCAGTTCAAATAAGATGGGATATGCAATGTTGTGGAGATGAGTAGTAATTTTTAAACATACACTTTCTGTTCTCTTAAAGTCACACTTGACAATAATTTCAGTGCCCTATAATTTCAAAATAGATCATTTTTTCTTCCCATGTGTTTAATATCTAAATACATTTTTAGCATTGAAGGCCATAAAATCTACTCTGTGGTTACTTCGTCAGATACCTTTCCTCCAAACTCACTGTATGTATGAAATGCTGCTGTGACTCATCGAGAGAGGGCCAATTGTGTGTTTTATTCATTTTCAAAAGAAACGTTCATACTGGGATTATTGATCAAGATTTGGTTTGTGATTGGCACAGGCACTAGATGGCTGCAGTGGGGATGAATCATGAAAGTAAATTTGTTTGGTTAAAATGATTTAACCATGAGTTTGGTTTACAGCGCACACAGTTTATTCTGTTTTCTAAGTAAGTGGCTATAACTGATGCTTGAAAAAGTTGAGAAAAGGTTTATTTATTGATTAAGAATTGCTTAAACATACTTTTAGCTACATGTAAACATATTAGCTCGGCTCTGAAAAAATCGACAAAGGAGACCAACTATATGCTGTGTCAGTTTGAGGAGTTAAATATCCTGAAATACATGAATGGATGGATGGATTGAAAAAATAAAATTACTAGCTAACTTTTTTGGAACAAAGCCTGACTGCTACAAGCTGTAAGAGCACATACCCTACCTACACTACTGAAGTCAGACATACTTTCATCAATAAATCAATTCTTCCCAGTTCTTGTATACTGATACTGGGACAATGACACAGTCCCATCTCTAACTTGACTGAACTGTAACTACAGCTTGATTGCAATTGTTTATGCAAACCCTCTGAATAAAACCAATAAAATTTTTCAACTGTATATTAAAGTTAGATTTGTATCTTTTAAAATTGCCTAATGATAAATATCATTCCACACACACCTGAGTAATCAGTGCTAAATACACAGGTGAGGGTTAGTTCAGTGCTTGTTGCTGAGGCTGGACACTGACATTGGGCCTTAGAGCACTTGCTGCTTGCTCTTGAGGTGTCACCTCAATACTTGTTCACTTCATAGGATTGAAAACAAATCCTGCGTTATGGAGATGAGCCCTAGTTTCTCAGTGTGACTAATCCAGAGCGGTGCTACAAAGGAAAGGGAAGGGAGGGGTGGAAGGAAAATTGGGAAGGATGGAGCAAAGTAGAGGACTGAAGCCTGTGTAGGAGGTGAAACACTGAAGAGCCCGTGTTAATCCCTCCTGGCTGTGGGTGCTGTCATCGTTCAATAACACATGAACATAAACAATGTTCAGAATTATTTTTTTTGAAAATGGACGTTTTCAACAATGCAGATTTTTTTCCACAGTTCCAAAACCTGAATTTCATAACTGAATAACAGTGAAATGACTAGAACATGGTTTCCAAGCAATAAGATAAAACAGTTGCAGTACTCTGCACAGATCCCATTCTGAACCAGATCACCATCATCATCATCGGATCAATTCTAGAAATGTAGCCAGTGATCTTGATCTAGTGAAAGTCTGTGAACACACAGCAAACGGTTTCATGCTGTGGCACAGTATGGTAGTAATGCTGACTTCATCTCTCTAGCCTTGGTGAATTTATATACGTTAACATTAACAACACAAACATCCATTAACTTTAACAACATTAATATCTTTGAGCTTGTCACATACTGTACCTGCAAGCTGAGAGGCCTTCGCAAATGGAAATGAAAAATTGAAAACCTCCCCAGCAGCAGTGCCTCATATTGTGGAGCTTATTTACAATGTAAGGTGCAGACCAGCATGCATGCTGTTTTATTAGACACACTCTCTGATTTTGATTACTATGAACACAACTAGAGAATTTAATTCTATGATCCACAGATCTCATTATTCGTGCAAATCTTTGTTATTATTGTGCCGTTCTATACACAACACATTATCTACCAAACTAATCTCTGTTATCTTTTTATTTTTGTAGTTCCACACATTAAATTCCACAGTTGACATGAGATGCATTTGTTAGGTTGTTTTTCAAAGTGTCTGTCAATGTTTATTTTCATCTTTATTTTGTATTTATTTATTTATTTTCTCATAAGGGGTTAAGAGTTCTGCAAAAATTGTTCTTGTGTGCATGCATGTGGAAAAATTAACAGTGCATGTAAACGCTTTAATTTGATTCCATATTAGCAAACCCTGACTCACTGGAAACAGGCCAGAGACTAACAACTAACCTCATACATGATTAGTATCATTGTTTATATAAGCAAAAGGCAAAACTTTTATAAACTTTTTAATTAGTTAGTATTTCACTTGGCAAGCAAAGGAAATGGGGCATATGTGGGACCACATGGACCACATGATTTGGCAAGCGTTCTATTACCGTGGAGCGAAGATGAAAGACACATTTTTACTTTTTAAAATAAATAAACTGAAATGATGAATAACATAATAGTCAGGGACTGAGCTAATCTGCTGGTAGCCGGCTGTTTTTCCATCTTTTTGCCTCAGGCTATACTCTGCAGCACGTAGTATTTATTGCTCGCCCTTTTTGATATTCTAATGGATTCCTTTTGTGTTGGCTCCGTGTTTTAGTAATGCACTCATCAACCAGCCTGGTAAATTTACTAACACAGTGACACGATGTCATGCTTTACACCTGCAGCAGCTAAAACTACATGTTGGACAAAACGAACATTTGTGTTGCAGGATACAGCTGATCGAGCAGCTGTGTGAGTTTTGTGGGTTCTAACACGAGTAAGAAGCATGAATACCAGCTCGTATGAAAACTGTCTGTAACATACTGTACTGATGGTAAAAACAAAGGATTCAGGTAAATGAGCATATCATTTAAAATGAAATCTTGTTGCATCGAGGCTCCCACTGTGGTGCCCACGGTCTCAGGGTTTACAGTCTCGCTGTGCAAGGTGACCCATGCTGAAGTGCAGTTCTGTGTCCGTCTGTCACAGCAGATCAGGTCACATTCTCCGGCTGTGCTGCTGTGCTGTCTGAAGGTATCCTGTCAGCTGGATGAACCTGACAAATGCGCTCAGCCCACAGACCATCACAGCTCAAGTGGTGTGGCAGAGTTCAGACACAAGTACTGAACCAGCACAGAGCCACAGTGCCTCTGGTTTCACCCTCGTCTTAACTGAGAGATTAAGATGGTGATAAGGTGGTTATACAACTTAGCTCATTTTTCAGTTCTTTACTGAGTCATCTACAACAAGGATACTGTGCCCTCTGAGTCTTTTATGACTTTAGATGTCAGGCCTTCATCGGTTTTAGGTTTTGTAGTGAACTCAGCCCACAGTAACATATGAGGAAGCCTATACTGCCGAGTATAAACATTGCATGTTATTCTGCATATTAAGCTTTTCAAATGTATAAATAGGCTGATTTATTTATTCATGTTTTGATTTTAACTACTCTGAAGTTGAGAGTATGTCAGAGTCTTTTGCCCAAGAAGTAACCAAACAATTCTTTGTAGCACAAAAATTGACTGTCTGTACACTGAGGATAATAGTGCAACTAAATAGCTAATATGTGTCGAAACACCTCACTAATGTTAACCAGTTTGTTGTTATGGACAGGTGTCACATGATTGCAAGTTAGTTTCTTTACATGATTTGTGGCTAGAATATCTCAATGATTTGTAAATGTAATTTTTTTAAACACAAATCCAAATTATTCTTTGATAATAAAATATTGGATTCATGTTTAATTCAACGTTTTCAAGTTTTTGAAATAATATAAGCTTAAAAAAACATTAAATATCTGCATAAAGCTACATTTGACCAACATATTGACTTCACTAGTTTATTGGGCTAATTTGGTGCTAATATTTAAAAAATACAAGTAAACTGAAAAAAAAATCCTGTTTTTTATTTTGATATACTCTAAATCACATCGAAATCTCTTAAAATTGTATCATTTTATACATTTTCAACTTGCTCTTGAGGGATCATTGGTGCAGTGGCCACAAGTAGTTTGTAAAAGGAGTTGGTTTGTTAGCATTCCTGCAATCATTAGCAGGTTATCTTGGTAGACAAGATGAAAATTCTGAAGGGGCTTTGTTTGTTTTTTGCCCTGAATTGTCCTCCAGGCTATGTTCTCTGTTAGGCCACACAACTTTGGATTTAAAGTTACAAATAATTTGCAGAGAGTTTCATTAGTCTCGAGGTTGAAACACAGCCTGAGGAAGGTCTGTCTCAGAAGCCGGCTTGATGTGGAAACCAAAGTCATTTGACATTTAAATGTATCTGCAATAAGCTGGTTTCTTGCAAGTGTTTGACTTTTAGTTGATCTAAAAACACAACAGGGGTTGATTATTTTTCATTGTTAATCTGTATGTCTGCAAACATTCTGCCGACTTGATTATTGGAATAAAAAAGTATCGTCGATGGCACATACACAACACTTTCTGCTAGTAATCTCACACTGCATTGTGTTGAATTTAATAAATGTGAAAATTACCTTTTGCATGACTCAACATTTGTCAGCGATGACCCAAAAGGATGATGATTCATGGGTGTCTGAAATTTCAATTTGTTGCACAGTACAGAGAGTAAATGACTGTTTATTATTGTTTGATTTTTCCGCAGGGACTGATAGCAAGACTCAAATGTCAAAAGACTGTAAAATGAACTTGACAGCATGACTTTTTGGCCCGCAAAGAAATGCAAGTTACTAAATATATCTTACCTGAACAAAAGATGAAAAACAATGAAGTTTTTATTTTTTTAATTTGATACGAGGTTATTTCAGTAACAAGACAGAGCTCACCGTGTGCTGATGTCAATCCATATGTTCTGAGACATCCTATAAAAAATTGGATCAATTCACGCTGTAGCTGGGTTGTGTTTTAATGTGCATCCTTGAGGGATTTGCCGGAACAAGCACAGATCGTTAGTAGTTGATCTTTGTACTGTAGCGCAAGTCTGGACGCTTCATCATTATGGGCTATTTTTGGAAAATGCTGAGCCCCCTTTTTCCAGCCTCACCTCTGTTTCTTTTCTCTTTGTGTCCCACTTGTGCCAGCACCCATTCAATCAACCAAGCAGGTCACTGGTTTAACAAAGGGGAATCCATTTTATAACCACATGTCTGAAGAGGGAAATCATTTTATTCGGCATGTGAAGCAGGCAATACCCCTGTCTGTCCTATGCTGTCTGTGGAAGGGCAGGAGCTTTTAGCCCATTTCTCTGAGACTGGTTCAATTTGGCATAACCTTGTCTGCTCTTAGAGTCCCACTAATGGCACTGATTAGACATTAGGATAGTGGGGAACTGATCAGACATCACTGCATCAGGGAAAGGCCAAAGCCCTTGAACTGAATCAGAATAGCGGCAGGGTCTCTTGACAGGCATTGTAAGGACCTTACATCCACTCCACCACTGTTCCCTTGTCAGGATTTTAATAACAGAAGTGCCCCGTGGACTACTTGGACAAAGAAAAGGGATGGCCAGGCTATCTTTGGATTTGATCAGTGAAGAAGGTGCAGCATCACAGATCTGAGTCATGGCAGCTGAATAGACAGCTCAGACCCCAACAATGAAGCAAGCACACGATCACTGGGCAGCAGCAAAAGAGGGATTCTGCCTCTATTCGGCATGCTCTGCAAATCTTCACTGCATTTGCTCCTAGTCACTCTGCCTGTGGGGGGGAGGGGTGGGCTGGCTTCCACCCAAATGCATGCTGGGATTGTGTTCCTCTTTATTTTAAGCCTTCCCTGTAGACATGTCCTGTTTTTTTTTTTTTTCCTCCCCACTTTCCCTCAGCTTTTTGTGTCCCGCCGTCTACAGTCTGTTTGTGTGAATGTGCACGAACGTTTAGTGATGCTGCTATTCTTTGTTCTCAGTGCTTATCATCAGAATTATTAAGAGAAGAAGGCGAACAAAGATTGATGTCACTCCGCTTCGCAAACTACAGATTAGCGTGTGTACTTTGAGTTAAGATTTGAGAAACAGGGATCGAGGAATGCCAGGATTTAAAAAAAAACACAAAGCCTTCATGCTTATTCTCAGTCTTTATTATGTTGTTGAAACTTATGTGAACATTTCCAGTCTTATGGCTGATCATGGCCTAGATAACTAGAAAAATGTAGGGTGACACGGGCGAACGAGCCACAGATGGGTTCTGATTGACAAGCCCACAAAGCTGTTTTCCTCCCCCAAATGATCAGTGACGAGGCTAATTTGCACTCTCTTTTGCTTGTTGCTGCAGGGGGAATCACTCACGACACTTTTCAGAAGGAACTGATGTGCTTTGACCCAGATGCAGATAAATGGACTCAGAAAGCACCCATGACGACAGTGCGCGGCCTCCACTGCATGTGCACAGTGGGCGACCGTCTCTACGTGATCGGGGGAAATCACTTCCGGGGCACCAGCGACTACGACGACGTTCTGAGCTGCGAATACTACTCCCCCGCCCTCGACTTGTGGACACCTATCGCTGCCATGTTGCGAGGCCAGAGTGACGTGGGCGTGGCCGTATTTGAGAATAAGATCTATGTGGTGGGCGGCTACTCGTGGAACAATCGCTGCATGGTGGAAATAGTACAGAAGTACGACCCCGAGAAGGACGAATGGCACAAAGTGTTTGACTTACCAGAGTCGCTGGGTGGGATTCGAGCCTGCACACTCACAGTTTTCCCCCCTGAGGATATATCAGGCTCACCCTCCAGAGAGTCGCCCCTCTCAGCACCTTGATGAGTAAAGGGGGGGAGCCCTGTTTTGCTCATACCCCCGTAACCCTGTTCACCCACCCAACCCTCCTCAACAAACACACCTTATAGACATTGTTTGCACTTCCTCTTTGGACAACATCTGTACTGCACCCCTAAGCCCCCCACCCAAGTCCGACTCCCCTAAAGCTGTGCAGAAACCCCCTCCCCACGTGATTAAACCTACATACCGATAGGGTTTGGCAACCTAATTACATGTTAATGTTGCATACTCGGTATACTTTGGCAGGAAATACCTTGACTTGAAAAGTGACTTTGCAAATCAACTTTTCTACCTGATGTCTACAAAGTTTTCTTATGTCTCGTTTCTTTAGGCGTTCTACCTTGAGATGTTGACTACCACACTGACTCTCTCTTCTAGTCTATGCCAGGTTAGATGCAGTTGACCCCAGAGAGCAGACGCGTAGGGACGGTTGAGCTCCGAAACACAGCCGGTTTTTAACTCAGGGGTTGGCCCAGGCCCCATCTACGTCTCTCTCTTACAGTTTCAGTTCTTTCCTGCTATCGCTATGAAACTGTTAACAAAATGGTGTTTTCTAAATTTAATAAACATGATTTTGAAAGTAATGAAATGTTGTGGTCATTACTGACAGCGGACTGAGGCCAATCCTCAAGAGCCTCATGAGTGGAAGTTTGAATATTGTGATTGGGCAAACATGTTCAACATGCACTCATGGTTTAACATGCTGACTACAGATAATGTTGTTGTGGCTTTTTTTTTAATGATGCTTAGTTTGTAGATAATAGATTTTTTATTTGGTGCAGTCATCATCAATGATTTGAGTGAACCTCTGACTAATTACTGCTTTGTCTAAATGTACAAAGGTATTTTTCAACAAGTAGCTTTTTTTAAGTATGTAGGTCTTTTTTCCACACACAAAAACAGTTAAGGTCACTGGAAACTGGATTTTGGTAAAACACCAGACAGAATAAAGACATTCCAAAACTCCATTTGCAGTGTTACTGTGTAGACAGACAAAAAAAAAAGAGTTTTAGGCTTGTGACAACAGATTGTGCACTGTTAGATCCTTTGTTTATATGAGACAACATGGTGCAGGTGCTAACCTTGCTAACACGACATTTTCCATGTTTACATGTAAATGCACAGTCAGCCTGGCACTGTATTTCGGAAATAAGGCAACAAAATGAGCTACATGGGTCATTGCATAATCCACAACACAGTCCCTGCGGTCAACATAGCAGGTTTTGGTCAGACATGTAGTTGAAGTAAGCCTACCAGTAATACCTTTTTTTTAGGCTTCTAATTGGGCGGTATGGGTTCAGAATGAGGAATATATGGCTGTCTGTTGGTTTGGCATGCTCATGACAGTGCTTCAGTAGTGTTTTTGTGTTCTCTTTGGATGGAAATGTACTCAAAATGGTGCTTGAAATGCTAAGACATCAACAACATAAGGGATAATAAAGCCCACAATCTGTTGTCACAGACAGAAAATGGTTTATCTGTCCATACATTATTACTGCAAACAGAGTTTCTGTATATCTTCATCCTGGCTGGAATTTTCCAGAAGATTCATTTTCAGTGTCCTAAAACTGCATTTTTGTGTTAATGAATGGCCAAAACATAGAAAAGGCTGCATTTTGATAAATTCCTGTGTTTGTGTCAACAACGCAAAGTGTTGTGAGCTTATCACCAGTAGCATTCAGTTGTCAGTCTTTACATTGTGTGGTTATATACTGTCCTCCTCAGTGGTCACAGGTTTGGTCCATATGCTCGTGTCAGCAACAAACACCTCCTAAAGCACCCAGCTTCCTGCTGTTGACATGAACATTGAACTGTTGACCAATATCAAGTGGAAACTGGCTTTTCCACCGCTGTCGCCTCTCCTCCTGGCATCAAGACAGACGGTAATGTCACCCACAATCTGCCCACCTGCTCCTGGACGATTAAAGCCTTAATAGCAGCATATGGTGTCCAAGACGTCTGCTTCATGCTGTTACCAGGAACAAAAGGTTTGTGTAACCATCAGGTGAGTTTGGTCTGAAGCTTTAAATCCTCATTATATTCTCATTATAATCCACTAATGAGACACTGCAGTGGTGCCTCTGATTTCAAATTTGAATGCCTGTTCCTGTGTTGTTCATAGCAACGGAAGCTAAGCTGTAGGACTGCCATGCAAACTCGTTACTTTAATTCAATTCAGTAATCACCTCTGGCTTTGAAACCTCCTCAATGTTGCATTTTCTTTCGTTTGGCAAATTGCAACCTTTGCATGTTGTCTTAGTCATGTCCTACTTTTACAGTGAGTCCAGTTGTTTTAGGTTATTTGCAAAGCTCTGTCACGTTTTTTTAAGCTGTACTATGTTAATAAATTTATTGTGACAGTTGAAAAGCTTTGTTTTGTGCAGCAGCTCATGGTTAAGTCCTTTTGATGGACCTGTT
The DNA here is from genome assembly GCA_029814765.1 of Acanthurus leucopareius. Lineage (NCBI taxonomy): Eukaryota > Metazoa > Chordata > Actinopteri > Acanthuriformes > Acanthuridae > Acanthurus > Acanthurus leucopareius. The sequence goes on along the minus strand of JAQMCX010000012.1, from coordinate 9,900,863 downwards.
TGCATCATTCTTACAAACCTAAAAATATTCTTTTTGTAATCCCTTAATGGAAATTCACTGAATAAACAGAAGAGCAAAAGTGTAACTGACTCAGCTGCACGACAGAAAATGGTAAAAGGGTAGGATTTTAGTTCAATGTTTGACTGGACATTTCACTGAAAAAAATAAATCACACTGTTATTTATCTACCCTCTGTATCACTTGGATCTGCAGGTATTAGTAAGAGTCAAAAAAACGAGATAGCGACGCTGCAGATAAATCGCCTTTCAAACCCACAAAGACAACATTGACCCATCCTGTAGGAGAAAAGGCTAAGTCAGGCTAGCAAAGGATTTTAAATATGTTGCTCGAATCTATAGGTAGATTGTTGAATATTTTATTGAAGGGCATTATGTTTTCATACAGTCCATGTTTTCATCCAAGTCTTTTTAGCACCCAGTCTCAGGATAAAGACAGTATTTCTTTAAATTTGGCACAAACATCCAGTTGAACTTGAGGATAAAATTCACACAAACTTCACACAAATGGTTAATAGGATAAAATGATGAATTGCTGATTGTTTATATCCTAAAGGTCAAAGGTCAACTTTAATGTGCCATCAGGGTTAGGGTTAGGGTGTTGTGTTATGTTCTGCAAAAACACCTTCCGGCAATGCCTCACATTTACCTTATTTTTTAATAATTATTTTCACATGGTACTGAATATTGAATTGTTGACACTGATCTTGGGTATCCACCTTGAAATCATGCTGATTGACAGTTTATCATGAATGAAAGCAGACTTTCTCCGTGCCCAACAGATGAATTGTAAAACTTTGATGATGTTTTTGCCTTGTGCTATTAGCAAATCAAAATGTGTTTTTTATACGATGTTTTACGGTCATATTTCTTCAAAAATAATTACATCAATTCCATCAGCCTCAGCTGCACTTTTTTGGTGCTAATAAGCTAATCATAACATGTTCATATGCTAAGCTATGATGGTGAACATGGTAATCATGATTAATGCCAGACATCATTTGCAAACATTACCACTGTGATAATGTTAGCATGCTTGTGCTATATTTAGCTCAAAATACCACTGTGCTTAAGTACAACCTCACAAAAGCCACTGGAACATCTGTAGAATCATCTGCTAGTATTTAAACATGCTCCTTCATAAATTTAAATGCATTTAATGGATTTCAGAGAGGACATTCAGTGACACGGTTTCATGCACTGACACTTTAAGGGCCTAGTTGTTGGTTCCTCTTTGTTTTTTGTTTTGTTACTGACTGTGCAGAGCCCTTCAGGGACACACTCTGACCCAAAAATCAACCTTAGCGTATCCATAATCTCTGTAATGATGCAGCACAGGATGTTCCAGATCAGGCGTGTAATTCCTGACACACGCTCGCATTGTTTGCTGGTGTACATAAGTAAGCCAATGTCAATATTACATGACACAGAGCTTGTTTTAACCTGAAGACTGAAATGTGGGATTATTTAATGAGCAACTTGTCCTCACTCGGCGCTAAAGCGAAGAGAATTGGAGCGAGAGTTGACATGCGTTCACCCCCCCGTCAACCCCCACCTCCCACCCCGACCCTCCTCATCCTCCTCCTCCTCCTCCCCCTCCCCTTTGCTTCACTACCTGTGTTTCTCAGCAGATTTCATCACCACTGGGGGCACGTTTGCTTGATTCATGAAGCAGATAAAAGAGGTGCGTGTGGATTACGGCCCGACTCTTGACACATGAACACAGCACACATTTGTGGCTCGGTGTGCCTCCAGACGGCTCCTCCTCTCATCTCATCCCAGCCAGAAAATGACCTAGATTCTCCAGGCTGCTGGATGTGTTTACAGCACACTGATGACATTGTCAGTCAGAAAGCATCGCTCTCAGCAGCGAGGAGAGGGATGCTCTAACTGTAACTAAAGCGCCAATCCACCTCCTATCATGATGAAATACTCTGCAGAGCCACAGATCCCCGCTGTCCTCTGACTGCATGGATGATGGTGTTAATGGCTATTGATCCCTCCGCCTGGCACACGGCCGAGCTATCCTGACGTTACTCCTGCTAGATGTATTTGTTTTTGCACTTAATCATAAGCTGCCTCCCGTTATTAGACTCCACACAGGGTTTTGGTCTGAGAAAAGGTTTACGTCTCTCTCATCTCTCTCTTCATGAATATTCAGAAAAGGTCAAGTCCTTGCTCTCCTCTGGAGCTCTCTATCCCCCGTGACTGTGTCCTGAATAATCTGTCCCTGATTCATCTCTTGTTCCAGTGCTTGTTCCTACCCTGGCTGCAGTGTGTTTTTTGTTTTTTGTTTTTTTTTGTATTATAGTAGAGGTGGGAGGGGTAATTGGGATTTGTTATGCAACATCTGGCCATGCCTCAGTCCCAGATTTTAGTTTATGCCTCAGTTACATCTCATATCTAAAGGTACTGTGTGTGTAAAATTGCATCTGTGTGTAATGTGCTGGACTGGAGAGATGGAGAACACACTCTCGTTGAATCTGTTGTCCTGCACCTGGCCTCCCTTTTTTCATGCATCTTGTATTTCAAAATACCATAATTATAGTTAGGTTCACTTTTTTGAACCTTTCTGTGTTCAGTTTGCATGTTCTCCCACTTTTTCATGCAAATTTTCTCCCACAGTTCAGAGTGGATTGTAAAATGTGATAGACTGGCAGCCTGTCTAAGTTGTCTCCCAACCTTCAAGCCAATGCATGCTGGGATATGCTTCGGTGCCTCCTTGACAATGAGCAGGGAAAAAAAAAAAACAGGAAAAGAATATAAATGGGAGGCGGCTGTGCAGACAGAACAATGTACTTTGCACACTGAGAGAAACTAAGAACATGCTATTTTATAAAGTGCATTAAGAGCCTCTTCCTCCGGACTTGATGTGAAGAGTGAGGAAGTGGAACATTGCAGCCGCTCCGGGAGGACTACTTAACCTCACAGGGTTAAATACAGCTTCGGCTCCATGTCCCTCCAGGTTTTCTGCACTTCTTAACATTCAGCTGACAGCACCTGAGCAGAGCCTGAAGCTTTTCACAAAATCAATCAAAACAAGTCAGTCGTCACACATCTAAAGAAGACAAGCCAATTGTAAAAAAAGCATGAACACTTTTCTTTCATATGCAGCCAGCTAGCTCAATGAGATAATTTACTGCAGGAAATTTAGCCTAAAGAGGTGAGAAAAATGGTCAGGAAAATTAGTCTGTATTGATATTTGTCTCTAGCAAATTGTTACAAATCGTTAGAATACATCTGAAACTGTTGAGTGTCATGTTTATTATTTTAATGATGTAAATTTTCTTCCCCTGCAGGGTTTTTTTTTTCATAATGCTATTACTAAAGCTGTGGTGTTTTCCAGTGAACCAGCCCACATTTCCATCAGAACTATTACTATGAACACAGCATCAACAAAAGGTTGTCGCACATTTAGATTCAAAATGTAGAAATTGACATGCTCACTTTTGTTCCCAAAGACAATCTGGTATCTTTGGGTTCCAATGGAGAACCAACTTTTTTAGTTTGACAACAATTGTTCTTTGGTCAAAATGTTCCAAACGGTTCAAATTCAGGTTCGCTAACTAGACTGGAACCAGAACCATGTTGTAGAAAAAGAAATAGTAAAGATCTGAATACCAGATCAGCAGGTTCTTGGTTTGATTTTGTTCTTAGTTCATATATTGATTTATTGAGAAACTGATTCATTTGAAGCCTGCAAATCTCCATAAATATCATTAATTTCCTCAACAAGTTATTGCACAAAGAACAAAGGGAATGTCTTTCTATTGCAAACTGAAACAGAAGAAGAAAGAAGAAAAAACTAAGCAATCATATTCTCCAATGGCTTCAAGAATTTTTCTTTTTTTGTATTTTATATCAAGTGTGAACTCTTGTTGTGTGAATGAAAGATAAAACATATAAACTGACAGAGGCTTCAAAGCCTCGGCACCTGTAAAACACAGTTTCACACTTTAACATGAGCTATTTTATGCATTTAGACCCGAACACTGGACACTGTATCACTGAAGTGGATTTTTTTGTTTGTTCTCTGATGAAAAGGAAAATGTCATGATTCCTGGCCTGTGAAGTCATGTGAAGGATGAAAGAGCAGGGGAACGCGTGTGTGTGTGTGTGTGTGTGTGTGTGTGTGTGTGTGTGTGTGTGTGTGTGTGTGTGTGTGTGTGTGTGTGTGT
>JAQMCX010000012.1:9865584-9896568 GCA_029814765.1 Acanthurus leucopareius | reverse complement strand
TGTGTGTGTGTGTGTGTGTGTGTGTGTGTGTGTGTGTGTGTGTGTGTGTGTGTGTGTGTGTGTGTGTGTGTTTGTGATTTTGTTTGTTCGTTTGTGTGTGTGTGTGTGTGTGTGTGTGTGTGTGATAGTGCTGATGCCAAAGTGATTGATAAGTCTCCTCTCCAAGCTGAGCTCAGTTTCAACGTCCTCAGCTCTGTCCTGTATAATGCCAGGTTGCCATGGTTACCATTGCTCTTCATACAAGGAAATGAAAAAAAAAGAGAGAGAGAGAGAAAATGGTAAGATTTTCTCCTCCTCTCCTTTATGAGTTGCCCTTGCTGAGTTATCCCAGTGAGTTTAGAGGAGAGCGCTGACCTGCCCCCTCGAGTGGCGGATGAGATATTTGTGAGAGAGAAGCGGCGATGGAAAGCAAACATTTAGCTGCTCCTTCAAACACAAACCCCTGACTCTCCCCTGCGATGTAGAAATGTGGCTGAGCTGATTACCACCGCAAACTCATTTTCATCCCTATTAGAGCAGCTAATTTCCATTTCCACTACATTATCACTGAGTACATGCCAGAGGTGGCTTTGATTTCTTCAGTCCTCTTTGCAATAATGACCTCTAGTGGTTCCTGTGAAAACAAATAAAAGCAGCTGTGAGTCACACTGAACCTGTTTTGAAGGCTGATGAAAGATGTCACACTCTTGTTTTTTCGTCTGCCAAAAGAAGAAATGTAATCTATCATACGCCTTGTTGCATTTACATAAACCCCGATCATCCTTCCAGTGGCACCGGAGTTACACTGAGAGACAGAAGTTAATCTTTTTATTTACAGAGTTGTGGTTTTGAGCCAAAGCAGACAGACAAGACGTAACAAGAGTAAACAGGATGAGACGCCTGCAGGGGGGGATCAGTTCCTACAACCACCCACTTAGACCCAGAGTTTCCTCTGATGAAGGCCCCAACATGGCCCAGATCCCCCCTGTAGAAAGCTGTTTTTAACACTAAAGGACGTCCAGCTCATTTAGCAAAGAGTTCTTTGATTGACACCTTTTCATTTGCCTTTCTTTTAAATCATTGTACTCTCTGTGAAAAAGCTAAGAATGAAACTTCTTGATATTTAGGTAAACCCGTGTGCATTTAGGTGATCTAATATGGTGCGCTGATGGATGCCTGACCCACTTTGAACATTTTATGCTGGGTAAAAGCTGACCCCAGTGGGCAGAGCAAGCAGCCATTAGTGCCTCTGCCGGTAGATTACCAGTAATAAAAAATAACGTTCATTTTCCCAGCGCTAAATGCAAATTAATTTATCAGGAATAATTAATTGCATGAGAATGAATGACGGTGTAGAACAGGTACAGTGTAATGTTATGAGATGAACATTATATTGCAACCTACAATTACTTTCACAGCACTAAAGCCTCTAAAAGCCTCAGCTGCAAAACTGCTGCCATGAACTTACAGTTAGTGAGTAAAGAGTGTTTTTATCGTGAAATGGAGCAACCAGTCCTTATTTGATATAATGTCATATACAACACGGGGTAGACAAATTAAAGAAGACAGGTGATTGGCTTATTCTCTGTGGATTAAATGTATGTTACATTTGATTTGATTTGATATGTTTTTATTAATAAGAAAATATTGATCGAAGGGGCTCTAAGTAAAGGCTCCAAATACTTTTCCCACCTCTGCTGTTCAGGTCAGCCAGGCTTCTTCCCTCAAGATTTAATTTCGACCAGCAGAGGGCGATAAATTGACTTTATCTCTCTAAGCCTGAAGGCCTGTGAAAGGTGCTTTGTCTTCCTAAGAAGTAAGTGTATCACAGACATATTCTCACTTTGATGAAATCTGCTGTACTTAAATAACCTATTTTCTGCTGTAAATTCACGTTAGATGTGGAAAAACACTGACAAAAATCTTGCGTCACTTAGTACTCTTTCACAATGTCTCATCTGCATCGTGGCCTACGTGACAGGTTCATATTTAGTGAAGTTAAAAAGGTGAGTCACTTCACATCACAGCGTTTTTAATCAACCTTAGTATCAGATCATATGCAATACTTGTGGGTAAAACTCCAAAACGTCTTAAATACAGAAAAAAACATGACGAGTATTAGGCCACAGACTAAACACACACTTCATCTTACACAAGCCAGCTCTGTAGTCATTGTTAATCACAGTCGTCACAGTGACAGAGGGAGCAGGTGGAGACTGACACAAAGTACTTTCTTGTGAAATCCCTCAGCCTGAATTCAGCTGATTCACTGTTTTATATCTGACCCCCTCAGCACATAATGAGTCACCGGCTTTGCTGAATGAGATAGGAGTGATTCAACATGACTCGTTCAGAGTGAGAAGTGTCCGGGACACAGCTTGTCCATTCTGCTGACCTTGCTGCAAAACTATCCTGCAGTTACAAAAAAAAAAAAAACGGCCACTAATATCTGCGTCACATTTCTCAGCACTGTCATCCGCTTTGTCTGTCACTGTCATAATGGAAAGACTGTTCACAAGAGCAGGAAAAAAAAAAATCCTGGTACATGTCTCCTGCCCACATTCTGCCCCTCACATCTGTGCCTCTTCCAGATGATCTTATTCCTGCTAACATCAAAAGCTGTTTGCAGAGGCACCCTGTCTGCCTGGGAGGTGCTGCAGAACGTTGGAAAAAAAAAATCCACATTTTTTACAGCTAAAAAACCTCAGGAGAATCATTTATCACAGGCACAAAATGTCATGCAGACATAAATCAGCACATGATTAGCAGGTCATGTAATAGTCTGCCCCTCTCATGCACCATACGCCCATTAAAGCTGCTACTTTTCTTTCTGTTTAATTTATACGTGATTAAAGTCATTAGCTTGCATGTTTAGAATGGAAAGATGGAACTAATAGATTAATCTTCAAACAAATTTTTCCCGTACAGAACAACCTTTAATTTCAATCAGATGATATTCTCACTAAGAGCAGCAGCAGTGCTGGAAGCAGCAGGAGGCTGTTAGGATTTTAGAGCAACTGAATGCATAATTGTAACACTATATCACCACTGAATACTTAATGCTTTGAAATGAATATCACTGAATAATTTTTACCATGATGGGCCGACATCAGGTTTTATAATCTTAAAATCGGAATCTCAGAGTTTTTTGAAGGGCCCACATTCAAGTTTAAGTGCCCAATATACCAAAATAAAGTCTGATTAACTCAAGTTGCTCGTATTTATTTGGTCATTTTCAGATCTAAGTGAAGCTGCGGGAATGTGATTGGTGACATTCAGACGCTGGAATTCCAAATGGAAAACTGTATCATGTGGTTCTAGACAGAGATGTTCAGATAAAACACTGGGGAACTGATGAAGAAATGTATTGAAATTAAGTGACATCTAGGAACGTCCACCCCCTACTGGTTTGGACCTTTGCTCTTGATGTCGTCAAATGACGTCTTGAGTACATCAACCATCCATCGGTTTATGCCAGCTGTGTGTCACTTCCCTTTTGCTGACACCTCCTAATCTGACCCCTTGATCCTGCCACCCTGTATGTCTGAATGCAAATGCCCCATCCTGTCTTCTGTTTCTTGTTGATTCCCTTAACCTAATTAAGTATATGCCCCTTCCTGCATCTGTTCCTTTTTGTCTCCCTTATGTTATCCCTATGGTTTAGCATTACCTGCTGCTCTGTATATAAACGCTTGTAAGTCATTTGCTCAGGGTCAGCTAACAGACACAGACCCGCTCTCTGTCTGTCACTTCACCAGTTTGCCGGCATACTTTAATGAAACTCACACCATCACAGCAAACCCTAAACTGGACTACGAGGATTTTTTCTTCTGCAGAACACCACATGCTTTCATTTCCTCTCTGAATTCATGAGCCCAACAAATAAAATCCCAATATCAAGTCAACACAGAAAGACTTGAAATTACCTTCCTGGGGAGACTTTAGAGCAATATAATGTAAAAATGGTATTTTGTGCATTGGTTAGCTCTTATTTTAAGTTTAAATTTTTAACATAATGTTGCTTTAAACATTATGAATTCTAAATTTTGAACTTAGTTTGGCACTGAACATTTAGTGGGATTTCATTTAATTGTTTGCTTGTGGTTCAATTTTACAATTACAAACTGCTTTAAAAAGTTCAGTACGCTCATTTTTGCCTCCACGCTTTTGGATTTTTAGGCTACAAAGAAAAAATTATGGTATTTACCAACCCTACATTTTCTACACGTTATGTAACTTTTATGACTTGTAATTAGCTCATAGATTTCTAGACTCTGCATTTTTACCATCAAGAAGTTTAGATTCATATAAACTCAGCAAGCAGCTGCAGACACAATAACATCCAGCTCCTTTGTTTTCTTTATAGCTGTGTGACTGGATCGCCAGCCTGTTTGCTCACTGAGAATTCTTGAACCTGGTATATTATCTCGATTTAGATTTCTTCATTTCTTCATTTCTTCATTTCTTCATAAAAATAAATAACATGCATTGTGCCATTAAAGGTGGCTCAAATTATAAGGCAAACCACGTCTTTTTTGAAATAACACACATTTATCTGTACATATTGTGCTTTTTGGGCACCAGAACAGCACTTTCTCTGGTTGTAACTCTTATTCAACCTATTCTGCATGAACACATAACATTTTGTTCTATTTGAAAACAGGCTGATTCACCGCAGAAAACTGTCCATCAGTGTTTTTGCCATTTGTCTAATACTACCTCATTCATGACGAGTTTACCCTCCCAGTTCGAGAGTGACTGCACTCTCTGAATATGTGTCATAAAAGCAACATCTTGAGGCCATTTCAGCGACTAAAATGAACAATCTGTTGTGCCTCCAAATTACAGATGTTAGATGACTTCCATACAGCTCTGTGTGGTGTAAGTTGTGCAGTGCAGCTGAAATGAGAGAGTCGCCGGCAGCAGTGGAACAACTCCGTCGCAGCAGCCAGAGCAAAAAGGAATTAGAACATGGCTGCGAGACATGCAGATGGAGGCTTGAACATGAGATAAACTGGGAGGATTTAAATATTGGACTTTCTTCTCCTTTTCATCATGTCAAGAAAAGAAAAAAAAAAAGCCTGCAGCTTCTCAGCAGCCCAGTGCTGGATGACTGGAAGTCTCAGCTGGAATGAGACAAGCCTCACAGAATCCATATCCGCTGGAAGAGCTATTGTATGACAGCTGGAAAAACAGCTCCGAAACACTTGTGCCCATCCAGTACGCTGACACAACATCCGACAAAGAGGCAGATGGAAAAACACACCCATCCAAAAGCCGTTCAATAACCACACATTTTCAACACATAGATGCAACAGCGACTAAATTAAATGTTTTACTTGAATTAAATAGTCAGACTTTAAATAAACAACAAAAACAGTAGCATGTTTGAAAATTCAGTCAAATCCAACTCTTAACATACACAAGATCTAAGGCAAGAAAACCATAAATACAGAACGCAATACAGCACAGCATTCACTCTCTACTTATATACATACAAAGAGGAACTCTAACAGAGTTTCAAACACCACCACACACATTTTTTTCTCTACTGTGTACAGCATGTTTGTGTCGAGCGCAGCCACCATGATAACCATGATTACATTACCGTGACCACAAATAATTTGAAGCCATCATCTCTGATTTATATCTACTGCTATTTAATATGTTCCATATTGTTAAAGTATTTACACATCTAATTGCTTCATAACTTTAAAGACAGAGATTTTTGATTTGTGTCAGTGGTTACATCTGATTCTGATCAGTTGATCTTGTGCTTATCATGTGACACACACTGTTTACGAAATACTAAGTGTCTTGTTTTTATCTAGTATTTTTTGATAAACTGATGGATTAAGTGATTAATTTTCAGAAAAAATAAACCATGTAAAAACTCAGTGGTTTACTAGCACATGCACTGTTACAAGGCTACTTTCTAAACTCTTTGAAACCAAGGAATAAATTAATACTTTGATTCTTATGTGGTTGGTTTAGCACGTTTATCCTGTTAAGTAATGATCCACACTACAATAAGTGATTGTTCACTGTTTCTGTTGCAATCACTGACTACAGGCTGGGATGTTCCTTCTAGTCCTAAAAACAAAAAGCAACAAAAAGCCAATTTTTGAAATGCAAAAAAAAAAAAGAGACCAAATTCACAGTGTCTCCTTTGCAACATTCATATTTGCTCTTGGTGAGTCTTGTGGGTTTCATTCTAAGAAAACACAGCGAATATTTTTCCTGCTGCTGGTTTTCAAATCATAAAGGTGTGAAATTCCTTTAGCATGCCATCAAGGGGTTTTCAAAATAAAACAAGAATTTGGTAATGAGCTTCACCAGTCAGATATATTTATGTGAAATGAACCCTGTTTCCTCCTGTGTCCTCAAGAAAGCCTCCTTGTGCTGCAAAACTCTGCGTGCTTATAATGTAGTCACAGTTAATTAACTGCAATGAGGCTGAAAGTCTCGTGGGGCAGAGTCTTATCTCGCCGAGTGTCCGGTCTTGCCCTGTTTTCTGTTCACTGTGTCTCTGCTGTGTCATGCATAGAGATGCTGGCCTGCTGTTTCCTTTGCCTTCTGTGCCTCCAGAGCAGAACAGCCAGCAAGACGAGCATCAGCAAGACCAGAGCTCCCCCTATGAGTCCTGCTTTCAGAGGCAGACTGCTGTCCCTGGGCTCGTACGTCATACAGGATTCATTGCTCTCTCCGACATCATTCACCGCGACCACACAAACCTTTGAGATGTCGTCTATGTCGCCCAAGCTGCCGCTCCTAAAGTCCGTCCCAAACTTCCGCTTCTCTTGACCCCCTACTGTCACAATGTATCCTGTGACGTAAGAATAAGGTGCACACCAGTGAATTACAACCTCTGACCCGTTCCAGTACACTGATCTCAGGTCAGGAGCCGCTGGAGCCTCACTCTGCAGGGTGAACCCGGGGCACAAGCAGCCGGTGGAGGCTGACAGCACAGAACAAGAGACCTGATTCTCCAGGCAGGGACTGTAGTCACATCTCTTAAGGGTCCCTGAATTCCGAGAAACAGTATTGGATGAAATAGGGGTGATGGTGTATTCATCGTAGTCCTCTGAGGGAAACACAAGGGCCCCAGTGGAAAACCCACGCGGTCTCAGAGGTGCCATGGGATTCATCTCTGCGACTCCTGATGTTGTAGGCAGGGGAGAGTAACCTCTGATGAGAACCAGGCAAACGATCAGCAGGGGAAAAGGAAGGTCTCTGCTGGCAGCCATGTTGCTGTCTGGAGATCAGAAAGAGAAAAAAATTTCATCAGCGTTCCATCAAGACTAAAAAGTATCAGTCTCGTGGGTTTGAAGCCATGTGTACTCTCTGAGAATCAGTGTCTTTCTCTCTGGAATGAAAACACAGTTATTTCTCCCCTGATGCTGTGTCTTTTGGATATTAAATGAGTGCACAGGGAGAGACTGTGCTGAATGAAATGAATAGTTTAAAGTGGGCCTGGTTTCAAATGGAAAAAAGAAAAATCGGTCTATCTTTAAAACATAAACTGTTTGCTTGAAACCAGAGCAAAGTGCTTTACTCCCAAGTAAGCAAATGACAAAAATGAGAATCTTTATTAAGTTAGAACTTATTATTCTGTGGCATGTTTGACGATGAGATATCATCTTATAAACAAAACAGCTTGAAATAATCCTCATTAGTTAAACTTTGGAGGTACTTTACTGTAACACAGCATTCCAGGCAGTATTGCACAACAGGTTCAAATGCCTACACACCCAAGATACAGCACGGCCCAGTTAGCTGGATCTAGTTACAAGAGGGCTGCCTGTGCGATTGTCCGTAAAAACATACCTCAAGTATGCTCGGTGGTGGGTATGCACGGAGCAATAACAATGAAGCCCATTCAAAAAAATCTCCCATAAGTCTGTGCCTAACTGTGTTGAAAGCAGAGCAGAAGCCCCTGCTGAATACTAATGTGCTCTTTGTTTTTGCCACAGCGAAACTATTCGCTTGTGTTGAGAGTGAAAAAAAAGTATTAAAACGAAAAGATGTGAACTTACCTGTAGTTTGCAAAATGTTTGTAATCTTAATCGGGATGTGAGTGAGCTTCTTTCACCACGTCTTTGCACCACTTGCTTCTTCTCTTGCTGTTTCTCCTTTTATATGATTCTCTGCTCCCCAGCAATCATCTCCTTCTTTGTGCCCTCCCACAATCCCCCTTATTCCCAAACCTGCTCCACCTCCATCTGTGCTAAATGGTTTAACAGTGTGACTGAGTGAGTAAGTGTGTGCAGTAGTGGTGTTACTATAGTCTGCTTTCAGTGACATCACTTCTACCTAATTTCTAATAAAGTGAATCACATGGATTGCTGTTGCATTCCTTCCCTGTGGATTTTCAGAGCGTGTTAGACTTGTTAATGAGCTCTTGTTGTCCTTTTAGGGGTGTGACGGCATCGATTCTTTGGAATTTTGTCATCCCTGACATATACCAATGGCTTCAGACAGCCCATCCCATCATCCATCTAACCCTTCACCTAAAAAAAAAAAAATGCATGACTTAACTCCAAACACTGCAGCAAAACTGAAAGAACAAAAACTGTTGTGCAGCTGTTCACCAGGCCGGAAATGAGCTTGACGGGACTTGTACTATGGATGATTTGTAATGTTCCAAATTTCCAGACAGGAAATCTCTTTAAAAAAAAAAAAAAACTAGAGAAAACTAATATAAAGGTAAAACAACAAGTGTTGATAATTCATTTGAGATACTATTAACACAATATACATCAAGAAAACTTGACTCAGCGCTCCACATTTCAAGAGGAGAACTGAACAAAATGTACTGTGGATGTGACGTGTGGAAAAGCAACTTTATGTGACAGCTGTGGCCTTAAATCCAGCTTCACGCGCCCTGATTTTGAACTTGAGTCTGCAAAAAGGAAAAATGACCACAATGTGCCAGGAACACTGACAAAACTGATGAGCTTTTCTGAACTGGTTGAGATTTCACCTTTTAAATGTGTCCTATACCTGCTGTGGCTGTCAGGTTAGAGAGCCCAAAGGTTTTGGCGGCCCAAAGAATCCACAATTACAGTATTATCACGATATCTATAGAAAATTTACAAAAAAGACAATGCTCTAATTCATATTCACTTGTACCTTTATTTATTGTGTGTTTTGTTTTGTTTTGTTATGTCAAATGAATTACACTAAAATATGAATGTGGGGAGGTGGAGAGAGAATCTGCAACCATAAAAGTACTACTTCATTTCATGAATTTAGGCAGCCTTAAGGAGCATTACTGCCACCTACACTGACTGTATGTGTGTCTTTAAACATATCAAAATATCAGTATTATATTCTGAAATATCACAATTATGGTCAATACCTGTTATTGCTGGCACTCTTAATTCTTTTTACAGAATATATATTGGTTTTGTCCTACCTGTATTTCTATAGGAATAGTAGTTGACGTCATTAATTTTTCCTTTTTTTCTCCTTTTATGCATCATTATTGTATCTCTTTTTCCTATTTGCCTTTCTTTGAGTCTTGTATAAGCATCTGTCTGTGGGTGACTGGATGTACATACAGGAAGGTGTGGGTGTGTAAATGTGAAGGAGATGCATTCAGTTGTATGTAGAAACATGTGTGGGTATGTTTATGTACTTGTAGGGTGTAGTGTGGCTTGTGTTAATGTACAATGTGCAAATCCAAGTCTGAGCAATGTCTCTATTTTTGTCTCAGATTTCATGTTTCTGTTTTTAGCTTTCCTGTAGTGACAAGTTGAAGGTGAGTAAGAAGTTTGTCAACAACAAGCCCATAAAAGGAAACTGTGTCAAACTTTTTATTAACAACGTTAATGGAACGTAGATGGTTTAATCAGCAAACTGAGCTACTTAGAAACAAAAGTCAAGTCACTGAGTAAGAAATACTTCAGTTGTTATTCTGGTGGAGACACAGTTTCAAGCAGATGGTAACTGTTAGATGGTTTCTTATGTAATCCCAAGATGCAATGCCCCTCTTTTCCATGATCCACGTCACTTATCCCCAACCATGGCTGTTTTGTTGGAATGAGTCTGTTTTATTCATTAGAAACACGTCCACAAGGAATGAATTATTTTTATATTTTTAAATTGAAGCAGATATGTTCCTGTTATAGAAGGATCAGAAGACCTACAGAATAAATTGAATCAGTGTTTGATTTATAGCTTACATGCACAGTCAGCTATCATGGCAACATTACTTGGCTGGTATGACCAAATTGTGTTGCCTAATTTTTTTCCACATACCAAGCAAATTATCAGTTGTGGGTTCAGTGGCCTAGGGAAGGATAACAGTAAGTTGATGTGTCAGCCTTGGTCAACTAACTCAAGAAATGAAACAAAAGTAATCAATAAAACAAAAAAGAACAATCCAAGATTCTCATTTACTTAGTTAATCCTCTAAACTTCTTCCCATCTTTTAAACATCCAGCCAACCCACAGATAAATACATGCAAGGACTGCATCACACATTTTCAATTATAATGTAATTAATTCTGCAGGCAGTACTCATTGGACAGCATCGCCCAATGATTCACTTCATTTTTCAGAGCAAACAATAATAATTTGGTGAAGAAAACCATTAATCTAAATTAAACATGTTGAAGTGCTCAGTATTTTTTTTGGGCTGTGAGGAGCCATTCTAATGGGAAATTATTCATGTAGGGCTTTCTGATCTCAGTATCACTTATTGTTAAGACAGTCCACAGTGCTCTCTAGCGTCTACGGGAAAAAGCACATGGGTGTATAAGGCAGAAAGCCATGTGGCGTCTGTGTTTCTTCAGTTAAACAACCGTGTGCGGATGACATTAATTAATTTCCATGATGGATTTAGAATGACCGGTTCATCTGCGAAGCATCAGAAAGTTCATGACATGTTTGGCCAGTTTCCTGAAATAAAAAATCGAGACACAGTGTCCTGCATCACCGCAGCCTGCTGTCAATTTGGGATAAATTGTTATATCCTCCACCAGTTTTAGACTTTGTATAGCCCAGTTAGAGGTCGTTGACCTGTGGGTTTGCTCTTTAACGATCTGAACCCTGAAAGTTTAATTTTAGATTCAAAAGGGCAAACTTCAGCCCTTCTCCGCAAATGGCTGCTGCACTGCCGAGAAGTTGGGAACAAACTCCACCCAGAGTACAGACTCGCAGGCTGACAAACAGGATGTATATCAGACTCCACTCCCGGGGATAGGTGTCGAATTGTATATATGTGTCAGACCTGGAGTCACTCTTGAAAAAAAAACAACTTACAATATAAGGACTGCCAAAATTTTTACACTTAGTAGCACATTTAGTAGCCCAATATGTTCTAATTGTGTAAGGTGCTGTAATAATTTTAATAAGACGTATAACAAAGCCAATTTGCTACAAAAGAAGCCAACAGGAACTGCGAAAAGAGATGATTTGAATTTTATGTAAACCATTACAAAGCAGAAAGGGTGCCTATGCATCAAAGATTGAGTAAAGAGTAATGAAAAGGGGTAAAACGCAAACAAAAACTGAGAAAAATAGAAAGGTTTAGTCATGAATAGAAATGATTTCTGTTAATGTCCATGGCTGTGTTATGTTTTTGTGGATAGATATGTACAAGTGTTTCCTTAAGGTTTATTAACAAATGTATTAAGTCTATTAACAGTGGTCTGGAATCGATAGATTTACGTTTATGGATAAATTGTTAAACAGTAATAACCAGGCAATTACAAATAATAATTCTTTTTTCCTCTTACGTGATAGCTTAAAACCAAATATCGCCATACTGTATATCAGGATCACAAAACCTCTAGTTATTTTAATCATGTGAAATCTTTGTCTTAGAAACGATTAAATTATTTAGGAAAGACATATCACTATTGCTTGTTATTTGTAACATTTTGCGTCAAGTCAATTTCCAGGGCAAATAAAACACGCTATACTTAGGGTCCCTATTGACGTCATTCCTGTGCGACAGGCCGCAGTGTACACTGCAGACCGTCATTTGGTGCAGACCGTGCAGATAGAGGCTGTGAATCGCTGCTGCTGACTGAGGGCCATGGTATCCAAGTATTTGAACAGTAATTTGAGTAACACGGTTTAGGACCATCGGGACATATTTTCTGCCGAGTCAAACTGTTTGGAAGGGTACGTTTTTGACAGACTGGCACTGTTTGTTTTAAAGCTAGCAGGCTAATGTTAGCGAGCGGAGTGGGGCCCAGCGAAGAGTCGCATCTCAGAGTTGACTACATTGTTTTTATCAGCGACATCAGTTAAACGACTAAGGAGACAAATGTGACTGGTGACACTTCACTAATTGCTCAGACATATTCCAGCAATACAGCTCGCACAAGTAGTTCAAGTGCGTTTGAATTTTTGACTGTTTTTTATTAGCACATCAAAGGTTAGCATAGCCTGTAAACGTTAGCTAACTGAATTAAAGCTAGCTAACTACAACAAAACAATGACTTCCAGGAGGACAGGCTATGCTGGTAACATGGACTCGTCACCATCAAATAGCGGCAGTAGCTCGGTCCACAGTGGAAACCGTAAACAAACCATCATCAACATTCCCGACAGGACCGGAGTGGAGTCCTGTTATGATCGAAAGACTGACAAGGCTGGATACGGAGCTTCACAGGGCAACATGACGGTAACATCGCTGAAATCACGTCTCGCCCCGACCATTCAGACGGCCATGTCCGCTGCAGTCGATACACTTCTGGGCGAGGTGGTGCTCGTGCTTAACGAGACTCAACAGGAGTTACTACACAAGGAACAAGAGAATGAAAGATTGAAAACGCGTCTTGAAGTGTCTGAGAGGGAGTTAAAGACTTTACAGGAGTGTCTGTGTAGTGCTCAGAAACTCATAGATCAACTTCAGATCTCATACACGGGCCCACAGTCAATTGGTCAGTCAGTATTTGCCCCATCGCTGTCTTCCATGGCCTCAATGTCCTCAGGCTTGGACAGGGAACACCAGAATTCCCGAAATGTGAACGGAGCCGGTGTTGACTTGGGTCTTGGTGGTTCTGTGGATGATTCGCTTCATGGGTTTGAGCCAAGAGATGATTACAAAATGTGCCAGCTTTCAATCCAACCAGATGGCTCTGTGACCAACCACGCTCTGGACTTTGCATCCAACACTTCTCATATGTGCTCGGACTCTACCAGAGCAGGTAAATATTCAGTGCATCTTTTATTCTGTAATTCTGGCTGATTGTTTTAACTGTAAATTGAAACAAACATTCACAACTTCGATGATTAGCCATATGGTTAATTCCTGCGTTTTAATATAGTAAATATGCGTTTATGCTAACAATCAGTGAATGTCTTTGTCTGTAGATGAGAGACAGTCTCAGGGACCAGGTGGAGCAGCAAGGTTTGAAATTAAAGAGGAGCAGGGACCACCTTCAGGCTCTGGTCAGCCTAATAGGAAGGAGTCCGGATTGCGTAATGACAACAGAGTCGGGGATGGAGAGCGATCATCCCACAATGTTGGTGACCTTGGTTACGGTCAAGTTGGAGAGGAGGGAGGTTCCCAGCGTCCCTTTACTCATCCTCTGCGTCACCAAAGACCTGTGCGAGACTGTAGCGTTGCACTGCAACAGGTCGGACTTGACGGACAGAAACAGTTGGCTAGGACTTCTGGAGCCGGTAGAGGGGACAGTGTTTCACCAGGCAGAGTAGATGACTCAGCGGGACCCTCTGCCCCTGACACAGCAGGGGAATCCTCGGGAGATCGACCCCACCACTGCTTGGAGTGTGGAAAGACCTTCCGTCTGATCTCAAGCCTGAAGAAGCACATCCGCATCCACACTGGAGAGAAGCCCTACCCATGTGGTGTCTGTGGCCGGCGCTTCCGCGAATCAGGGGCTCTTAAAACCCACCTGCGTATACACACAGGAGAGAAGCCATACTCTTGCTCTGAGTGTGGAAACTGCTTCCGCCACTTGGACGGTTTGCGCAAACACAGGCGCACACACACTGGAGAGAAACCTTACGTGTGTGCCATCTGTGGGAAGCGCCTGAGCCGCCTGCAGCACCTAAAGCACCACCAGCTCATCCACACCGGAGAGAGGCCGTGCTGCTGCCCCTTCTGCAACCGCAGCTTCAAGGAGCCGGCAGCGCTGCGGAAACACATCCGCACGCACCGGGAGGAAGGCGGTCACATGGGAATTGGTGCCAGTGATGACACGGACCCAGACGCCATGGATGACATTAACAATCTCCATCCAGCAGCTCCGTCCCCTCAGATGAGGTTTGGGGAGTGGGGAGCAGAGGAGGATGACAGCTCGGTTGTGGACTGTGTTTAAGGGGATGATTAAAGGACTAACTGTCTGTTAAGAAAAACATATATTGAGGTGTTTTGCGCAGTTTGTAAACATGAACTCATCTCTGTTCCATGCTGGTTAAGTGAAGAGTCAGGTGACATGTAACCCCAGCCTTGGAGTTTTGTTTATCTCTGACATTTTCCTGTTTTACACTGTTAGATGTAAAATAACTTTTAAAACTTAAACAGCACATTCTTCCACAGCAAGTTTTTTATCTGGACATTCCTCAAGCAGCAGTGGTAGCAGACAGGTTGTTCTTGGCATGTTGAGTCGCTGGTTTCCCAACTGTCCAGCAACAACTCTGGAAACTGATGACTGAGGTGGACAAAAGCTGTTTCCCAACTCTAAAAAACAAGTGCTTTGAGCATCATTGACTCACTGCTACTGCTACTGCTGCTGCTGAAGATCCAATTTGGATTTTTTTTGGACAAATGCTTACATTTCAGGTCATGAGTTTCTAATAGTTTTATTTATCTGTAACTAAATTTGCCGTTAAAATCTTTGTTATTCGCAAACACACTGAGCTGCTCAGATGTATAGAAATAGATCTATAGGGCTGGTTCATGCTTCATGTGTGACATGACAGACATGCTGGAGTATAGACCATGTGCATTATGTAGCTCTGCATTTGCATTACTGACTAAAGCAAATGTCACTGTATCTTTTTTGCTCAGTGTTTTTATCTTGATAAAATTGTTACTAATTGAGTAGGGTTGTTTGTTGGTTTAGCATATTTATTACTGTTTGTATTTTTATTAGTGTTGGGATGTCAGGAGCAGAGGCCTAGTAAGTGCATTTTCATTTCACTAAGCTGGAACAGCAGATTAAACTGTCAAAAATTGATCTTTTTTCACCTGAATGAAGATAGTTTGAATATAAAACATTTTAACAGTGTTAATATTAGCTGAAATTAATATCTGTGTTTTTATGATCTTAGTTTTCCAGCTTGAGTACCTTGGTATTTAACCCTCCTCTGCTGCCAGTATCAGAACTGTCTTCTATGATTCAAGTTTTTTATAGGAGCATACCAGAGACATCATAAATTCAAGTGCATATCATCGTCCCTCCATGTGTTGTAAAATGAATCTTGAATCTTTACATCAAATTTAAGACGATAATGTGGCCTTGCAATCCACCTTGATGGGGACATTTGAAAGCTAATAAGCTAAAAAATCTTTTTTTTCTTACAATTACACTGTCACACCTTCATGAAGCATGAACCAGTTTTATTCAAGTCAACAGCGTTCCAATGTGAAACCCTGGTCTGCTCTGTCACATCCCTGCGTGTCTCTCTGCAAAGTCCTCGCCAGTTTTACAATTATATTTTTCTCAGTTAGGTGAAAGTTACCAGTTTTGATCTGTTCACACACAAAACACAGGGTTCTTTCAAGAGTTACTTGAAGAGGACATGGGTCAGTTAGTTGTCATTAGCATGTTCCCAGATCAACGCTTACTCACTGTCATACTGTTCCTCTACTGTGATTATCATCACTTTTCTCTCTTATGGACCATAACTTAGCATTCCTTTTTTGTTTATTTGTTTTGTTTAAGCTGCTTCTGTATGTCTAGAAAGTCTCACATTTTCTGGACTCGTATTGTTACCAGCAGGTTTCTAACAATTACTAGCAGACAGACTTTGGTGCTTGCATGTGTGTAACCGTTCCTCTGATGCCTCCTGGCTGTTTATGTAAATAAGAATGTAGTTTAGCCATTTTATGCGGTTGAATAAGGGTTAACAGTCGTGGAAAAGTTCATGTGCAACAATGATTTTTTTTAAAACAACGTAATGTGCTTTGAAAACATCAGTATGCTAACACTGAGTGTAAATATATACTTATATATATAATCTTATTAAATTTCTCCTGATGTTCTTCCCGATGCTCTGATGTGCCACAGCTGATGCATCAGGGTTGACAGCAAGGCATTAAACTTTTCAGCCATTTGAGCTTTATGTCTTTGCCATGTATACTACTATAACAATCTCCATGTAACTATTCTATGTACATTTACAGCTGCAGCTAAGTCATTTTAAAAGACACAAATGTTTAATATTTGTCACTGTATACCCGAAATACGATTTAACAAAGCTAGTCTTCACCCCTGATGATCATATTTATTGTTTTTTGTAATACATACAGGGAGGCCTTTGCATGTAGGTTTAAACTGAAATGGCATTCATCCTGAAAAAGTCAGTGTTCAATGTGAAATGAATTACTTTTTTTACGCTTCAGTGTTTAAAAAGTATATTCCCTCACATCACATTCACCCTGTTACCTTCTGTAAATGTTACTATATTAAAGGGCCTTGTTTGTACTTCTTTTCCTTCTGTGGCTATTTCTTTGATAAACTATATTAAGAAGAGTGTCCTTTGAGAAAATAATCCTTAAAAAGTTTTGAGATCATATGTAAACTATGACCACAGTAAAACTATTAGCCAGATTAGCTGTGTTGCAATTTGCTCAAAGCTTAATCCATGAGTATATATTATTACCTCCAGTCAGTTCATTTCATCGTATCAGGGCAGGAACACCCATCAGCCCTGCAGGCGAGTTTTCCCACAGACTGAAACGTTGCCAAACAGATTGTGGACACGCCCAGAGACAACTCCCAAATAACACCTTACTCTTCTCCCAATGCTGAGTAATCACAGCTGTGTTCATACACACAAACTAGCTATTTGAGGTGGCCTTTGGTATGATTACAGAAGCTTAGCAGGTTTGATGCAATGTATAAACATATGAACGTATAGCAGCATTTCATTTGCAGTACCATCAAGCTTTTATGCCACGCACAGTGCTGCTGTTAGATTCAATCATATTTTTGTTTTTGAACTTCAAAAAGTACATATTTCAATTTTACAGCTTCATCACAGTAATGAGCTTCTCCTGTTTTAAAGGTCAACTGATTAATAATATCACTGATTATCACAGATTGTAACAATTAAATATTGATTTTTTGATTTTAAATAATATTTAAGATGTGAAATATAAGATTAATTTTCAGAGATGTTTTGACACCGCTTTTTCCTTATGACTGAACCTTGTGTGTTGGCTAATACTGAGTACTGATCCAGCACCAGTACCTTACTAAAATATACCTATTATAGTTATTATTTCTCAATGTGGAACACTAGTAACCTTGTATGCATATCACATTATGGATGTGCGTGAAGTTTTACAAGTCTGATAGTTGACCCAGCTTCTGCAGAATTTAAACAAACCTGATCATAGTTTATTCACAGTGCACAGCTGCACAAACTCTCATCAGATCTGGGATCAGGTGGTATCACTGGCAAATAAGTCCTTTCAGTTCCAAAACAACAATATTTAATGTGCTGCAGTTAAGTGCATACCACCTTTTTCTGTAGGCCATTATTTGTTCCATCCTCAACTTTGATGAAGTCTGACATGCAATTTGTATTCTCATTAGATTGTTGGTTGTTGAAAATAAATCAGCAATTCAACCTGACTGAGAAATAAATTTTATATAAATCTATTTTAAGGCGGAATTGGAAATGTTCTGTCCCCTCCACAAGGGGTCAGCTGAGTATATTTGGTATATGTGAACTCATGACCCCTCATCAAATGTTACATATTTCTGAAATGTGAGCATCTTAAGCAAAGAAGGATTTTAACCTTCTCAAACTGTTTATTTGAAATATCTCCTACAGTCCTGAAGAAGCAAAACAATCCCTAATGTTACAAGAAAGAGAACAAAGATAAATGTACAAAACAAGACAATTCAGTAGTGCAGAAAAAAAAAATCCTCTTCCTTAACTTGTTCATCGTCTTGTGACCCATCAGATTCATCTTGTGATGCCTTGAGATGAATCAGAGGCCAGATTTATGAGAAAACACTTGGTTTGCATTGTTTTTAGGAGCTCACATTTACTAGACTATAACAACGGCATAGAAAAATGCACTGCAGGTCTAATTTTCTTTGCACAGTGTGTTTCTTGCAAACGCACCCTTTCCAGTGTTCTCACAGTTATTCTTGAAACACTTGTGTAATTATGTTTCATAACTTAAGCCATGATGATGGAAATAGTTCACATCACTGTACTGTTTCTGTTGTTTCAGTTGAGGAGAGGTTGCTGCAGAAATATCTGAAGCTGCCTGAGTAAATGTTGAGAATCTGGTTGGAAAAAGACAAACCAGTGTTTGTTAAACTTAGAGAACTGAAACCCAGTCAAAGTTAACCCGAAGACTCGATTGGAAGGATGCAAACGTGTTCAAACAAAACAGACCACAAATGGGAGTCAAAACATCAAGTTGAAGCAAGTGCTGTGGGGCCACTTAAACACAACATTTCCCTGAACGCATCAGCGGAAGTTCACACAGTGCAGAGCTTGTGTATCATGAAAAACGATGTGGTGATGCACCTCAGTTGTTGGTGAAAGAGTGGTGCGTCTCACACAGTCCCTACAACTTACCTTTAAGGCATCCAATAAGCAGGGAAATGGAAATTCACAGGAAGTACATCTAAAAAATACTATGAACTGGGTCTCAGGATCAGAATATTCTCCATCTGCTTTGAACTTTGAGCTTTTGAATCACAGAATCTGATGGTTTTTGCATGTTAGCTGGCATGCATCTAAATAAGTTCACTTACAAGTTAAGCTCAAATGACATGTTTTTATCAAACAAATAGTGCAAGGAAATCACTGAGTACATTTACGTAACTACTTAAATACTCCTCTGACAGACTTACACATCTGTTCAAATGAAGTTGAGAGAGGAATATTCTACTTCAACTATACTGCATTTATTTGACAATTACATTAAGTAAAATACAAGTGCATAGAAAATTTGTGTTGTTACACAGTAAATAATTACCTAACAATATATAAAACTGTTTAATTGATCAGTTCTGTACCTGTAACAGTGTTATTTTCTGGCCGGCTACAACACTAAAATACTGCTTACATGTAAATGTATCCGTGATGACCATCCAGCTGTTGTTGGGCAGATCTCTTGCTTGTCATTATTTTGACATTTTAATGTTTTTTTGTCATAATGACATTGGTCAGCCTTAACCTCTGTCCTTGGGTTCTAGGCACATGAAAGTATTTGACCTTACATTTATAAAAACTATCAATTTCGGCATCACAGTGCTCAGTTATTTTCTGGTGAAGTAATGGTTATAGACAAACCAGTGACATTTTGCTGTGCTCTGGATACTATTTTTGTTTTTTACTTTTGATACTTCATGCACATTTTTCTGATCATACTGGTTTCAATCAAGTAAAATTTCGAGTTTTACTAGTAATGGAGTAGTTTTGCATAGTGATATTGATATTATTACTTGAGTAAAGGATATAATACTGTCCCTACTGTCTTCAGATACACAAAGTTCCTGCTTTCAGTCTAAATCCGGTTTTATGAGTTGTGTAACACAGCTCTTTTTTTATCCTTGTCATTGTGTGGTGGAATGAGAAATACTGAGGTTTCAGTTTTCAGAGGGGAAGTAATTATATTGAACTAATAATAATACTCAGGGAAGGTTTATGTGTGACCTACAATGTATTTATATTCTTTGTGTGAGCGTGTGTGTGTGTGTGCATGTGCATGTGTGTGTCTTGGCAGCCGATGATGCAGTGATGGCGAGTAGCAGAGAGAAATGTGAGAACGGCCTGTGAACTCTCTGCAGGCCCATGCAGTCATTTCCTCAGCGACTGAAGGTAAACACTCTCACTTTTTGGAGAGGAAGTGACTCAACGCTCTCTCCTCGCTCTCTTCCTTTCTCTTTGTCTCTTTCTCACGTTCACCCCCTGCCTATGTGACCCCAAACACTGCCTGGCCCCCCGTGATCCTTAACGGTGCTGTACCTTCACATTTTTTATTGTTCTGTTTGTTTTATCAGCATGCTGACACTTTAAGTGCTTGTTCTTGTTTCTGTCAGTTCTTTATTACACTGCATTATGGGTGTATTTATTTCACATTATTTATTACACACTTCAAAAGGAAATCTTAAGCCTTTTCTTCTTTTAATATATCTGATGTTTGCAGTTGATAACATCTCCACAAAACAAGTTTTTATAGGCAAAATACAAGAAGCTAATGTTACCCCCCAAGTAACATTAGCCAACTAACAGTGTGGCGTGTTAACAGCATGTGAAGTATAAATCATTTAATAGTCTCTATTTACAGTGGGAAGATATGTTTTTTTCATGATTAGAGCTCAAATTTTTTATATAAATGTGTTATTATGACATGTTTTGAAAAGTCACAGTGACCTTGACCTTTGACCTTTGGCCACCAAAATTGTAATCAGTTAATCCTGGAGTCCAAGTTGACCTTCATTTAAACTTGTTCCCTCCAGGCGTCGTTGAGTTATCACGTTCACAAGAACGGTACAGTCTGAACGTGGTTATAAAAGCAGAGAACATAAAGCCTGCGGCTGCAGCTGTCGCCGGTGCTGGTGCTGGTGCTGGTGCGGAGGCATCTTTATTTACTGAGACATGATGGAAGACGTGTGAGATCACACATCTGTAAAGCTGTAGCGAAGATGTCGAATGGTGTCGTCACATCTCGACTGATTTACACAGTGGAACAGTGAAAGTACGAGCCAAGGTGTTTATGATGAGTTTTGCTTTGTTAGTCACATTTGAATGATGTGTGTTGTACATGATAAAGTGACAGTTTTTTTTCAGCGGAGTCTGTTGAATTTGGCGAGCGCAACATTGGGTTTCTGTTTCTAGTTAAACAAGATGGCTTTTGTTTTTTTTTTTTGCTAAAAGATCATCTTTGTAGGGATCCTTTGAGTAGCGTTGTCACTTAAAATGTCAGTGTCACCTTGTGAGTAGCATAAAAAAGCACTTTGGTTGACGTGCTAAAGACAGTTGGGGTTCCCTCCGAGGATTAGATTGAACTAGCTGACAGTTTTATTGTAGCCATGTCGCGACAGCAGTTATGAGTTTGCTCTCACAAAAAGTGAAAGGCCCTCTTGAAAGCCAGTGTGTGATTTGTCCAGTCTGGGCTTCTGTAGAAACATGGTGGTGCAACATGCCAGACTCCTTGGTAGAGGACCTGCTCCCTCTGTGGATATGAAAGGCCTATTTTTATGTATAATGAAAACACAACCATTCTTATTTTTAGATGTTCAGGTGTTTGTACGTGGGCGAAAACATACTCATTAAAATTATTCATCCATTTCTGACATATTCTATAAATAAAACCCTCTACAAATTCAACAAACTGGACACAAAACACATCATCTTCAGATCACAATTTGCTTGTAATTGTACAACATGTTACTGTTTAAAAGTAGTGCAATCATTTTGGATGCATTGCGTTTTTCTGTTTAACTTTGTTGGATGACAGAAAAAGAAACTACTGTATAATTGCATCAATTTGTTATAGAGTTATAGTTAGGTTGAGCTGATAGGTGAATTAGCAGTTCATAATAAAGATGTATTGCTGATTTATTGGGGTCACATTCTCCCTTTGCCATCAAAACCCAGAGGAAACACAAAGGTGTAGGCCTGTACAGCATTTACACCGCACTGTAAATTACATGTCAGTATTTTTTTGTTCATTATTATTATCAGAGTGACACACACAGCTGTGCAGCCATGATTTGCAGAGTGGGGTCTGTGTCGGGGCAGCAGAGCAGAGGAGAGGCGGGGGTGCGAGGAGAAATAACCAACAAGGAAACCACTTTCAGCTCTGCTCCTGCACCGCCTGGCTGGCCCTCAGCCAGGTTCCTCCAGAGAGAGAGAGTGAGTGAGTAAGAGAGAGAGAGAGAGAGGGAGAGGGCTGGCTCACCCCTTCTCCTCTCCTCCCTCTCCTCCCTTCTTTCTCTCCCAAACCCACATACGCACTCGCTCCAACTCTCCAAAGCAACAGGCGAGAAGAAGGAAGAGCGAGAAAAGGCGAGGGCAAACTTTTTTTTTTAAAATTACTGCAAAGAGGACGACCAGAAACTTCTGAAGATGTCAAATGTGTCGCTTTTACAGACGGATCACTTGGGCACGCGAGGGAAGTGATTTTTTTCCCCCCTTAAGGAGAAAACAGGAGAGAGGACGCGCTTTTTTTTCCGCCGTATGAGACGTCAAAAATCTGCCTCGGTTAACAAAGCAGGCGCCTCTGAGCTGGAGCCCGAAGCCCTCGGCTTGTGATTTAATGTCCCCGGGTCTCTGTGGAGGGCAGTGAAGGATGCCAGGATGCCCCCTCTGATCACCCATCTGCTTGTCATCTGGCTGAGCGTCCACAGGCTGGTGTGGTGCACGGAGCGCTCCTCCACACGGGAGCGCTTCAAGGTGGTCATCGCCCCTCTCATCTGCAAGCGGATCTGCCTGAAGGGCCAGTGTCAGGATACCTGCGAGCAGGGCAACAACACCACGCTGATCGCGGAGAACGGGCAGGCGGCGGACACGCTCATCGGTCAGGGCTTCAGGGTCGGTGAGTGACGGTGCGAGGCTGGAACAATGCTGTTTATTTATGCACGGGAATTATAAGGCCGCTGAGATTTACTAATCGCTGCTCTGACCTCTGAGTTTTGAGTTTTTCCCCCATGAAAAGGTTGGGGAAACCTGTTTGGTAGCTCATAAATTGACTTTTGTGGAGGCAAATATCACTTAGTTGGAAAAAAGTTAGATATGAGAATAGGCACACTGCCTTCCCTGTGACTGTAAATCTGTTTTTCACATCGCAGCGCATGGAAATATTCATTCAGCAGTACTTCAGATATCATTCTCGGACAATAACTTCATTGACTTGTTACTTTACACAATAAATTGAGAATAACGACTGTGAAACTCAATAAAATGCATATAATGGGATCAAATTATATGTTTCTAATCCCAGTTTTCAATGTTATTAGAAGGCAGTGGCGGAAAAAGTATGAAGACCAACTACTTTATTAAGTTACAGTGGCAACTTTTGTTCCATAACAAAGAAAAGTCTCACAGTTAAACCCTTATTTCAGGAAAACAATACTGTGGTATTAACAGAAAACGTGTTTTAGGTTTTAAAAGTCAAATCGACCCCCCAGTGTCCTTTATTATTGAATTATTCTAGCTGCTCCAGGTGGTGTTAGGTACTTAAATCTGTAACAAGGCCGGGTATTTAATGATCTTTCCATATGTTTCATACATAAAAACCTTTACCTGTAGAGTCTGGCAGCTATAGCTTTAAGATCAGCTCAGTTTCCGTAAAGTATAAAAAATAAACTATGCCACTGCAGTGTGGTGTAATGAAGTAAAAAAAATCTTGTAAAATTTAAATTAATAAAGATATAAGAATAAATACCCGTCACAAAATATGTTAAGACACAGACATCCAGAAAATGTTTCTCATGAGCGAAACAATAACCACTATGAAAAATAAAACAGGTTTTCACTGATTCATTCAGGTCTTTACATAAGTCAAGTGGATATAAACTGTGCTCGGCAAATAAATTGGTGGCTAAGACGAGGTGAGCTGCACCCTCCACTGCATCCTATGTTACACTTTAATTACTGAGGCCTGGCTCATTACATAGCATATAAATGTACTTTTAAGATCTTTACTTTCCCCCCCTGACTCCAGTGTCAGGCATGAGTGGAGCCTTTCTGCGCTCTATCAGATCAGCTGTGGTGAGACGTGGAGCCTGGCAGTCTACGTCAGACTCGGGCCCAGAGCTGGATTTCACCGGCCCTCTTCTCTCACACTCACTCAGTGCGGAGAAGAAGATAGTAAACAGGAACAAATGACATGTGGAAAAACAGTTTGAGATGATCTGATGTGATAAACGGAGATTGAAAGTGACAAAGGAGCTTCAGCTTCTGACAAACTTTTTTGTAGCACAGTGGTGTAAAGTCATTTCTCTCTTTGTATGAGCAAGTTAGTAGTCACTTCATCCCTGCTTGACCAGATTAACTCTTGATGGCTTGATATAAAGCCCACGTTCCTCTGTGGAAAAAGTCTAAAATAATAAATTATAGATAAAAGCGTATGTCATGAAACAGCTTCATACTTCTGTAGACATCCTGTCGGTGCCAGAACCTTTCTTTCTCTCAAATCTCAAATCCTTCTAACTTTAAAAGCCCCGTTTTTTCTTTCTTTCTTAATGGCGATTTTGTCCAGTGTTTACTAGCCGTTCTGGATGCTTAAACACATGATTGTATGTTTGGATTTTAAAGGAAAAACTATGGGGCAGCACTAGTGAATGAAAAACGGCTCTTAAGCAATGCCTTACATTCATCTGTAGCCAATAAGGAAATCAGTAAGAATAAACCATAAGCAAATTTTTGACCATAAATTGTAGGGTTGTGGTGCTTCTTAAAGTAATCATGGAGAGTTTCAGAGAAGCTGTAGCTGGTCATACAGATGTAGCCCCTCTAGCTGCTTTCATCGCTTCAGCCATGTGGAGGTGAGAAAGGCTGGATTTAATCGAGGTCAAGTGAATCCTTCATGTGGTGCAGTGACAGTATTTTTCCTCCCTGACACCGTGTAGTGCTGTAGAGTCAGAGAGTTGGCTCAGCCCGGCGTCCTCCCTCTTCTTTCTCCTCTGGTTTCCTTGTGGTGCGTCACGGTATGGAGCTTCTGTGTCAAATAATTCAAGAGAGACATTTTAAATTCCTTGAATACCTCATGCTGCTTCACATTTGGTCTGGATAGGGAAGCTGCTCTTCGTCACCTGTCTCCCGTGTTTTACGTTCAAAGCATCTGAAAAGGATCCTCGCTGAGCGCGTGGGTTTCTTTCTTTCTTTCTTTCTTTCTTTCTTTTTTTTGCAGCAGGGGTTTTGAGGGTTCGACTTCGGCTCGGAGAGGAGATGTGTGCTGTTCAGAGCGCGGGTTGGAATGTGGTGCGGACAAGTGGAAATTTCTCTCTCCCGTGTTAAAACGGCCATGGCTATAGCAGCAACAATATGAAGACTTTTCCATATTTGAGCTGGTGTGACGTCAGCACAGTAAGGCCGAGGCCTAAACTGAGAAAACCTTTTCCTCAGAAGAAATGTAGTTTCTGTCAGTGTGTGCAACCGCATAATCTCGCAGGACGTTTGCTTTAGTGCACTGTATGCAAAGGGATTCTCGCCGTCAAGGATTTGGCTAGAATTTGGTGGACAGACGGTCAGAAGGCCAAGAGACAGTCAGGTTTTAGGGGTGATATGGATCCGGGATTTCCGCCAATAGATGAACTTTGTTTTTACAGCCACAACTTTGAAAGTAATAGAGAGAGAAAGAGAAAAATTACTGAAAAGTCTGAGGAAAAGAAACTCAGACTGGGGACACTGCTGTTGCTTGATATACATCTGCTAGAAACATATATTTTTTGAGTCTTTAGGGAATGTTACAGGATCAAAAATGGATTTAACCTTGAACTGAAGTCGGATGAATGATACTCCAAGGTTAGACAGCTGGAGAGCAAACTGGAGAAAATGTCAGTTGTTTTTACGTAGTTAACTTCTTCTGACCAGCTGTTCAAAGACATTTCATTTACAGTGATTTGAAAAACAGAAAAGTAAGCAAATCCCAGATGTAAAGGGTGTTAGCATTGCTAGCTGTGCTGCTCTGTGAAGGGCACATGTCAGTGAGTCTGTCTGCTGCTCGGTCAGTCCACTCCTTTTGCTCCAGACCAAAATATCTCTACATCTATGAGATGGATCACAGGAAATTTGATGCAGACATCCTTACAAAAGAATTTAGGGCGGCAGCAAACCTTTTTTTTTCATATTTTTGTCAAAGCATGGGCATTTGAGTATAAATTAAATTTGAAAGATTACGTGAAGACAGCTGCTTTGAAATTGAAGACTTTTCTCAACTTCTATACAGTGTAGAGCTGAAGGACCTGCAGGTAACTTGATTGGCTCGTCCCTTAGGGCAACACGTAATTTGTCAATATTAATATTATCATAATTTGCTGCAGATTTCAATACAAAATATTGATTAGAACAGCTTTAAAACAACAGTTTCTGTCTATTACATTTTTATTGAGCAGTATATGTAATGACACTGTCCCACACTGGGACAGATGACCTCCACCCAGCAGTTCAGCAGGTCAGATCATCTCTGGATTGACCTCTGGACATGAGGACAAATCACCCGAACGTCAGACGGCTCTTTTGTTCATAATGTCCCATTTGAGCGAGCTTTCAGACAGACAGTCAGAGATTATAGAATATCTATTATGGTTAAGTAAGTGGGGGTTAGACTTCGCACTGCTCTATTTAATATACAGTGTACAGCATACATCACAGCATTCCACATATGTAATCATTGTTTTACACATGTTCTGTAAGCTCGAGCATAAACTCAAGTCACATACTACATACTTATCAGATTAGGACTCTTTATCATTAACAACTGAACACTTACTGCATGTCTGCATCACATTAACTTCAATGCAAGGAGGCTGAAATATGCCAGATATGCTTTGGTCATATGTTTCCAGGGAATCCATATGTGCTTAATGCTGGTCCATCTTTCACTGCACACTTCCTAAAACTGATGAAAGCACGGAAACTTGAAAGCTTCTCAGGCATGTTGGCAGACAGAGAAAAGTTTAATGTTTATAGGCTGACATGTCTTTTTTCTTTGATTCCAACTCAAACCTATTCAAGTCGTCATCGGGGCTCTGCAGGTGCATCGCTGTTTATGCAGGGGATAAAAAAAAAAAGAATGCTTGCGTGCAGGTTCAATAAGTAAATAAAAAAATAGTAAAAACCTCAGCTGAACCTTTGCATGCACATCCAATTGCATGTCTCATTCTGTATCCCTGTGGAACCTGAACCTGTTTACTAGCAGATGAAGACTTTCTTTGTAATTATCTCCATGTGTTTGGCTGACAAAATATCCAACGGCCAGCTTTCTTTCTCTCTTTCTTTCTTTTTTATCCTGAGAACTTAAAAGCCTGGTGTAAATTGTAGGATCGGCAAGGTTACAAGGTGCTTTTTTTTTTTTTGGTTCCTTGGAGACGGGTGTTTTTGTTTGTTTTAGCATCTGTCCAGTTGTGAAAGAAAGAATTATAGTTTCAGTAGTCATCGAAGTTACCCTTTTCAAAATAAATCGGTTGGAGAAAAAAATCAGTATCTGTGTACATTCTTTGCTTGCTCTGACTGAAGTGTGTTTTTCCAACAAGAACTGGTTCAAGTCTCTTTTATTTTTCTTGCTGTTGCTAGCGCAGAGGCATCCCATCTATCAGGCTCACCGACAGCAGCTGCTTGGCTCCCGGCGGCCCTCTCAGTCTCGCCTCTCTGCTGCATCTCAGCAGCATCTCCTCTTTATCGGGGCTCCAGATGTCCAGTCTGCCTTAGATTCCCATCTTTTTCTGGAACTTAGGACATAGGGCCTCATGCTGCAAAGGAAGTGGTCTTATCACATCACAGTCTGGATTGGTCTACCCCTAAAATGGGCATCAAGAGAAGTGGGTACGGCTATTTCAAGATTTCCCACGTGGTGCTGCATTTAGAGGAAAGTGACAGTGGTAGCCCTGTGTTTTGTTTTGGTTTTCGCTGGCGTGGGTCAGAGGTCCATGGGAGCCTTAAAATGAAGTTAAATAAGTCAAATACAGGAGACAGAGCTGGTTCTGCTTTCACTCTCTTTAGGAGGTGAGTTTATTTTAACTTTCAAAGCCCTCTGCTCTTCCCCACACACTCTTCTTTCTCTCACGCCACACTTTCGGAGAAAGCGGTCTAACAAGGGCGACCAGAAAACCTGAAGCACTCTGGGTTTTTGCCACAGGTTGGACTGAACTCAGAGGCGAAGCTGGGCACGACTCCTGTGCCTACACCCTCTCAAACGCAAACACACAGGCCAGGGGGGGGAGGCTCTCACACATTTATTTGCGGCTTATTAATCACGAAAGCTCCTCACTTTTGGTGAAATGCTCATTTGTCTTGTTTATTTGCGAGCTGATCATTACCTCCTGTCAAGGCCATGCTTTGAAATTTATGGATTCACATTCTGTCACCTCTCGCTGTCTATTTGTGTATGTTGGGAAAATAATACATGAGGTTATTTGGAGTCTGCCATTCTCATTAACCTTTCAGCACTGTTTTAAAAGTGGGGCGCTGTCACTATGTAGAACTTCCGCAGACATTAAGTGCTATGAAACTCGCATAGATAAACATGTAATAAGCTGTACTGATGAATTAGTTAGACTCTTATCTTTATGGTTGTTTTCAAAAAGAGCGAGTGAAGAAGTTGTGAAAATAATCCAGATACACTTCACAGAAAACCGTCTGATAAACACACAAACACTTGTTAAAAGGTTTAAATCCACTCTCAGTTCTTTTTGTGTTTACATTTGTCAGGCTTGCACCAAAACACTCATTCAGAGAGAAAATCCAAATGATCTGAGCAGGAGTTTCCCATGAAATCAGACTCCCCTATGACATCGATTTGTGGAAAAAAAAAAAAAAGAAGAAGAAAAAGGAAAACCTTAGAGGCAGAAAAAAAATCATCACAGAAAATTAAGCCTGAAAAACAAAGCAGCAATTAGGTGTTTTTCTGGAACGTCACAAGGGAGCAGTGTGTATATTTGCGTGTGTGTGTGTGTGTGTGTGTGTGCCTAAGCAGTGCACTGAACCCAACTCAAACAAACAGCCTTCTTTGCCATCTTTAACACTCTCCTCCCATTTGCTTAGAGAGGGGGGGAGAAACGGAGCAGTTATTTAAAGCTGCGCAGAGGAATGCAAGTGCTGGGGAGTGCACCCACACCGCGCAGGACCCTGTAGCTGTAGCGATTAGCCAGGGTAAACAGAATAACACGGCCTGTGCCAGTGCTGCCTCCTGCCTGCTGCCTGCTGCCTGCTGCTTGCTGCTTGCTGCCTGCTGCCTGCTGCCTGCTGCCTGCTGCCTGCTGCCGTGGCCTGGCTGGATTGTGCAGTTTGCAGTCCTTACCTGCCACACGCTCCAGTGCTGAGTGTCCCGCAGGGCAGGTATCTGACATAATCTCAGCACAGCACTGTCAGCACTCTACCTGCCTGCCCTCCGGTCCCTATAGCCAAGGCTTTTTTAGACAGTCATTATGTGACATCACCCGTGCCGGTGCCAAGATCCTGTCTGACTCTTTGGCTCTCTCTCCACAAACATCTCTGCCAGAGGGGGAGTGACAGGGTAACGCTGGATTTGTGCCCACCCAAGAGCTACAGAAACCACACCGCATATTTCCATGACATGCTAAAGTCACACTGCGCACGGCAGAGTTCGATTTTGCGTGCGGCGACCCTCCTCCGTCAGCCCGTCCTGATGTCTGCTCATCGTCATCATCCAGTTTCTGTAAGGTTACCAAACTGTTGTTTTAGGCCGGCCGTGAGAGCTAATGAGTGCTTTCGGTGACAGTGGTCGATTCTGGCAAAAGGCGACACTATTGTTTGGATAGCTGAAGTCGAGGCCGCTCAGAGCTTCTGGGGCTTGACGGAGCACAGTGAGTTCTGCCGGGGGGGTGGATGCACATGCAGGTTTGTGTTTTTGAAAGGCAGTGATTATGTCATTTACTCCCAATGTCTGGCTGAGCTACAGGAGTCTGACCTACTTCAGACGTCGCTCTTTCTCACTTTTTGTGGTATGTGGTCCCTCGGTGCCAGTCGATGGTGGGCGTATTTGGTGATGTGGTTTCCTGCTTTGGAGCTGATGGTAAAGGGAAGCGCGTCATGTGATGATGGCCATTCCCTTATTCTCTTTTTAAACAGTGGCTCCAGCCGCAGCTGTGTGTACTGTTTACAAGATCCAGTGTTGTTTAGTCATGGTTCTCTCAAGTCAAGAAAGATGCCTTTGAATAGTAGCAATATTTCATATCGAAGAGTGAAAAATACTTCTGAACTTAGATTACATGAGACTTTTGACAGTAATATTTAATCAAATACATTTAGTTTGAAAGGGACAGAACATGTTGTCCCTTTTGCAGCTCTGTGCACCCTTAAACTGCTTATTATATCATTTAAATGGTTTTCACAGACATTATATGAAAGAAGACAAAGTACTTAAAGCTTTTGAACAGGAAAAAAGTAAACGCCAGTGTTGACGGTCATATCACACATATCCTACCCCGGCAGCCAATCCTGTGCTTTACTACAGCCAAACTGGGAAAATCTCTAGCCAATCGTGTTGAGCTGAAGGACAAGTTGGTGCTGTGAAACTTTGCCCGTGCGTAGTAAAAGTATAACGTGTGTTTTTAATCTTTAAAACATGTTCAACCCTGGAAGTACACTGTACTGGATGTAATCAAGCTTACAGTGTGGCCTAATGAAACAGAGCAGCCTCTTAATGCCAAACAAAACAATGACTGTTAAAGTGTCTTCTGGACAGTTTTGTGTTAAATGTAATTTATATGAACATTAAACAGATATATGTGCTTTTTTAACAGAATATTTTTATTCAACTTTCACATAAATAAGCAGTGAGCTGCTTTTACCTTTCATTCTACTAATTAAAATAGTACTGGGTTTTATACACATTGCATATCCAGAAAAAAAATATAAATAAAATTGTGTAAACACTTTCTGCACAAAAATCAAACAATTGCTCTTAAAAAGTTGATGCTGGACAAGAGGAGGATTCATTGAGGTTCACACGAGGCCAGAAGACATGATTCTGCTTGGCCCTCATGCATCAATCAAAGTGAAGTTTGTGTTGGGCCGCTGTTTAGCTCAGTCGGGAGCGCAGGCGGCCCATGTACGGAGTGCTCAGTCCTCCACGCAGCGGTCGCGAGTTCGACTCCGACTCTGACCATTTGCTGCAGGTCACTCCCCCCTCTCTCT
>JAQMCX010000012.1:9849310-9865484 GCA_029814765.1 Acanthurus leucopareius | reverse complement strand
CGTTTCCTGTCACTTCTTCAGCTTTCTCTATCATTAAAGGTGAAAAGCCCCAAAAAATATATTTAAAAAAAAAAAAAAGTGAAGTTTGTGGTGTTTTCTTGGTGTTTGAATGAGTTAGTTGTGTGGCTTTGCAGTGCAAACGCAAGTGTCATGCACCTTTTTTCACCATTACTTGCAATAATTCTGAATTAATTCCAAACAACAGTTGTTGATCGGTTTTGAGGGACCAGCTCTTCGCTCTCTGCCCCAGACTTTTGATTTTAGTTTTGTCCATCCACTTTATGTTAACTCCTCCACTGTGAGCTGACACTGCAGGGTGCCAACGCACAGCTGCAAGACCTCAAAAATGAAGCAAAGACATCTTTATCGCCCCCTGGTGGCTTGCTGGCTGTTTGTAGGTGCTTGATTTGATATGAAGCACAGTTTTCCTAAAACTGAGGCATACATTGAAATCGTCAATAAAGTCAAAATCACCACTAAAATTTCACTAAAAAATCTATGTAGTAGCCTTAAACTGACAGTGACAACAAGATGTGTGTCATAAGTGTTAAAAACTGTAGCAGAGAGCAGTTGTTTGAGTCAATATGTTTGCAAGTGTTACAATAAAATGTTTCCACATTTGAATTGAGGTCATTTTTGAGAATTTGTCGAGGCTGCGGTGTGAGCTGTCGTGTGATGTTTGGTAACAAAGCAGTGTATTTTAGAAGCTTGGCTCTTTCATCATAGTCAGACAATAACAAAAGGAAAACCCCACCAGTGGAAACACGACACACTGCGGTATCACCGTGTGTATTTCTGTGTCTGTATCAGCTGACATGACCATGGAAATGGTCAGATGCTGACCAAAAAGTGTTGTGGCCTCCATTTTTAAATCCCAGGGTGGGTTGATTCCGACCAGCCTGAATCACAGTGACTCGCTGAGCATCATCACGGATTTTGGTGTCTGAATGTTGCAGACTGGTAAAATTGCTGTTTTCAAAGAAAAAGACAGATTAGGCCGTTGTATCATCTGTATGGTGAGAGATAATGTCTGCAGTAGCTCTCAGTTCAGTGAGCTGAGGAGCTCTTCAGCTGTGGTTTGTAGGGCTGTAATTTGTTGTTTTTGTGCAGGGAGGGTGCGGCTGCTGCTGGAGGGACGCTGCCGAGGGAGGGGGCTAAAGATGCGTCATCTCCAGACAGACTGGAGTGAGTGGGTGGGTGGTCACAGGGCACTCAGAGGGCAAGCTTTCCCTTCTTTATTTTTTACATTCTGTCTTTCTTTCTTTCTTTTTCATTTCTCCTCATTTGTCATTGCACACATATTTTCTTTCTTTCTTTTTTCCTTCCTTAACTCTTTCCTGCTTTGTTTCCTGCTCTCTTTCTTTGTTGCCTCTGTCCTTCAGTTCAAAAGATCATTTCTTTATTTAATTCGTTTTTTTCTTTCTGTCTGTCTGATTTTCTTTCTCCTCTTTTTTCTTCCCATCTTTCTTCCTTTCTTCATTCCTTGCTTCCTTCCAAGTTATTGTCACCAAAATATTTTTTTCTTCATCTTTTCTTTTTTCCCCTATCTCTCTGTCATTTAATTTCCTTCCTCTCTTCCTTCCCTTTTCTCCTTTTCCTTCCTCCCTCTCTATTTGTCATTACACACATATACATGCCTGTACACAGACATTTTTTGTCCCGCTAGCAGAAAAGGGACAGGCAAGTATAATTTTCTCACTACCAGCTATCACCTATAATTTGCTGAAAATATGAGAAATGTGTGTCTGAGTCAGTCTTTATGTGTTTTTATGGACATACATGGTTTCTTTTTTAAGTATGTCCGGATAGTTACACCAGGCTTACTTAACACTTGAGGAATGTGCAGTATGTTTTTCCTTAAATGAAAAAAAAAAAGTTTCTGGGAATCACAATAATTCCAGCGAAACGTCACATTATTCTAAATTCTTTGGGTTTAACATTTCTCCTCTCTGACTTTATTCGACTCATTCCCTCACATTTACAGGATACATGATATATGTAACCAAGACACCTCCCTCTGCCAGAGACAATGTCTCTTTCTCCTCTTGAAGTGGCTCATGACATTATGAAGACGGAGCTCTCACTCTGTGCCGCATGAAACACTTTGACGAGAAGAGCTTGAAGACAAAGACTTTTCCTTTCTTTTCGTCTCTTTGCTCAGTTCATTTGAGTCCTACATGGGAAACTTAGACACTTCCTGGCTATGTTGTCTTGAACGTACCAGCACACTGATGTTCAGTTTTACAGTAGACTTTGTAGCCATTACAGCAGAGGACAAAGTCAACTTTAAATGTTCTCTAATCTGAACTATACATGATAAAAACCAGCCATATACAGTAAATCAAGTGTTTAAACCACTTCTTTGTGCAGATTAAATAACTTGAAATGAAGTCCTGGCTTGTTGTGAACATCTTCCATTTTTTTGTTTGACACATATGGAAAATAAGGTTCATAGCAACGTAACAGCCTCACATCCATAGGTGCCTCCCCTGTTCATGCCTCACATTCATTCAGACCACCAAACAACTCGTAGGTGCGTTTGATTTTTAATAACACACCACCTCTAGTCTCAGGAATGTGTAAGATCCATAAAGACAAAGGCGTGGTACAACACACAGAGGGCGGCTGCCTGCGAGACGCTAAGCTAACTGACGGGAAGAGTCAATGAGCGATTTTGGATAATAAATTCTGCTAATGAACTGCGAGGTGATGATTTAGAGGGAGAGTCCGCTGGAAAGTAAAAATCCTTGTTATGATCTCAACTTTAGAGCTTTGCACTCTTTTCAGTGTGTAATGTGGTGCAGTCACCTAACCACAGCGGCTCTCCCAGAGACGCTACACCCTCCACCTAATAGCACACAGACGCACACACACACACACACACAGATGAATACACCCGTTCATATGTATAAAGATCTGCAGAAAACATTAGCTTGTGCATTGCCAGTGGAGTTCGAGCTCAAATGAAAGAGGCAGGTGTGAAGGAGAGGAGATGTGTGTGTGTTAAAACACACAGTTAAAAAATGATTCAGTCCTTCTGGAGCTTAAAAGAAACATGCATGAGAAAACTGATTTAAACAGGATCTAAAAATCAGAAAAACATGAAGGCATGAGGTGTAATTGTAATACCACCTGTTGTTGGAAGCCTCAGTGTGATTCTGTGTGGAGGTGTGAAGAACCTGGAAACCCTCCTTTCCCATAAATATGAATGTGTTCATAGCTGACAGTGAGTAACATTCAGTGTGTTTAGGTGCTAGTTTTCCTCTCTGATGTGTCATAACAGCTATTAGACATGGTAATTAAAACCAAGTCTGCAGATTTAGCACCACATAAAATGTAAAGAAGAATATGTATGATGAATAAAATGAAAGGAAATGCAACAGTAGCAAAAAGAAACAAGTTTTTAGATTATCTTTTATACTTAATCACATAAACAGAGATCGGAGATTTGTTTCTTCATTTATAACGAAATTACAGACTTTTTCAATAACGTTTTAAAGTTTACAAAGTGTAGTTAAGTCAGAGCTGCCTTCTCACTTTGCACATCATCAAAACTTCATTCCCCAGCTTTTGAGCAGAGGTGATATTGATCCTGTAGATATCTATCATTTCACACTCCAGCAAGTCAATTAAATAAACACTGAGTCCAAAAAGACGCAGCCCCATGACAAGAAAGACCCTGAAACTGATCTATTCTTCATATTTAGATCATAGAAATGGAATTTATGTATATAGTGTAGTTCATACCTTTATTTTCTTTTTTTCCCCTTAATTTTTAAGTAGAACTGAATTATACCAGTACTGCCAGATCTATCTCAACCCTACTGTGTCAGCTCTGGAAAAAGGTTCATCTGTACCGATTATCATTCTGTTAAAAGGGAAAAAGCTTGTGTGTGTTTCTTTAACTTAATCACAGTCATCTTGGGCGGCACTGGGCCCAAGATGCAGTGCCTTGCAAAGTAGTAACAAACAGATAGCGTAAGGGCAGGAAAATGTAGACTGAAATAGTCACCCAATGGCAGAGTTACACCCACAGTCAACGTTCGGTGAGTCCAGAGGACCAAAACTAGCTGTCCCAGAAATAACAGCCATGAGCCAGCATGTGAGACCAATATGCAGCAAGCT
This sequence comes from Acanthurus leucopareius, assembly GCA_029814765.1. Taxonomy (NCBI): domain Eukaryota; kingdom Metazoa; phylum Chordata; class Actinopteri; order Acanthuriformes; family Acanthuridae; genus Acanthurus; species Acanthurus leucopareius. Next base: position 9,861,359 of record JAQMCX010000012.1, on the reverse strand, counting down.
GAATGAAAGCAATAAAGCGCTGCATGATAAAACACCACGCAGGATTGAGTGGGACAGATCCACATTGCTAAAAATTTCCTTTCAGCGTTTCAATTTTTAATGTTTCTGTGTCTCTGGCCTTGTGTTACAGACATAAAAATAATTTCAGCACATTCCATATGAGATGTACCAGTTTTAAAAATTTGGGGGAAAAGAGAGCCAGTCATGATTGTAAAAAAAAAAAAAAAAAAAAAAAAAGAGGTGGGCTGGCATTTGGTGTGTGTTGCTGCTTTCACGGCATCACACTGGGTTCATTTCACAACTGAGCTCATTCTCACCATCCCCACCCAAGACATGAGAAATATGATTCTCCCCTTTTCTTTGTGTTCGTCAGTGTGGCATTGACCCTGACTCTGCCTGTCTCATTCAGACACCTTCCCAGCCAGACGGGGCCTCAGCCCAGACTTTCCCCACAGTATGTCATCTCTCCAGTCTCTGTGGGTTTTAGATTGTGTAATCACATTTGGAAAGAGGTTCTTTTCCTGACTTTCTGTGTCTGCAATCCTAATTTTCTTCCCCCGCATCTCTCCCAGTTTCCTCTCATTCTAAATCCAGTGCTGAGATGAAATCTGAACCTCTGAGATCTTAGGTCAGAGTGAGTCTGACAAAGTTGAGTACTGGGTCCTCTGCAGTCTGTGCTGCCTGCTCGCCTCCTTCCTGCCTCAGCCTTCCAGCTCCACTCTGCATGTTACTGCTTGGCCTCAGTCCTTGTGGTGACTGGTGTCAGATGGTGTTAGGTAGTGAAGGGCTGCCTCTGAAGTACCCATCTCGCTTCAAATTTATATATTTTACCCCAACAGTTTGATGTTTCATTGAGGTTCTTTTAATTTTTCTGCCTGACTTTCACTATACGAGGATGTCCCTGCTGTGTTTAAAGTGATCTAGTCCCCTAATTACGCTGTAGCCAGACTCCCTGGAAGTCCACATATAATTACTTCCATGTGTGCACACTTGGCTCAGCAGCAGAGGGAGGCCTTCATTCCTCTCTTCTCTTCTAATCTCCTTTCCCTTTTCTCTCCTCTACTCTCTCTTCATCTCCTCTTCTCTCCTCTCACCTCAGGCTGGGTGCTGAATTGAAATGTGATTAGTATCAAAAACTGTCAGGTACTGAAGTTGAAATGCTCGGTCTGTCTTCTTTATGTCCTTTTTTTTTTTTTATCAGATTCCCTCCAGGGTTGTGAAAAACGATTATTTTCAGTGTCAGTAAACTAAGGCAGTTTTACTAGTTAATATTGATAAAAATGCAAAGGTTTTTTCAGAGACCAAAGTTACATCTTCAGATTTCTTGTTTTTCTGACCAACAGTCCAGAGATGATGATAAAATCTGCCCAACAGCATCTCTAACGCTCATTAATTAACATGATATATCTCATTTGTTTAATCCCTATAAAAACACCAAATTCACAGTTTTCTCAGTCATGACATATCTTTAAGTCTTTGTAAGCTTACTGTCTAATGGTGTCAGCTTTAATCTGCCACTGAAAAATGTGTTAATCTGTTCATGTATGTATTTCGTTCTTTAGTAGTCGTATGGCTGTTTGGTTTATGTTTGTAATTTAGATTTATAGCATTTCAGGAGTTTTGCTGCCTGACTAAATAACACAACTTTAATAGAAATGCTGGTAAAAACATATAGTATTATATCCGACCATATTTTTGGGAACAGTACGGATATTCATGGATATTGATTTAGGCGCCCCCAAATTTTGGCGTATGTTATGAGTGGTCGAATGGCCTTACTCACTACACATTCCCTATTACTTCATTATCTGTCATAGTCGTAATACTAGTAGTATGTCTGGTATCACTTTTCTCCTTCAAGTCTCTGACTGGGTCCATTACTCGCTTGCAGTTTTCCCAACGGTCCTGCTCTTTCACTCTTTCTTTCTTTCCTCTTATTGTTCTATTGTGGGTCTTTCAAAGACAACTGGACTTAAAATAAACACAATGGGAGACCCAATAAAACAGCAGTGAATACTGTATATGTCATGAACCTCTCTCCAGCCAGCAGCTTTCCCATAGACGGCAAGATCTTTCCCATATGTCGGAATAAGCTGTTTAACAGATGAATGGCTTTACCTGCTCTCCTGCTCCGAGACGGCTGCTGACTGGCTGTTGGTCCGTTACACTGATATGTTATAGCCACAACAAAAGACACAAAAGTGACCAGAAACATATAAAAAGGGACGCCGTACCAGAGCTAGGTTAGAATGAGAATTGAGTTTTTCTATAAATGATGCCAAAATTTAACCAAAGCTATGAGAGTTTGGAGGCCCGGCCAAAAAGAACAAAAGGATGGAGGAATTCTGGGCCAGCCATGAAATGGGCCGTTGGATCTAGAACCCCCCAAAAACTTATGAAAATAGTGCTCAACTAAACTTAGAAAAAAAGCCACAAAGACTACACTAACAGCCATTCTTCCTCAAAAAGAAAATAAAGAACTCAAAATAAAGAGCAGAGAAAACAAAAAATGCTGACGCAGTCAGAGGACGGCTTCATATGGGAGCCTGAGCGCTTCTTCTCCTCTGGTCTTTATTAAATGTTGAGCAGATACAGTCACCTTGTTACAGAGCACCTGAGAAAGAGCCTAACAGGTATTTTTCAAAAAGGCTCTGCTCCGGTTAAGACAACTGATTTTTGGGAGAATCTTGACCAAGATTAAAAATATGGGTTTAAGAACCGGAGAGTTGCTTCCCAACTGAACTTGGAAACACCAGGTTTTTCTGTGGAACCAGAGTATCGTGTCTGCAGGTTGTTGTGCATTTTGCAGAGCCCTCTGTTGAGGATTAATCCTTGATTACAACAGTTTCGCTCAAAACTTGTGGAAACACAGACTGGTTCACTTGAAAGCTCCAAAGGTTCCAAGGATCCTGAATGAAAACCAGCTCAAGCACCAGAGCGAAATTGATGGAAAAAACACCTAAAGTAAATATTTTACGTGGCCTTGCTCCTTCCTCGAACTTTTCTGTCTGTCTGTCATGTTTATGTGATGCAAAAGTAAACCATCAGGATGTTCACATGATAATTACAAACCTCAGTCCATCTCTGATGTCAGTGGATCTAAAATTAGCATTTCCAGACTTATGAATAAATATCGTACTGGCTCTGATTTTTTCCTGTGCAACTCTTGTTTTTTTTTTTCCAAGTTTCACTTTATTTTGTGCGTGTGTTGCTCATGTGTGTAAGTTTTTCCTCTTCCTCTGATCTGTTGTGAATTATAGCAGTAAACTTTTGACCGATGAGAATCTCTGCCAGTCTCGGTATGACAACCCTCTCCCTGTGTGTCTGTGTCTCTCTCTCTCTCTCTCTCTCTGCAGTTGTCTGTCCCCTGACGTGTATGAATGGAGGGGTATGCAGCTCGAGGAAGCACTGCCTGTGCCCGCCTGGCTTCACCGGGCGCCTCTGCCAGTTTCCACTCCAGCAGACGCAGCAGGCTCAGGCGGCACGAGGCAACAAGCAGCCCATCTACCACACATCTCTGAAGCCAGACGGCCTGAAACTAGGGGAGCAGTCAGGCATCGGGCGAACTCAGTTGACACAAACACACTCAGTGTTTACCTTACCCTTGACACAAGTAGGGCACCACTCATCTGAAGGTATCTATCTGTTAAATCTGGGACTTTTAACATCTCATTTTGAGTGACAGCAAAAATAAAAGTTTGTGATCTATTTTGTGTCTCTGATGTCTCCCTTTTTTCTTTTTTTTTGTTTTGTTTTCAGTGCAGATTAGTTTACGCGTTCACCACACGCCAGACACTTCTGTAGTCATTCAACCTCTTGACCAATCAGATGTCAAGCCCCCTCAAAAGACGGGGCCACGCCCCATCCCTTCAAGACACAAACCCAAGGGGCGCTGCTTCCAGGAGACCACACCCAAACAAGCTGTGAGTTCACACACACACGCTGCGGTCACAGACACACAAAAGTGTTTGTTGTGTCATTTTCCTCTGACTGTGTTTCTCTGTCTTTTCGTGGTTTAGTGCAACAGCACCCCACTTCCTGTTCTGACCAATCAGGAAGATTGCTGCGGCAGTGTGGGAAACTCATGGGGACAAAACAAGTGTTATCAGTGTCCCAAACTACCAAGTGAGTTCCGTATACTTCAGAAAATCTCTTCTTCTCTCTTTTTAATCACACTTAATGCTAACTTACTTTTTTTCCACTATTTGTTTACTCGTATCTAGGCCTCCTTGTCCACATGTAAATGTGCAACTAATCGTTTACATAATAATCGTGGAGGATTTTTTTTCGATCATCTTGTGTGTTCTTGGAAATAAATTACTGTTTATTGAGCCACAAATGTCAAACATTTCAAGCAATTCATACTTTCCATCTTATGAAATTATGGCCCTGGATTAAAAAAAAAAATCTTTGTAACTCTATAAAACGTCCTACATGAAAGTCAGTAGCAAGGTAGGGAGTGTGTGAACAGTTGGTAAAGAGAAAACGGAAGAAATTACGGGAATTACGCACAGACAGTGAGGCAGAAAAAGAGAATGTGGAAAATAACCCTCTACTTAAGCATGTTCCTATGGGCCTGCCCAGTGTAGGACTGTCATCACATTGCTCAAGATTGAATTTCAAGAAAATCTTGGCTACTCACGTTTTTTCCACTCCGCTATTATTCCGTCCCTCAGTTCTGACTCAGACAATGCCGCCTTTGACAAACCTGATACTGTACGTCTGGTTAGTCTTTAGATCACTGGATTCCTGCCTGGAGTTCTGCCTGCTTTGTTACATTCACATCCATTTATAAGCTCTGTTTTGTTTTTGTTTTGTTTTTTTAAAGTAAATGGCCAAAGAAAGATCTTGCTCTCTTTTTTTCATTGTGTACTCGTAATGTGTGTGTGTGAGTGCGGTCTCCATTCAGCTCTCCAATAAAACTGTCTTACATGTGTTTACTCTCTCATGGAAAGTAGAACATTCTGCTGTGTTCAAGGCTCATTTATCAAAAGAATAAGAAGAATAACAGCACGTTATTATGAGTCCAAGAAAGACTTTTTCAATCTGTTCTGTGAAATGCTACTCTTCATTAAAGACCTCATAAAAATATGTCATTAGAAAAGAAAAGAAAAGAAAAGAAAAGAAAAGAAAAGAAAAAAATATTGATGTATCCAATCAGAAAATCAAGGAAAAATGTTAATGATATTTTGGAAAGGCAGTTATAAGTTTTCTAGTGAAGAGTTAGATGAGAGGATTGATATCACTCCAATATCTGATTGGCAAATATGAAGCCAGCAGCTTGTCATCAATGTAAATAAAGAAAATTAGAAACAGCTAGTATGGCTCCGTCTGAGGTAACAGAACTTCATAACACCCCCTGTAAAACAGCAAACGGACTTTTTTTCTACTTAATGCTCTCATCTTACTGCCTTTTAAACACTGTGCAGCATTATTGCCAAAATACATAACTGCCAGAAAACAAATTTCTTATAAAGCTTAGCATGTTGTTTTCTGAGTTTTTTAGATTTATATTAAAACACGGAAAATATTTCATTGCTGTCTTACAGAAAAATTAAAACTTGTCATTTTTACACTTTACTGTGTGTACACGCTGAATGTAAAAGAAACTGTAAATTAGTCATTTTTCAGAGTGTTTTTTTTTACTTTTTTCAGTGCCAGGCTTGATGTTTTCAGCTGTATGTTGTTGTTATCCTAAGCTACAGTAATCGCCTCCTGGCTTCAACTCCATACTTACTGTAGTCCACAGACACAAAACTGGGAGCCATCTTATCATTTAACTCCCAGCAAGAAAGTGAAAAACCATATTTTTCCACAATTTCTATATATTCCTCCACTTGACAACGTGTTTTTTCCTCCAGTAATAACTGAGCCACTATACGCCTCATTTCAGGCATGCACATTTAAATACATCATCTCAATGATGAAGCTTAACAGCAGAGAAGTCTTCTCTGTTGTAACTGTAACTGTTGTGCATTTTTTTCCTCACTATATATTTACATTTATATAATATGCTATACTACTTATATTATTATATATCTTTTTTAAAATTATATTATTTTACGTAGATTTTGGGGTAGTTACAGTCTTAGATGTGTTTACATCATGCATCCAAAGCCTTTTTTATTCTAAAAACCCTATTTTATGCATGTTTTTCTCATTTTTCCTCTTTGCTTCGCCGTGTCTTCTTCTCCTCCCTCAGATGCGTCAGTCAAGCAGACCATTGTGGAGGACTATGGCTCCACCTGTCCACAAGGCTATAAAAGATTCAACAGCACTCACTGTCAAGGTAACAGAGGCGAGATGTAACTAATAACTAACTGATAACTATTAACAAAGGAAGATTTGTGCTAATAGGCTCAATCTAGGAGTTGTTATTTTCATTTCTAGTTTTTATGTTCACATTAAAATAGCACTTTGAATGTGATAAAGCTCTGGTAACACTTATTTTCTGAATTGATACATATAATCTTTAACAGTAATTTTGAGTAACTTATTTTCTTTCCCCACTTTCCTTCCTTGAAGATATCAATGAGTGCTCCATGCAGGGTATCTGTCAGAACGGAGACTGTCTGAACACACTGGGCAGCTTTAAGTGTTCCTGCAAAGTTGGTTATGTGTTGGAGAGGAATCGATGTGTTGGTGAGCGAGATGCCCATGAAGTTTTCTCTCTTCTCTTCTTTTCTTTGTCTCCTTAAATGAAATTATTTTTTAAAATCTGAAATGGGATTCTCTTTCCCAAATGAAAACCTGTTGTCTCCTCTGTCAGAGTCTCCAGCTGAGCAGGCTCAGTGCTTCCGGATCGTGTCCGAGGACAGGGGCTGCGAGCACCCTCTGCTCACCTCCCTCACACAGGAGATGTGTTGCTGCACGGTGGGCAAAGCCTGGGGACGCAACTGTGAAAGATGTCCTCAGGTGGGCACAGGTGAGTGGCAAAGACAGAGGGGAGCAGTAAGAGGCTGTGAAGTGAACATTGTATCTGTCTGTTTGTCTGCATCGAAAAACATTTTATGAACATAATTACTACAGAACATCTACAAACACAGCTTTACAATTTTCCTCCTGGATCATGGATGATCATTCTTTGCTGCATAAATGTATGTATTAAGGTAGTGTTTCTGGTGGTATTAATTCCACAGCCATGTGTGGTTAAATCTTGATTGAACATTTCATTTCAACAGCTGATCTGCTGTGGTAGCTATTTCAGTTCTTTACCAGATTAAATCCATGTTTATGTTTCTCACACTTGTAACTAACGACACAGTAGAAGTTCCAGTGTTGGATTAAGTAACAGCTAGTGGTGAAGTTGCAGATTCCATCCATCTGAACTTCTCTTTCACTCACCAATCCCTTCCAAGCATGCAAGAGTACCTACAGAGGCTGTAAAACTCTCAAATGGATGAGCAGGGAGATATTCTGTTGTCTGCAATTCACAACCTCACTGCTAGATGCTGCTATATCCCCCCACTGGACCTTTAATACCCATGTGTGTCTGTACAGTCAAGTGGCATTACATTACATTATTTTTTAATTTTTTGGGGGGATTTTCAAGCTATTCTTCGCACAATATTGTTAAACTCAAGCAAATGATCTGTACAGCTTGCAAATCAAAGAGTGACTCAGGAAAAAGGTGGAATTGCTTTCATGTCTAAGCTGGCAAAAAGTGAGGTTCAGAAAGAGAAAGAAAGTAGTAGAAAAACCTTCTCATCTTTCTCTCCATGTGCTGCTCAGTGGCCTTCAGTCAGATCTGCCCTGCTGGGAAAGGCTACTCCGTCCAAAACATAAGAGAGACTGTGGCCTTCCCTCCCATCATCTTCAACAAAGAGGGTGAGTCCTTGAAAACAGTTCACACCACTCATCAAACAACTCTGACACTGTATTAATCATGTGACTTATCAGTTTTTAACACCTCCCTTTCTTTTTTTCCTTTCAGAACCAAAGCGACCGGTAAGAAATCTCATCTGTTTTTAATACATTATCATGAACTGGCTATTTTTTGCTGTCATGAAATCTGATTATCTCATTAAATCAGGAGAGGCCTCCAGAGACGACGACCGCCTCTCAGCAGGGCCCCACCAGCACCAGCAGCCCCCGAGTGCTTGGTAAACTCCCCTCTAACCTCACCGCTCAGATTCATACTCCTTAACTCCAATAATAATAACATGTTGAAGCACATTTATTCACTATCAATACTTGGTGTACTTCAGCTGTCACAATGAGGGGAAAGTTCCTGTCTTGCTGCTAACTGCGACAACACCTGACAAACTAGTGTAGAGAAATGTTGCACATGTGTGGTGAAGACGAAAAAAACACCAGGACTAAAGTTCAACATGTCATATTTTTTTCCCCCCTAAAGTCTGTCCACTTCATCTCTCTTCTGTTGGATCCACAGTTGTTAAGCCCACCCCTCCAACATACATCAGATTGACCCCAGGCAATGACCCCCTCGAAACACAGACAAAAGTCTTGCGTGAGTTCCCTGCAAACCTCAGACCGACTCAAACATCCACTCTGCATTAAGCTTAGAGAGAGTTTCTTCTTTTTAAGGCTGGTTCGTGTTTCATGCGCGCAAAAACTGGCAAACCTTGCTCTCCACATTCCCCAGTAAGAGCAGATATTGTGGTGAGCTTTGGGTCCATCCCTCACAAATGACATGTTGACTTTCTCCACGTAATAAACATAATTTATGACGGGCATGCAGCAGAGTTATAAACACTGAGGCGATCCCTGCGGCTAGACAAGCTCAGTTTAACACTAAGTTAAACCAGTTCAGATGCATGCTTCTTTAATGGTTAACTGACGGTTTTGGACACTTTGCATGTCGTGTGCTTTCAACCATGAAGCATGAACCAGCTTTAAGACCATGTTCACACTCTATGTGTTTTATGGAAGAAAGTGTTGCCATAACTCTGGATTGTGTTGGCATTTTAAAAGCAGGTTATGTGATACACTCTTCCATAACAATTTTTATGAAGAATAAAAACATTTCCCTTAAGATGTTAATGATAAGTACTGACCAGAATCCCAAAGCAGTCTTAATTCAGAAGTGTTAAACTAATTCTACTATTTCTGCTTTTACAGTTTTTTTATTTGGATTGTTGTCTAACCTGTCTTATAAAAAAATACTCCATTACAATTCCTCTGTCAAAGCAGCCTCTGTCTGTCATTCTGATGGACAGGCGTCACTGCTTTGATGTGAAAAAGTCAGAGGCCCTTGAAAAAACATGAACTTGAATAGTGTGAACATGGCTATAAATAGAGGAATTTAGGTCTAGTGTGGGTGCTATCAGTTTTATACAACCTCAATTCCAAAAAAAATTGGGATGCTGTGTAAAAATATTATTAAAACAGAATTTGATGATTTCTAATCCATTGTAGCCTTAACTCAATAGAAAACAGTACAAAGACAAAATAAATGATGCTTCACTCCGCAAACTTCATATATTCTTGTAAATATATGCTTATTCCTAAATTAACTCCTGAAACTATTCCAAAAAAAAAAGACTGGGAAAGCTGTGAAATGCTTCAAAAACAGCTGTTTTTCCACAGGTAAACGGGTTAATCGGTACAGGTGATAGTATCATGATTGCGTATGAAAGGGGCATCCTCAAGAGACTCAGTCATTCACAAGCAAGAATGGGACCAGGTTCACTATTGTCCAACAGATGACTGAATAAAGGATGGTGTTCAATTGACTCAAACACTGTTTGTCTGCAAATGACTGCATTCTGTTTTTAATTACATTTCAAACAGCATCTAAATTTTAAAATTAGGGTTGTATATATTCAATTATAAATATTGTATATATGCATACACACACACACACACTCACATATACATCTATGTATCTCTATATACTTGCATGCATATGTATGATGCTGTTCCTCTCTGTTTTTCCTCCTTGAAGCAGAGACAGATGAATGCAGGCTAAGCAGGAATATTTGTGGCCATGGAGAGTGTGAGAACAGCCCGAATGGCCACATCTGTCACTGTCATCCTGGCTACCATCTCAACCCACAAAGAAACATCTGTGAGGGTAAGAGACGGTGGTGGAGAGGGTGGTGCAGGGATGGAACGGAGGTAAACAGTGACAAGAGCTTTTCTTGCAAAGTTTCTTATGCATGTGTGTTGAGAAAAACAGGTCCCTCTGGTTCCACAAAGTAATTTTGTTATTTGTTTGAAGCAAACTTTTCCTCTCATAAACACATATACAATAGATATAAAGGGTAAAAAAGCTGTTACTGTACTGTGTTTACTGCAGAAACATAACCTTCCTAAAGTTTAAAGGGTGACTCCACCTAAACTGTTTTCTGGTTTTTCAAATGGAATGTCCCACCCAGCTGTTAATAAAGGCGGTGACGTAGGTCACAGCATTGACGCCATGCCCACCCCTCCTTGAAATTAGGGGGTTTAAATGTTATAACATCATCATGCAGAAGCCTACATCAGGACACTTGGTAAACCGTTTTGAAGAAGGGCTTTAAAAATAGCATTTGACACAAAGACATGCATTCTTCTTCTTAAAAAAATATTGGAATAAAAATTAGATGATGACAAGACTGATAAAATGAGAGACTGACACATTTTTTATAGTCTTAGGTTCAGAAAGCAGTTGGTTTGAGAAAAGAACTAGTTTCAGAAAAGGTTTCAGCATGGGCTCGGATACTAAAAATAGAGAATCAGTACAGGAAACAGAAAGGCTGCGTTACAAACTGGAAGGTGCAGAGTTTGAATGATTTGGGCTTAAACTAGTCAGAGGATATAGTGAAAGGTGCTATTGAATCACATCAAGGGAAAGCGGCACTAGGGACTAAGTCAGGACATCTTCTGCTGCTACGATTTTGAATACTTTTTTTTTCAAATAAGTCTGATAAGACTCACAACTTTAGGGAAGTTTAATACTAAATAGCTGGAGAACCCTTTAACTGGTCAATGTTCAGTGAAATTAAACAGAAAATTAACTAAAAATTCTATGATGTTTTTCCTAACATACTTAATACAGTTGCTTGTACTAACTATGTGAAGTTAGGTGTATAGTTTTTGTCATGTACGTGAATGGATTTGGTAGTGAGACTGAGCTTAATCACTGCATGACACACACTATCACTGGAGGACTGAAGTTTTGGTAGGTGATGAGAAACACTAGCTGGAGTCAGAACAATGTGTCCTCTGAGCTTTATGACCCTCTAGCGTCCGTCTGTAGCATTCAGCACTGTTTTCATCCCGTGCAGTCACAGTACTTTCCTCATCACTCTCTCCTGTTATCCAGATAATAATGAATGTGAGTCAGAACCGTGCGGTCATGGCAGAGGCCTTTGCGTCAACATAGAGGGAAGTTACAAATGCCACTGTCGACTGGGCTACAAACACATGGTGCAGCACGGCAGACTTAAGTGCATAGGTAAGTTTAAGTTAGGTCGGATATATTCCATGTGTTTTTTTTCGATACAAGTTACCAGATTCTGTATGGCTCCATCTTTTCTGTTTTGCAGATGTGAACGAGTGTTCTAAGCAAGACATCTGTGGTGTTGGAGGCCAGTGTGTGAACCTGCCCGGCTCTTACAAATGTGAATGTCACAGCGGCTTTAGGAGCAAGTCACACCGTCAACCAGCCTGTGAAGGTACAAAGACACTGACCGTTATGATATATTATGACTGTATAAGAGATACATCAATGCAAAGGCTTTTCACCATGTTTCGCTATTATATGCTTTTTCCCCAGACATTAATGAGTGTTTGAATCCTGACACTTGTCCCAATGAGCAATGTGAGAACACACCAGGCTCCTATGAGTGTGTCCCTTGCTTGCCTGGCCACGAGGCCCGAGCCGGCACCTGCTATGGTGGGTGTGATCGTGCTGTGTGTAGTCATTTATTTTTTATCTGCCTCTCTGTCTGTGTTTTCGGGGTCGACCCAATGGAGGGCAATATTATCATGTTATTATCATGCTTAGAATTGTGTTATCTGGGCCACCGTTTAGCTCAATCGGGAGCGCGGGCGGCCCATGTACGGCAGGCTTAGTCCTCCACGCAGCGGTCGCGAGTTCGAC
>JAQMCX010000012.1:9803276-9849210 GCA_029814765.1 Acanthurus leucopareius | reverse complement strand
CCCCTCTCTCTCTCCCTGTTTCCTGTCCGATATCTCAGCTGTCCTATCAATAAAGGTGTAAAAGCCCGAAAAAAAAATTTAAAAAAAATAATAAAAAAAATTGTGTTATCTGAGTGGCTATGTGCGGCCAGCTCGTAGAAACACCAAGGAAACTGTAAAACAAATTCAGTGTTATGAATCTGGACTATAATGGTGATAAAAGTCATGAGGCCTTGTAGAAACCAATCATTCAAAACAAGCTAATAACTTCAGTTGTTACCAACATGTCATTATAATACTGTAAAGTACCTCCTTTTATTCTCTCCTCCACGTTTCACCAGACATTAATGAGTGTCAGAAACCTGGCATCTGTCCTAACGGGCGCTGTGAGAACCTCCCTGGTACTTACCGCTGCCTGTGCAACGAAGGCTTCATCCCATCTTCAGACAGCAAAGGCTGCAACGGTAAGTCAAGTTTACTAAACCAGACTGAGTTGTTTATAATGCCACTGAGTAATTAAATGGCCATTTGGTGCTTAAGTGATATTTCAAGAGGTTTTGTTTTTCAAATTTACACTTTAACTTTGTTTTTCTTGTTCGAACAGACATCGATGAGTGTGAGGACGTCAGGCTGTGTGCTTATGGCCACTGCATCAATACAGAAGGCTCATTCCAGTGTCAGTGCTACGCGGGATACCAGCGCACACAGGAAGGCAGCCACTGTGAAGGCATGAACTATTCATCACATCCTGTATCTTCATAGTATTCATATGGACCAATTTACAATTATTACTGGAAACCAAAAATAAAGTGCTATTGGGTTCTGTTTGGCTTTGACCAGCTCACTGATGCATTTTGAAACGGCTGACCACATGCGTTACATAGCTGAAATGTTTTTATTTCCCTCACTTCAGATATCAATGAGTGTGAGAGGCCATCAAACTGCCAGAGGGGCCGGTGTATCAACAGTATGGGCTCGTACCACTGTGAGTGCCAGAAGGGCTACACATTGATCGGAGGCAGGAGATGCCAAGGTCAGTCTCTTTCATTTGTTAAAATAAGACATTTATTAAGCTAAATTGTGATTTTTTTAAAATTTGCATTATCTTTAACTTTTTGCCATCTTTAACTTTTCTCTTTTAAGAGCTGATGTTCTTTGAGTACATCTAAAGATCTCCTCCACTCAAAAATGTGCTCTTGAATGTTTATGTCCCCTCAAATGTCAGACCTTATTCCTGCTGGCCATACTGTCAAAGTAATGTTAGGCATGTTGTTGTACATTGCAACAAGGGTAGATATGCTTCCATACCCTTTAAAGAAAGCTTTCCCCAGAACACATCTATAGGGAGGGGGGGACTTCAATCAAATGAAGGCAGCATTTCCTACCTGATGAATAATCAATCATTTTATCTGAAGTGAACAAGATAAAGTGACTTTGACATAAATATTGAATAATTTTAGGGCTTTTGGTCCTCATTAACAGGTGTAATGTGCCCATCTCTTGAAGGTTAAGCTTTGTATTAAATAAAAAATTGTGTTTGTGCTATTGAGACCACATTTGATATTTAAAATGTCTGAATAAACTCATCGATGTCCAAATGCTTTCATATCTTATAAAAATAAAGCTGTTAAAAAAGGAACCAAATCTCTTTGTTTGCGACTCAGATGGTGTTTGGATTGAAATAAATACTGACAGCAGCATGTGCGATTTCCCTTTCAGACATAGACGAATGTGCCGCAGACAGGAGTCTCTGCCAGCCCTACGGATCTTGCGAGAACAGACCGGGCTCGTATTCGTGTGTCTGCAATCACGGTTATGTCCTCTCAGAGGACAAACACAGCTGTGAGGGTAAGCCTGCTCTGATTCCCTCTGCTTTACTGTAGACCCACATTCATCCCAGAGCTTTAACCAAGCACTGAACATTTGATCCCTGCCTGTCCCAGGCCAAAAACATTTCAGCTCATATTCAAACCGACCATAATTGTTTTGCCTAAAAGCCAAACAATTACAATCATCGGTCACAAAATTACAAAATTCAACATTGTGTGTGAACTGAGTCACAAGCTTTAAGGCATAAAAACGGAAAGAAAGGCCATGAGTGTCGCACCGGTCCTTGGATTTGCATTTTTAAAACCTGTTTGCAAACACTCCCTGTGTTTTTTTCTCCTGCAGCAGTTCGAGTGCTGACTGACGAGAAGAAGGAGTGCTACCTGAACCTCGACGACACTGTGTTCTGCGACAGCGTCCTGGCCACCAACGTCACCAAGCAGGAGTGCTGCTGCTCCATTGGAGTGGGATGGGGAGATCACTGTGAGATCTACCCCTGTCCTGTGTTCCACTCAGGTACATTTACAGGACATAATACAATGTGATTGAGCCCACATTCAACCAAGTCATACAGTATTGTATATGAACAACAGTCAGAAGTGGATTTTTAGCTTAGCCTGTTGGATATGTTACTGAGAAGGGTTTGTACATAAATGACTGTTGTTCATTTTATTTTTAAAAGTTATTTAGAAAATACTGTTCGCTATAGGAACTGGGGTCATGATAGTTGTTTAGTTTCTGTTTAGGTCACCCATGATTATTTCATGTGGGTAAAAGTGTCCACCAAATGGTAAACTTTATGTCATATTTTGTATTTACTGTTTATGTGGTTGGTGTTAATTAAACTCTGCTTTTCTCCACCCAGCTGAGTTTCACTCCCTGTGTCCAAACGGGCGAGGCCTCTACTATGATGAAGGACTTCTATACAGCCTGCCTGCCTACCATGGTAGATATTACATAACTACCGTTCATTCACATACATCAGTACAGAGTGATAAGATATTCCCCAATATTCTTTGTTAATAAATATAATACAAAAGCTGTTATGGAATCACCAGTTAAATACATTCGCACCTCCTGTTGTTTGAATAAGATGTCAGTTTGTGATCTTTACTGTAGGAACTCATTAGATTGATAAGGGGTTGTCACATTGTTGAACAAGAGTTCCCATAATTCACCCTGTACTGCTCTGTTACTGAGAAGAGTTTTGTCCTTCCTCGTCTACAGATATTGATGAGTGTTCCTTGTTTGCTGATGAAATCTGCAAGAAGGGTCGCTGTGAAAACACGCTGCCGGGCTATGAGTGCTACTGTCAACAGGGCTTCTACTATGACAGCAACCTCCTCGAGTGCATTGGTAAACTCCTAGATACACACCGTAAAACAGCACATCAAAAATGATCTCACCAAAGTGCTGTGAAAGCCTGTGAATATGTAAATCAGTTCAGATGCTATAAAACAGACTCATGTTGGGTTTTTGTTTTTTTTTTGGTGCATGCTTTTCCCCAGATGTCAACGAATGCCATGATGAGTCTCTGTGTACTAATGGTAAGTGCGTCAACACCGAAGGGTCCTTCTACTGCAACTGTAACCATCCCTGGACTCCAGACACCAATAAGAAGAGGTGTGTCATGGCAACAATAGCAGGTGGGTTAAGGTTAGCTAATGCTTCATTAATCTAGATCCTGGAGAAAATACCTTGAGTTTTGAGTAAACTTATTGGTTCTACAGATACAAATGAGTGTGAGAACCCAGCCAACTGTAAGAACGGCCACTGTGTGGACACTCCGGGTTCGTACTACTGCATCTGCTCTCCACCCTGGACCCTTGCCACCGACCGTAACAGCTGTGTGACTCCTGAGGAGCAGGCTGGTGAGTGCAGCATGAAGAGCAACCACAGCTTATTCTGGAAAAAACTAAACAAAGAAGTCATAGTGTTGGCTGTCTGAGCTTATGGGTGGCAGCGTATGTGAGATAAAACTCATTTCTGTGCTATGCTGAACAAAGCAGGTGCAGGAATCTGCCCATCTTTTTGTAGGTATCATCATCCTAAACATAGGGAAGAATAAACATCAAGCTTTGAAGGTTGGTAGGGTATCTTCATCATATTAAGCAGGCAGAGCAAATGTTATGTTCACAGTTAAAGATCTTCATACGTTTTTCTTCATAAAATTTCTGTATTAGGTGTATTCATCACATTTCAGGCAGCTGAAGAGGGTTTTTTTTCACTTCAAGTTTATAATTTACAGTTTAAGGGTTACATTACAGAAAAAGTACCCATATGTTTTTTACATACAGGGATGGCAGTGTGTTGATGTTAAAAGAGGTATTATGGGGCCACCATAAGCTAAACCAAACAAGCTACTAAAAGTAAAAACAAGGAAAAATAAAGTGTAATTGTCACACATTAAGATTAATGGCTGTCATGTGATGTGTTGTTTGTGCAGCTCTGTGCTCGTATTGTGTAAGCTTAATTGCAGAACAAAAAAAAAAATCAGTAAAAAATATCCCATATATTCTCCCACACAGAGTAGCTCTGTCTTTAACAGGCTAACATGTTCCATAGCCTAATGTAACTTAAGTGAGTAGTTGCCTCTGTGCTCAGTATATGCTGTAGCTGCTGTCTGAATCTCTGGTGCATTAGTTGCAAACATTGAAAAAAATACTGTGATGTTTGCTGACAAAACACTTAAACACACATGCAGTTGTTTCAGAAAAAGATGTGCAATTAAACTGAATATTAAATGACTATGAAGGATGCATAGGAACCCGCTGCCAGAGGTGTTTTCTGTAAAGTGTTGTCTGTAGATGTGGTAAACTTATGTTCCCTTCACACTTATAATGGAAGATGTTCCTCTCATAAGATGAAACATGTTAAAGGTGGAATCTGGACTCCAACAGCTCAGCCGGACTCCTTTGTCGCTCTTTTTTGTCTTGTTTTTGGACTCTCTAAAGCTAAGGTACAGAGAGTGCTCCTGTGGTGACAGAGGGTGTGATTGCAGTTATTTACAGATGATGATCTCCTTTTAGTGTGCAGCCATCAGTGTTTATTGTTTACAGCTGAGTGTGGGACAAAAATGAGTGCCTCCAAGTTTGAAACTGCGGTTTTCTCCTACAAAAGAGAACATTATTCTGCCAGGGTCTGAGGGAGGAGCAGCCCAAAGTGGAGGAGCTCAGGAAACTTGGGATCTTTTTCCACGATTTTGACATTGGCTGTAATAGTGCAGACATTGTAGCTGTGCTGATAAATCTTCATCCTGAGCCTCACCTATGAACACAAACTTTGGGAAATGGGTCAAGTTTAATACAAGCTGTCAAAACAGGACTTTCCCACAGTATGGCTACAATTCAGAAGACTTTCATATCAAAGTGCATTAACTTCTTGAAGTATTAGCAAACAAGGAAAAGCTGCCAAGTAACACCTCTTATCTGACCTGCTCAGGATAATTTCAGCTTTTTTGAGAATGTGAGGTATAGAGGGCTCTGCTCTCCCTACAGCCATGACATGAATAAATGGTTTAGAAAATGATGGTTGAACGGAGACTAATGATCTGAAGTCCTCTGAACTTAAAGTTGGGACAGAAAAGTTGGTCAAAGTTTTTTTTTTTAATGAAAAACTCAGCAACTAAATAATTTATGACCATGACTCGGTTGTAAATCCCTATTAAGATCTTTTTTTTAAAATCTAAATGCAAAGAAATACATAGAAAAACAGACAGAAGTTGAGTTAAATAACTTAATGCACCCACATCACAATACACACTGGCCTACACGGTGGTATCATTTTCTCTGCAAACTGCCTGCAAACTTCTCTGCAGATAAAAGATTCCTGTTTCAACCTGCAGCCTTTTTGCAGGTATCACAGTGTGTTTGCATGTTTACTGGAGACCATGTGCAGTATTATGCATATGGTTATTTGTTATAAGTAGAAAACTGCATGCAACATTTGTGGTAGAAACCTGAACAGAATGTAAACAGGATATATAGAGGGTGGACACAATAATAGTATCAACTTTATATTGTTTTCTATACCAGCTACATCATTTTAAAGAACTTGCATTTAAAGTTTAAAATGTTAATTTTCTGTTGTGATTCAACTCTGTGACTTGCTAAAGCTGGCTGGTACTGATATGTAAAGAAGGGTGACTAAATAATGCAGTGCAATGCCAAATCATCACACCACAGCTTCAGCAATTAGCACAGAGTTGAATCAGCATATTTCGGACACATTCTCATGATAAACTGAATATTTCATAGTTAAAATCACAGAGAGGGACATGATGTAGCACCAGTTATTTTTTAATTATTGTGTCCAACACCTACAGACTAAGAGCTGGCCCCAAGCAGATGTTCATACTGTAACCAGTGTCTGTGGTGCCCTTTGCAGATGTGAATGAGTGCCAGGACCCCTCGTACTGTAAGAATGGGAGGTGTGAGAACACGCCTGGCTCCTTTCACTGTTTTTGCGACCCTCCCCTCACCTTCAGTGCAGCGCTGAAACAGTGCGTCTATGACGGTGGGTAAAATCAGCGTCAGCTTGCCTGAGCATGACCAACCAAACTGAGCTTCGGCTTACATCACCATCTGCCGCTCATGTTGCTCCGTGTAATTCCTCCCAATTTGTGTCCCATCTGGCCTGCACTGGCTTTATGTAAAACCACGTCTCAGCAACTCACAGTTCCCATTCTTGAAGAGATATGACTTGGTGAAGTTATCAAGAATACATACTTAATGTAAGCACTTATGGGCACAAAGCAATATCAGATTTTGTTCTGTGTGTGAAAAATAATTACTTTTATTACTTCTAGCACATTTACTTTGCATGTTTGTTTTTACAAAAACAATTTGTGTCTCTTGTCTATGTTATGATACATGATAAAATTGATTTGTTTTGGTATACAGAAGGCAGACTCAGCATTAAAAAAACTGCTCACTTTCATTGGACTTGTAACTTTGCTGCAGGACTGTTAAAGCATGATTTATTGTAACCAGCAGACAAAGAAAATGACACTAAATATGACTGAGTACAGACCATCAGCATAACTTCATCATTAGTTCCACACATGTAGCCACCATTATTCTTTTGTGTCAACCAAGCAACACTGCAAACTGCGCCTGTGTTTTTACTGTAAATACGGATCATCAAAGACTGACAACAAGGAAAATCAAACGTGACGTTTTTTCTGAATTTCTCTTCAAAAAGAGAAAACAATAAGTTGTCCTTTGAGTTCATATTTAGGATAATATCATCTAATGCTTTATGTAATTACAGCAGTTTATTTTACTCTGGAAATGGAGACACTACAAGAATTTCGAACAATATGTGATCCTTTTTTAAAAGGTTTTATATGTTCTTTACATGTTATTATTTACAGTAACTCTGTCCATAAACTACACAATTAAGACTTTCAGACAGGACATTAATTTAAAGTATGATTGCAATTTAAAACTGGTTGCTACTTGTAGATGTGAGATTATTTTTTACATGACAGTGGCAGTCTGTAGATTCCAATTCTAAGTGTAAAATAATAATAACATATATTTAAGTGTAGTAGCTTCCATATGCAATGATCATATCTTCATACTGTACAGTATTTAGAAGGCTGAGTCAGGCTGCATCTATCTCTATCACAGAGAAGAATATACTGTATGACAGCATGCTGAAAAGTATAATGTTTGTAGGCTGAACAAATGCTCACTGTGTTATGGGCAGGACTTATTCTGCTGCATGGCTGATACATCCTTGAAAAAAACTCCCATCTATAAATGGATCATGAATCTAACATGCTAAATACTCCTGAAATGATACTGACTCTTAGTTAAAGACATCAATTTAGTTACAATTTTTGTGTGTTGACAATATCTACTGGCTTGCATGACAGTGCTTTACATAGTAAACTTCATATATTAATCTAAGAGCTCAGGATTGGCTGAATGTGGCTTTCTGTACTTCAACAGAATCAAAAAGAGCATTGTTGATCTGAGAGGGCCTGAATTCTTAAATTTTACCTTTATGTGCTATTTTTAATCCTTTATTATCCAGATCGCACTGCAGCCCACAAGGATGTGTGTTTCCTGCAGGTTGACGAGGGTTTGATCTGCAGCGAGCCCAGGAACGGCATGGTGGTGACCTACTCAGAGTGCTGCTGTCACTACGGCCGAGGCTGGGGGCCCGAGTGTAACACCTGTCCACCCAGAAACTCAGGTAAGCAAACCAGAGACCCGACCGGCCTCTCAACTTTGATGGTCACTAGATTGTTTCCTTCTTTTGAGCTAAGACTTCCTACTTTTTTTGTGTTCAGAGATGTTCAGTCGTCTGTGTGAAATGCATCTGGAGACTGAGTCTGATGGGGAACAAGATTTCCTGGCAGCTTTCGCCAACTACAACCCTGGTAAAACCACGCACCATCTTTGTCAATATACAGTCGCATGTCAGCAAAGTAACTCTTTATTTTATTATCTGTTTGTGTCCAACATCTCCTCTTCTTCTCTTGCCTGCTTGTTTGTAAAGGTGACAGTTCAGAGGAGGATTCAGATGAATGCAGCTGTGCAAATGGTCGCTGTGTCCGTTCCTACCTGGGCACCATGTGTGAATGTAACACAGGCTTCAGGCCGGACCACTCCCGCACCCGCTGTATAGGTTTGTACCTGCTTTTCATGCCTCTGTGCCGGTGAAAGCTGTGGCTGACTGCTGGCACTAAGCTTTTTTTCTTTTTTTGGTTGGCCATACATCTGTGCAACTATCTGTCCCTTATGAGTCTAACATATCAGTAAGACGTTAGAAGAATTCTCTATGATTAGTTGGCACAAACCACCAGTTAAACCAAAGGATGGGCTAATTAGACTTTGGTTTACAAACACATTTTTTGTTTTAACCTTAGTTTATCTGGTAATCATAACAAAATCCTTTAATCCCCACAAATTACATCATTTTATATCTAAAAGATCAAAGGTCAACTTTATTGTAACGTAATTTCTGTAAATACACTTTTTCAGCCATCATTAACACCATAACTGAGGAACAGAAGGTTATTGAGATGACTGCTGATCACTGCAGAGTTGAAGCTGCATTTAGAGTTCCATATTTGAAGTGTTGTATACAGATATGGATGTAAACTGCAGTTTGACCTTTCCATGCTGTTCCTTTAATAACTATTTGCCTGTAAATATACATGCAGTAGCCACTAGAGGTGCATTGAGCAATGTGTTTTTAGCACAGTTGAGCAAAGTTAGATAATAAGCACTTGTTTTTTTTTCTTTCAGACATTGACGAGTGTGCAGAACCAGGAGTTCGTGTCAGTCCTTGCAAGAACGCTCGCTGCGTGAACACATCTGGCTCATACAAGTGCTTCTGCAAACATGGCTTCGTGGCCACACGCAGGCCAAACATATGTGTGCGCCGCAGAACTCGGTAACTTCTGTGTGTCACACTGTTTTCCCCTATCAACAGTATGCAACACACACAAACACCCCGCACATGCTGCACATGCGCTTCTGGTTCACAGTACGAACAGGGGACTGTGTGTGCACATTGAACTTCAAAACTCGAGTCCTCAACAAGGGCCAGATCATAGCCCAGAGGCTCGTATGAAATGTACAATACATATCACTGTCAGCTCCTCTCTCACTTCCCATCTCACATTTAAAGAAATAACCAATACAGACAAGGAATATGTTTGTTTGTTTGTTAAACATCTTTGTAATTATTGTTTTTTAAACTGTTGTTAAATTTAAATTGTGCATTGTTGTGATTGCTTTTTCATTGCTCTCCCTGTTGCATTGATCTTTCATTCTAAATTTGAATCTCAGATTCTCAAGCCACCTCTTGTTTTATTAAGAGAAGGTCTTTCAAAGATCTGTCTGGTGTTTCTGTTATTTACTTCAGCCCATTCAATATTTTACATGTTACTGTATTCCCCTTTACATTCCCGTTTTATGAGTCCACTTTTTTTTTTTGTTTTACTCCAAACTGACATCATCTGAATTGCGTTTTTAAAAACACGTTGTTGATTCTGTGTTATTGTACAGTTTGTCTGATGGATCTACAGTCCCTGTCCTGCCCCTGTTTATTTGTTGATGTAAAATATGAGAAGCCTCATGTGTTTGTATAATTGACATGTGCACCTAAGTGGATTTCAAGCTAGGAAAAAGGTCATGCACTTAGCAGTGGATATAGTGGGAATATTTGCTGAATTTAGCTTATTCCAAATAAACAAGAAAGTTTTGACATCTTTTGTTATGATTGCTGAAAGCATTTAGAAAACCAAAGATCAGAAGAATTAAATTTAAAAAAGATGTCAACCAGTCATGAATTTGTTTTTCTTGTGTTTGGGAATGTTGTGTTTTTTCACTCATATGAAATATTTAATGCACACAGAAAACAGATCAGAGTTCACATGCAGTTAGTAAGTAAGTAGTACTGTGGACTACACTGTGATTGATTCATAAGGTTAAGAAACTGCGCACATAGCAGGATCTATATAGGTCTAACATAACAGGTTTAACATTCATAAAATGAATTAATATACCACATTTTGATTGTTAGTGTGCTATTTTTATACAGTTGTTTTGCTAAAAGTGAGTGTTCTCTTGCTGTTTCACATACTTAATACATCCTATAGAAATGCAATATTGAAATAGCCCAAACCAGATATTTTGTGGCATAAACTCAATTTATAAGCTTTGAATAAACATAAAAAATAAGACAGAGAAACCCACAAAAAAGTCAGTTTGCTTTGCAGGCCAAAAACTAAGCAGAATGTTACAACTTTTAAATCCTGCCAGACATAAAATTGAAACCGTTACAAAGACAACAACTTGACTGCTTTACAGTTCATCATCAATCCCACTGATCTTTGCAGATACAAAAGGAGACCTGCAACTCTGTGAAACACATGCCTATAACAAGGACATTGCTTCGTAGGCTTGGGTATTCTCATAAACTAACATGTCTTTTACCTATTCCTGCTACATTCCATACTGTGTTTTTTTTTTCAGCTAGAAAATACTGTTCATAGATAACACTGGATTTTACCAATTTCTTACACCTGAGGGTGTTTCCTGAAAAGAACAAGTCAATAATGTAATTTTATAGAGCCAGAGTCAGTTTTTAATTAGTGAAATTGCAATTAATGCTTAGTAATTGCTATTGTAACCTAAGAAGGATTTTAGTCAGTGCAGCAGATCAGTAAACATCCTAACACACAATGTAACTTTTTCAACAAATACAGTGTAGAATAAGCTTTTTTTTAGCTGAGGACTTGAACTAACTTGAACTAAAAATAAAAAAGCAAGATCACTGACCTTGACAAAGGAATTTAAGAGGAGAGTGAAGAGAGCTTATAAAATGATCTCAGTATAGTCTAACACTGAGACTCGAGACATTACAAAATAAAAGGAATCTGTCTGTGTGTGTTGGTCAGCTTCAAGCCAAATGTTGAAGGATTTATGAAGGTGGGAGAGGAGACCACAAAGCCCACAGATTTCATCAGCTTGCTGAAGAACAGCGCCATCTTGTGGCTTATTCATGTTATTGTAAGGTCTACTAGAAACCCCCAAAAACGCAAGCCAGTGTCCAGCTTTGTGCCCAGATGCTGTTAGTCAGTCAACACTAATGAATGCACACACACTCACACACTCTTTGAGTGTGTGTGAGTGTGTGTGTGTGAGTGTGTGTGTTTGTGTGCACATCATGTTATCCAGATTACAATGTTTCCTACAAGACTTTTGGGGATCTTTGACTAGGGAGGGTCATGTTCTAGAACACTCATCCATCAAAATGGCACTCTGACTTGCTATCTGAGTGATTTTCATGATGACATGTAAAATGCTAAACTTTCCATCTGCAACATCCTTCACAAACAGAAAAAAATAAGCATTTTCTCTTTTAAAAATCCAAACTGTCAATATTTCCAATTTATTGTGTCTTCAACCTCCATGGTAGTCTTACTCCACAGATGTAGACTGTGACTATAAGTCTGCCATTCTGTGACTATTTCAGTCAGCTTTCCCCTCCCCCTCTGCTGTCGGCTTGTTAGTGTTTTGCAAGGGCACCATCCCTGCATCCTGGGCTTAGACAAGGAAATGATAAAAGCTATTTTTATATTTTATAGTTTGCTTGGCACCACCCAGGATGATTGTGTTGGTTTAAAAAGATACAAACAAGCCAGAGTATTTTCTTCTGTAACGAAAAGATAATTGGTGCTGCCAGACTTTCTCCAGGGCTGACACAGTGCTGTGAAGATAAGGACGGCTACACAAAACTGCTGCCACTGTTCTTAAAGCTGTTTTCACGCCTTACAGTTATTACTTTCCAACTTGTTATTGATTATAAATCATACAATGAACCCACTCTTTTGCATATTAATTTACATTGTACTCCTTCTTTTTGACTTAGGTTTGTAGGCTGAATGTATAGTTGGATTTGTATACATCAATTATTTAATAATGTTCCTTAAAGGCCTGTCAGTTAGATTGCTGTTCTGATGAGAAACATTCTCCTGTGGACTGTTTCGGACAGATTTAATAAATCATCAGCAAACAAAATTAAAATGTTTTAATATATCCTGTGGAATCATTTTCAAGACACAGTTGACCCAGAAATTAATCAGCCACAACAAATTTTGATTTATTTTATAATTTACGTGACAGCTGTGGCCTAGAGACTGGATAAAGATTTAAATCAAAGAACTGAACAATGTGGAGCAAATTACCTTTTAAAACAGCTGCAGGCTTGTAGCCTTTGTCTTCATGTTGCAAGTAGCCAATAAAACCTGCAAATAAAGAGCTTTAACTGCAGGCCGATGCAAAGAAAGAAATCAGATTGGATAATATGAAACATTTGACTCCCAAAGTGAGATGTGACTCAAAAATATTTAGTCTCATTATCAATTAAACAGTAAATATAAAACTGAGTAGACTAAATGTCCAACTACAGACATTTTGGGTAAAATTGTGTCTTTATTGTGTTTCACAGAGTCAAACATTCCTCTCTACAGTCGATATCAAAACAAAGCAAGCAACAATAAATAAAGCCTCATTCTAGCAATTGATGCAATGCAATGGTAATAGCTACACCTCTGTTTTACAGGTCGAAAAGTCTGCTGGGATAAATGTCTTAACATTCCACTTTTTCACTCCACCATTAAAAACTGAGGAAAGGTCATAGATGCAGCAGTTAATTTAAAAAAAAAAGAAAAAAGATGAGACTTTCATTCATCTGCCTGTCTCATATCCAAATTACTTTAACTGTCCTTGATTGACTCAAGCAACTTAAAGAGCCATCACCTATTTCAATGCAAATGAACTTGTCAAAAATGAATAGGCCCAAACAAGTTTAATCAATGAATGTAGCTGCTGTTAAGAAGATGTATGGAGTGTCTTCCCCACTGGGCCAGCCTACAACCTGCAGTGACCGACAGGCACAAAAATAGCCAGCAGGAGTAAAAAGGGAGACCGAGGAAGAGACAGATGAGGCTGCACTCCTGCTGAGACAGTCCATGAGTCACGACACCACAGAGGCATTTATCTCTGTCTCTCTGAACTGGGATGCTCTCATTGATCCAATCTTTTATTCTGGATTGCTTTTTTTGTAACAGAAATGTTGGTTTTCACTCAGTGTTGGATGATTGTGTAGCTTATATCGCATCTTGAACATGTGTTGTTGATGAAGTCTATGTCAAACCTAGTTGTTGAATTAACCGTGCAACTTTATATGTGCTACATCAGCTTTCTAAGTTAAAAAAAAACAATAATTGTCCCCAATGATCTCAGAATATTTCAAACAGCTCATGACTCAATGTACTGTAGTGACAGTACTCAATACAGTAGTTTTAATGTTTTAAATTTATTCAAGAAAAGATACTATGTACAATTTCCTGAATGAAATACACAGGAAATATTCACATATTCATATTCTTACAAAGTAGACTAATTTCATTTGAACACCTATGTGCAGGCATCATTCATAAAACAACAAACCAACAAACCAACAAAAAACTGTTTCTGTGGAACATTAGAGCATATCTGATCGATAATTTTCTCAAATGAAATGTGATTTATTAAATTCAGTTCTTTACAGCACGCAAGTTTGTTTGCCAAATCAAAATAATATTTTTCTTTTTTTTTAAAAAAAAACAGGACAAAATAATCAAAAAGATATTCCACTAGAGGGAGCTGCTTGTACATATGTACAGTACCTAACACAGCTTAATCAATCTAACTGGGTCTTCCCTTTCATTATGACTGTGCTATGGTGATGTCAGCACTGACGGCGTAAGGGAAAGCATTTATTTCTGAGGTGTGTGAGTAAGATGAATTAAAGGGGTAATAAGGCATCCTGGAACACAGTAAATTCATAATTTAAGCTATTTTTCATCATTTTAAAGCTTTGAAAGGAAAACATACAGTAGATTTTTTAATTATAAATAAAAAACAAAGGCCTTTTGGGATAGATCTGTTTCTACAGAGTGAATGAACACTTTTCTTTTTTTGGAAAAAATGGTGTCTTGATGAATGATTTAGTTTACTGATCGTAACTTTTGCATGATTAATTATTTCCAAACATATACAGATGTATCTATATGGTCACAGCATTAGAAACTTAAATATAAACACAATTCTCATGAAATCTCTCCATATTATCAATACATTGATACTCCGATCAAATTTTAGCAGGATACTCACCATACTGTAAAAAAGAAAAAAAAGGACTTGCACTTTAAGAAATCCGAGAAGTCTAAATTTATGAACTTCAGTGTCTCTGAAGATATTCAAATTAAAACACAAAAAGATTAATACTGTTTCTTATCAAAACAGGTCTGAATACTTTCATAACAGTGTTTCTGGCTCTGGCTCCAACACCTGTTGTGTGTGTTTCTTCTGATTATTTTCCAGCTCTCCAGCCACATGTGAATAAAACCACAATGATATCATCTAATGCGGAAATGTTAACTCCATGCAAAACAGCTCGTCTACTGAGCTCCCCACCAAGACATGAACATGACAACCCACAAAGCTGTCTGTCTCCCTCCACAGATGCACCCCATCCTGTGAGCTCAGTAAGTCACGTTGCACTATAGTGGCACCACATCTCCTCACTGTTCTGGTTTCATTCTGTCGAATTATTACATAATTTTAAACTGGAACAGCAGGGTGACCTCCAGCAACTGGTTTAGGAAGAAAGACAGATAAGAAAAGGGACAGGAGAGATAGAGGATGTGCAGGAACCACACCAGAAATAGCATGGTTGTCCTTGGAGATGACTCAAAAAAGTGGTGAGGGGGATATAAATATCCTTTAGTAGGTCACACTGACCGGACTGTAACCCATGGGTACTGGTAGCTTCAGACTGCAGCTACTAAACTTTCTTCTTTTTTGGTCAAATACAGCTTCAGTTGGTCTTGAAAGTCGTGGGACAAACGTAACATAACACAGCAAGATGACAATGATGTTTTGTAATGACTTGCATTTTTAACATCTGTCAGTGGGAAAACACAGACACAGATAATCAGCTGTTATATGACGTTAACTGAGCAGTCTCATAAAGATTCATTTGAGTCTATAATTAGAATATTTACAACGTCTTTGAGTCAGCCAACCTGTCACCTCAGATGAGTTCCGTCATCAACATCCCTGTGATTGCAAAGGCTGATTGTTCAA
The DNA here is from genome assembly GCA_029814765.1 of Acanthurus leucopareius. Taxonomy (NCBI): domain Eukaryota; kingdom Metazoa; phylum Chordata; class Actinopteri; order Acanthuriformes; family Acanthuridae; genus Acanthurus; species Acanthurus leucopareius. The sequence goes on along the minus strand of JAQMCX010000012.1, from coordinate 9,833,746 downwards.
CGTGAAAAGAACAAAAGAGAGCTGCTGATTTTAGAAAAGTGAGAGAATTTACTCACTGTAATCCAAACAACAGCTTTTGTGTTATTATGACCAGTTTTAGTGCCCTTCTCTGCTGGTTTGTGTTGATTTCTGGATACACAGTGGTCGACTTGTAAAATGATTTACCATGTTTGCAAATGTTAAAGTAAAAAGGCAGCTAAAACTAATAACACATTAAATATCTTAAATACATACAAACATACATACATACATACATACATAATGTTTCTGAACAATTAAAACTGTATTTTTTCTTTGAGATAAATGAGAAGTGAAGTTTGTCTGCATAATCAAGGAAGATTTCCATGCCTAGTCACATTTGGAAGAAGAATTGCAATCAGAGCTTCAGAGGGGTTGCTAATGAGAGAACAGTCCCAGCAGGGCAGCTTTCTAAGGAGGCAGTACATCTGCTAAAATAGAGCCAAATGTAAAGATGAATTATACTCTTTAACACAGGTTTTTGATCTTCCATAATCAACTGGTAAAAATGTTTGAAGTACAGTAAACTTTCACAATAGTTTCAACTGAAAAGCTTTAGAGAAGGAACTTGGAGTTGTGTTAAGCATGTAAATGTTTTTTTTCTATTTTATAGCCTTCGTTATTGTTAATTGAATGGGGTTTGTATTAAACAACAGAGGTGCCATAATGTTGCCCGTATCAGCACCAGGTTATGTGATTACTGTGCTGCTCCAGGACTGGGACCTGTTTGACACATATGTAGTAAACCTCTTTCAGCTGGTGTTCAGCCTCAGACATCTCATTTAAGGTAGCGCAAGACCCCTGTTTATTACCCAGGATGGGAATCATGTGGTTCAGCTTTACGGTTGGGTTTATTAGTCATAAGAACAGAGATCATGTCCACCCGACTGTGAAACCACACAGTCACACCAACTTTACCATACACTAGCCGCCCAACTCCACCCTGGTTACTGCACGCACTGATGATGACCCCACCCAGGGCCCGTCTATAGTGAGCAGACAGAGGGGGGGTTTAGCTCAAACTGCTGCAATCTGCAGAAAGCGCTGTGCTGGACACACTCTGGCAGCCAGTGGCAGCCTTATATCCTGCGCTCAGCTCTTTCCCTTTGTCACAGTGGATTGTGGATGAGCCCTCTGCTGGGGTGTGGGTCTGTGAGCAGGGGTGGGGACTGGGGCCGGGGGCGTAAACAGGTTGTGTGTGTATGTGTGTGTGTTTGCTATCAATGCTGACACACATACACAGCTCAAATTAGTGATTTTTTTTAAGGCCTGGAGATTTCTTTCTGGCCTTAAACACCACTGTACATTCTCTAAACAGAGAGCCTTGTGTGTTAAACCCCTTGGGAAGTAAAATGTAAATCCACCTGAGCTCAAGCTCTCACAGTTTTAAAAAGGAGAAGTTATACTAAACCTATTCAAGTTGATGTATAAAGTCTTTCAAGGAGACTAGACTTTTAATTTATATAGCTCAAATGATAATAACCGCCTCAGAAGGATTTTTGCATGGTTACAATATAGAGGCTGCCAGTAAAACTATATTAGATTAAAACAATAAGATAATTTTTAAAAAATGTCAGATACAAATTCAAATCAGTCTTCCTCAAGAGCACATGGGGTAAAGATACCATGAAATTGTGTCAAATAGATTTAAAAAGTTGTTCTATCAAAATTGTGATAGGTACCAGTGAATAAAAGTAACAGTTAAATATTGTCAGCATGGCAATATCATATCATCTCATGTCAGTGAATATGATAGAGAGTTAAAAGTAAGCTCTTATATTGATGTTTCTAGGAAGTTTAATCAATAATTTACAAGAATAGCACTGGCAAAGGTTTTTAAATAATGCGGCTCCATTAGTCTTATTATGATCTCCAGGAATCCACAAACTGAATGTAGGTGACTTACTTCTATAGCTTACTTATTATACACACTAATTGCATTTTATTGCATTCTAAAAATGCAGTTTTATGGAAGAATAAACAAGCCAAAAATGTAATTTAAAACATTAATCAAGCACTTCAGTCCACATATGTAGACTCACAAAACACTTTTCAAATACACAGTTTAACCTTTTATTTAACCAGGTTGTTTGTCTAAGACCATCCCCCTATTAAGATATACCTTGCTCCCTTGTATACATATTCATACCTCTGAACTGCCTTTATTATCCACAATCTGACCTGTTGGCCACTGGAAATGTAGGGGGTTAAGGACCTTGCTTCATTGCCCTTTATCAGGGATGTGGCTTTGTTTTATTGGAGTGTATGTTATCAAGCTTAAACAATATTTACTCTATTTTTTCTTTTCTTTTCTTTTTTCTTTTTTTACTCTAATAGCTGCTGACAAGCTTACAATATGTAATATTTCCACATCAAAATGTTTAAAAACAACTGTCTTTGGAACATATTTTGTTTATTGTGTACTTACTTCATCCCAAAGGATTTAACCGTGTTCAGATATTTAAGGTAACTATGTTCCTTTAAACAAATTAAAGCTTCCCCTTAGCTCAGCTGTCCTCCAACAACACTGAAATATGTCTGTTGAGTGAGGCAATAAAATTTTTGAGCAGTGAAAAGTTAACTCAAACATTGCTGATAAGACACATCAACAGCAAACATTAATGCAACAGCTTCAGTTAAAAAGATCCTGCCCACTCAGAAAGCTTGAACTACAATAATACATTCACAGCAAAAATGCAAAATACTAGAACCACACTAACAACACAGCAGAGCTTTTTCATGACCACTAACTGCTTATAATGAGTAGCATGCTATTTTCCAAACTGCACAGCCCTCTCAGAGACCCATCATCCCATAAAGCTCTCACCACTACTACTTTGTTGGTTCAGCTACACCCATACTCACAGATACACACCCTGGACAGACACAGTGCAGACAGAGACAAAGACACAAAAATAATTTAGGTGCTGGAGTTTGGGTGCCCTCCTTGGTGTCTGCTTGCAGGCCACCAACATGGATGAGGCCCTGTATAGAGTGTGGATCTTTTCTAACTCAACTGCAAAAAAAAAAAAGTAGATCAATGTTCAAATTACTATATCGTGCAAAAGAGAAAAACACAGGGGAAAACGCTTATCCTGGTCTTCAGGGTCTGTTGCACAAGGATCTTTCCAGGGCTTTATGAATAACCCACATCTTGATAGCACACCATCCAGGTGCAGCATAGTGTCTAAGGAATAATTTAGTGCAGCAGCAGTTTTCTAGAGATGAAATACTAAAATGAATACAGGGGAAAAAAACAAGATTGGCATCAAAATGGTGTTATTTAAAAGGAATTTTTGACACAATAATATGAAATGAAAGCTCTGAAGACCAGTTAGAGCCTAAAAGAGGCATTTTATGTAATATAACATTTTCTATGTTTTTCTATGCTCCACATTACACTCATTTGCCACGCTACATGCCATTTCCAAATAGCTCTCTTGAAATACAAAACCGAATGGTATGTTAATATGAAGGCTCTCCGTTTTAGCACCAGGGACAGCACCAGATTCAGGGACGGAGCATCTTCTTCTTTTGCTGTATAGTTACAGTGGAGAATACTGGAAATGTGCACGGTGTTTCCCATGTGACTGAGAAGGGTCAGCACCCACCCACCCACACACCCACCCACCACCACCCACACGCCCCTAACTACCACCACCACGTCCACTTTTTCTTTCTTCTCCCTGTTGAACTGGGGTACAGGGAGCGGGAGCGAGTGAGGTACGGACGGCCCTTCAGATGCTCGGCCGCGGGGGGAAGAAGCTGCTGCGGATATCCGTCTCTTACCTGCCTCAAAACGGGCTCTTTCTTGTCGCCTATTTTTTTTCCTTCCCCGCTGACCGTTTTATGTGAAAGCTAGTTTTTGTTTTTGTTTTTTTTATAAAAAAGAGCCTGGTTTGGTTTCATAACGCGCTGCACCGGTAGCAGCGCGGAGGGAAAGATCTTTTTCGAGGATGCGGATTTAACGGAAAGACGTTATCTGTCACCTGGGATTTTTTAACCGTTGAAATTCGAATTAGCTTAGTCGCACGCGTCGGTAGCAAACGAAGATATCTTTAATGTCTGGTGAAATATCGCATATAGTGACGCTGTAGTAATAATATCGACAGCCACTGTAGCAGAAGACAAAAAAAGGGTAAGCGATTTTTTTTTTTTTTTTGTCATTTTTATTCTCCACTACCAGTAAGCTACCCATTACTAACAAAGCTAATGAGAGAGGGGAGTCTGTAAAATTCAGGTGACTGCTGCTAGCTTGCAACGGCTATTAGCTTTCCAAACAGTTAACGTTTTGGTATCGCTGCTAATGCCATTTTTGAAACTCTGAAAGAGATGCTGGTTGAAATAAACCCATATGTAATTCTGATATGTTAGCTGCCTGGTTGTGAAGTGTATCAGACTGCAACGCCTCATGTTAGTAACTGGGAACCATCTCTCTGTGTCCATGTCTGTGTCTTCTTGCCTTTGTTTGAATCGATGTCAAACGCAGCCACATTTTATCTGCGTGTTTTGTACGAGCAAGCAGCCTGTGGATCTTTGATTCAACATCTGCCATTACATCAGCAGAGCTTTGTTGCCTGTATGCCTGCTAGCTAGGTTAATATTGGTGTCTCATCATAGATGTGGTGTGCTGGCATTTTGTAAAGCTGCAGTTATTGCTCTCGACATTGTGGGCTGTGTGGTTGTTATGGTAGGACTGAGATTTATACTGCGTGCCTGGCCTAGACTGTGAGTCATAGCAAGGATGCATCAGGTAAAAGTATGAAATATAGGCTCACAAGCAAAGGATAATTGCAAACAAAAGCCAGAGACAAATCAAGTCGTTTAGCAAAGTGTGACTTTTCCCATTGTGAATTTAAAGGCAAACCACTAATTTTTTTATTTAAATATTAAGAGTTGACATTTGCCGGCTACCACGTGTAGTACCATGTTTCATGGCCCCTGTGGCCATTAAGCTGTAGGGACATTTGCTATCGTGACCGCAACGAAAAATACACGAGGGTGCATAATAATGAAAGTAACTTTTGAAACTTCATCCTGATGAGTCGTTTGAAATTAGGAGTTTTGCACGCATGACTGAGAGTGGCATTGGTAACGAAGGGTCTAATCCAGGTTAACAGATTTATTTGTTGGGGATTATCTGAAATCCAATGGAAGAATAAAAACAGACACTCTATGGCAGAAATGTACAGTAGTAGAAAGGGTAACATTGGCTATTGTCAAGTGGGAAGCCCCTCATACAGGCTAATGGTTGAGGACTTGTATTAGAAAATCATCTGTATTGGTTACATTTGACAGCTGTCTTTCTGGTAGAGCACCTGACAGCAGGGTAGGGAATTATTTGGTGTTTTTTAAGGAAATTTGACAAAAACTATGGCTGTTTTGTGGCACAAAACCTATCTCAGGTCGTCAGCCTGCATTATATTGAGAGACTGATTTACACGTTGGTTGCATGCTGAATGCAATAAATTGCAGCTACCTAGCATGGGACAGAAAGCCAGGGGTTCATTCTGTTACACTCAAAACGCCTCTACCTTCTTCTCCCTCCACCTCCATACATCTGTAGCCAAGAAACTGGTTTATATTGAAGAAGACTGAAATGTTGGGAAAAAAAAAGATATCTGTCAAATAAATTTTCAAATATAGATACATTTCTAGCTTGATTATATAATTATGCAAACAGTGGCTTAAATCACTTTGATCATATGAGCAATTAGGTAATAATTACTAAATGTTTACCTATGTGTACTGCTTTACATTATGTGTTTAATGACTCCTGCTTAGCAGTTTCTCATCAGATCTTTTTTATTTCCTACATTGGCTTTGCCTTTTAACACTTATTTGAATATTTTATTTTTATTTAGGAGGAGAGTATATAAACTAATATGAAATAACATATTTCCCAGCAATTTAGAAATGTTGTTCTGTGGCTGTTTTTCTAATGTTAGTAGCATTAATAAAGCCAAAAAATGACATCATTTCGTAATATATATATATACATATATATATACATATACAATATTCTTTATAATATTACTAATAATATTAGAAGAGCTTAGGTAAAAATGAATGCCCCCACCTTGTTGGTGCTCTCATCTACATTGCTACATTTTTTCAGATATTTATAGTGCTTTAGACTGATTTGCAAAAAAAAATCACATATAGTCATGCTAATAGTCATGTTCAAGCAGTTGCCTCAGCATTCGCATGAAGTTACTTAATCAAGATTTTTGGTTGAAGTTTTCATTGTCACTGGCTTATACTGCTTGTCACTTTCAATTAGATACCAAATTATGTGTGTTTATACTTTTAGTTCTTGAAGATTAATAGAATACAAAGCTAATCTGCCTTGTGACTATAAATGCATGCAATGAATGATTCTTTCATTACATGAATGTCTTAAATTAATACACAATTCCCAACAGAGAAATCATGCTTTGTTTGAGTAGGCTTTAAATTGTACCACTAGAGGGCATCATGATGGATTTCCCCTTCCTGTTCCTTCTTGAAATGATGCTCATGGACCATTGTCTCAGTGTGCAGGCAGCATTAGGTGCAAGGTTGAAGCAGGCCACATACAGTATACTTAATAATTAACGACATTCCTTTGGAGCTGAGGCTTAAGTCTAACCGCAGAGGCCTGCTGCAATATTGCTTGACATATAATTTGGGAAATCAGAAGGAGGATAACCCAGTGTAATTGTGCATGGAAACACACTTTCGCTTGGCGAAATCTATTGTTGCTGTTGTGGGAATATGTAAAGCCGCTGTGCACTTTTTGTGTTTTTCTCTCTAGCTTACTTAGGCTTCTTTTACAAACATAAACCATGAGCATTTCATACATTTAAAACCTGTATTCCATACCTTTGCAAAGAATATTTACAAATTTGTCCAATATATCCATATTAGCAGGTCATAGCACCATCCATGGATCACTGACAGTTGTGTTTTTAATTGTATTTTCAAATTTTACAAAGTTTTACCAAAAATTTACAAGGTTAACCACAGAACTTATTTTTAACACTGGCATGGTGTGTGGCTGTGATAGAAGGTCTTTCTCTTATTGTATTCAATTAGAAACGGATGGTGATCCAGTTAGTGCGTTTAGTGTGAACAGGTAGAACACACACCAAAACAAACTAGATTAAGTGCGTCATTGTCTTTTGTTATACTATGTATCGTGTGTTTTTTGATAAATCCGAGTGAAATTACATTAAAGTGTTCATGACCACAGGTTGAAATAACTCTGGAACCTTTTTGATTGGAGACAGAGGAGGTATGAGGACTTCTGTTAGCTGGCTGGATGTCTGGCTAGATGAACAGCATTCAACAATGAAATGGGTCTGTGAATGTGGGCCCCCCATAGTGCTGATTCTCAAAATCCCTCTCGAACAAGCTTTTTTCCAGTTCCTGCCATTCAAACTTTCATTGTGCTGCAGTGAACCATATCACTAACCCAGCACACTCCATGTGTAACTAATGCTGCTTACAGATTTGCAATTCTTCATATAACATTTCAATTTCAGGTCAGAGAAGAAAGTTTGGAATTGGTAGTTACTGTGCTTTATAGGTCATGTCAGATTCGTCAGGAGAAGACTGGTGCTGTTAGCTTTGTTCTTAAAAAGATATATTTGAGGTTTCCACTTATTCTGATATATTACTTTATATTTAGAATTTTATCAGGTCAACAGCATGAATATTACAGCATCTTCATAAAGCAATGTTTCTGGCACCTTGCTTAAATATCAATGTAAAAACAAAGTTTATCAGAAGGCTTTAATGCTTTAGTGCTTTAATAGCATTTACATTCCAAAAAATAGTTAGCATGTGGTTTACTGCCCATACTATGGGCTTTAAATCATTTATATATAGCTTTCCATAATAATTCTGTATAGCGTTCACTTTTTTAGCATGACTGTTGCAGCACTAAACCTCAAATTTCACTCCTTGTATTTATATTGACTGAAATAAATGACATATATATTACAGATTATTTAATCTCAGATAATCTGTCTACAAATGAGTTTGCAGTCATTACTTTGGAAAAATTAGAAATGCTAACCATGTCCGGTATGAGTCAGACTCCATTAAGTCTGCAACCTACTCTACAAATGCTTTAAAACCACTTGAGAGTTATAGAATGATAACTGTTCACTCGGTGTAACACACAAAGTTGGATTCCCAAGCACAGCTAAATGCTCAGTAATGCAGGAAGAGAACAGTCTACTCATCTCCTCCATTTTTTTTTATAATTTACAGTTTGGCACTATGTGTACTAGTAAAGCAATATATACAGTGTACTTTTAATTTGAAAAATCCATCTCTTTGAAAGATTAGGTAAAGAATTGACTTTGATTTACTCTCAGTGTGTCTTGTGTGGGCAGACTTTTCATGCAGAGGCAGAAAATCTGAACAGTTATTGCCCTTGTGCCTCACAGAACCACAAAATGTTGTACACACCCTCTGGAATCCAAAAGCGCAGGATCTCATGAACTAAGAGTTATATCAAGCAATTCTAACCTTTTTCAATTTTGACCTGGGCAGTAATTTACTGCTTAGATACTCAAAAGAAAAAGAATTGTTCATAAATAACTGCCTTTTTACACAACATGAATACGACAGTCCCTGTTCGAGAATGTTTGATTGGTGTGCCATGGGTCTGTGTTTTTAGTGAACATGTTGTTAGCAAAGGTTGCAATTTGCTAAATGAGGGCTCCCAAGTAACAAGTTATTACTATTTCAAGCAGCAGCTGTTTTACACCACCACTACAGAGAACAAGGGGGTGATTTACTTGTGACATGCTATCCTCCAATCTATCCCAGTATTTCCTGCTTTATTCTGCCGTGGCAACCAATTATATTAAATTTAACTGTTGAGGAATCATAAGGTTACTGGCATTATTAAAGTAAATCAGATGTTAGCAGACTGACAGATACTTTAAAGCTAAAGGAAAATAAAATTCTTACATTTTACACCTTTTTTATATAAACATCTCTAAAACAAAGGTTAAAAAACACCTCCTCCACACATGCGCATAGACTGTAGATGTGGGACTAGACTTTGAAGAGATCAACAGATGGTTAGAGAACAGATTATGAAAATGTAGGAGTGTTGCTGGGGGCCTATATATAAGTCTGAATGCATGTTTGTATTGGACGGTATGGTTTGTACTGCATGTTATATTTTGCATAAGTTGGTAAAGCCTCTCGAGCTGTTTCTTGAGTCTTCCCATCAGCCATGCAATAGTTCTCTCTCCCAAACACACACACACACACACACACACAGGAGCAGACCTGTGTGTATGCTGACAGTATTTATGTTTCAAACTGGAAAGAACCAATCCACAGTGAAATAGCCTGATCTACATTAATATTTCATTCACTGATATTTTTTATTTGGATATCTGGCAGCCCCATAGACTGATGCTTTGACTGAGGCTTTGGCATTCAGCCATATGCATTTAAAAGCAGAGGCTAAGCTCAGGACTCATTGAGCAAGAGAAGCAGGACAGGAGCAGTAACCACTATAGCTTTGGCTTTGTTTTGTCCATATAGTGGTATGTTTGATAAGAAAAAGTTACAATAGTTGTCCTGTTATAAACATACTATTGCCTTGGATGTGCCAAAGCTTGTTATTCCCACTGGTAGTTCACTTGTGCCTCTCAATGACAGAGGTAAGCAAGGACAGCTTGCCTCACCTGCCAACCTGTCATGTGTCAGTGCTGCACAGCTTAAGGGGAAATTATTGAAAAGAGATGGAAAGTGTGACTGTGACACTATGTAAGGGGATTTTAGGCATAAGGATGCTTTATGTCTTTACTTTCCTCCACCTACTCTGTGTGTTTAATTGCAGATCACAGACCACTTTAAGGGTTCACATTGCCAACTACAATATTGTAATATATAGATGCTACTTTCCCCGCCTGTTTAGTCAGTAAAAGCAACCTGGCCTCATATTACCTTCTGTATTTATAAACAGCAATTATAGGTTGCTGACAATATAGTTTTTTTTTATTATTGAATGATAACTTTTTGGAATCTATACTTATCGTGCAAAATACAATGTACATTTATGAGATATATGACAGAAATTGTTTATATCACATACATTCTTTCTTTGTCCAAACATAGTATTAACTGTTAATAGTGGTACCTCAGTATGATGTAATGTAAAGTTCTGCTTTTCTCATTTCTTGCCTGATAAGAAAATTAATAGTGTCAACCTATTTTGATTAGATTATCAATAATTATAAGGATATGTGTGAATTCTTGAAACCAAAGATACCCTTTCTGACAAAACCTACCATAAATGTTGATTTCCATTAATTCTGTTAAATATGATGTAATTTGAGTCTGAATGCTATTTCTTTACAGCTGAAAAGTTAATTTATACATTTCCCATTAACAGCAATAAAGTAACATTCCATATCCATTATCTATTAAATAAAATGTCTAATGTGTACCATTGTGTTGTGTACAGACCTGGTGGCCAAAATGTAAGTAAATTTTTATGTCCATGTGTGAAGGGCATGCTGGCCGCTTGAGTGTTTGATGAATGTGATGCTACAGGTCAACAAAGGACCTCTGCTGTCTATTCAGCAGGGCATTCAGGCCAGGATCAGCAGCCTGTGGAGGGGCCTCTGATGCATATGTGCCTCTGGCTGCCCCATCTCTGCAAACAGGAAAGGCTCGAGCGGCTGGCCTCAGCTCTCTGCTGACTCCTCTATTGTATGAGGCCAGTTTGTCAGGGCAGGCTTTGTGTGCTGCATTTTGGGATCTGCCGCCCCACCCTACACACTCATCTAAATATCACAGGCAGGCTGATGCAGGGCAACACACCGGTGCCACCTCAGCTTGAACACATTAAAATTTGTTTGTTTGAAGGCTTTGGCTGTTTTACAGTCTTAAAGATACGATTTTAGTAAAATGTTGTTTAAAGAGTGATAATGTTTTAAACCAGATAACTGTGAATTTGAAATACCAGTGTTCTATTGTAGATTTTTGGTAAGAGTTGTATGGCAAGGCCGATAGCTCCTTTGTTTGGCACAACAGGGAGTGGTTTTGTTTGTGTGTGTGTATATATGTGTGTATATGTGTGTGGGTGCACTCACATGCACATGTCTACCCTGTTCCCCTGGTGCAGGGTGGCAGTGTGTCTGGCTAATGTGCAAAAACCTAATTCCCTGCGGGCTACTGATTGAGGGCTCTATCTCTTTTTTCCCTCTCTCCCTTATTAACAGGAGTAGTGACAAACAGACCAGCTGGGCAAAAGGAAACAGCTCTGGGAGGGGAGGAGAGGGATGAAGGAGAGTGAGACAGAAAGAGCTGGTGGTGATGTCTATCATGCTGCTGGCTCTGCCCTGCTTTCTTAGCTTGTGTCACTCTGTAGTGAACGATAGCCTGTTGTGTCTGCAGGTCAGAAGCTGGGGTTTAGCCTTAAGGCATTCCTTGATGCTCCACTTTTCACTCTGACCTTTTTTACAAAAGCTATTCTTCTGAAAACACCCTTCGGCATGCTACCCGCTTTCAAAAAAAAAAAAAAAAACATATAGTGCTTTCATGTTTGAAAAGGTTAGCTGCCATTTAGGCCATGCCTTGTTACCAAGCTTGAAGATATTCATAACAATATGGAATACATACTGTCAGTGAATCTGAATACACTTCATTGTGTTCATACGGCCCAAATATGTTGTCCAGCAATTTAAATATTTGGCTGAATTTGACAGCAGCACTTATTTCTTTTGTGCTATATTTTGGTTTTCTTGATTGTACTAGTAAGTGTTCAGAGAGCAGATTTTTTTAAAAACGCATATCAACATATGAAGAGTGTGACAAATTCTAAATCTTTCATTACAATAATGTCTGTCTTTGTGTGTTTGTGGATTAATCCTTGAGGGGATTTTCTTTCACAGAATGGCTTTTAGTCCCCCTTTTTTGGGGCACATCTGTCTGTCTGCCTGTCTGTGTCTGTGTCTGTGTGTGTCTCTCTTTGATTAGCAGTGTTTTTGCAAGTTGCATCACTGTAGCTTTGGAGCTAACATCTGATGTCTCCAGAAATGGACTCAAAGGCTTCTTTATTCTTTTTAGTTTTATCAAACAAAGTTACACTTTGAGGGCTCTTTTCTGTCACAGATATAGTTTCTTTCCTGCCCAGGAAGAGGCAGTTGTACATCCCTAGACTAGCATGATTGTAAGTCTTGAACAGACCCATGTCATATGCTGAAATCTGATTCACTATACAGTTACATGCTGTGTGGTTGGATTTGTATGTGTGACTTTCAAAAGTGCTGTGTGTGTGAGTGTGTGCCTGTGAGAGTGTACTTATTTGTGTATGTGCAGGTGCTTGCATTGCTACCTGTGTGTGAGAGGGTTTGCTGTAATGGAGAGGATGCAATAGGTCATGCAATAGGTGGTTTCATGCCACACTGTTGTGTGAGGGGAAGTGAGTGTAGTATGTTGTATCATAGTAGGTCAGGGGATTGTTTGTCTCATACATTGAGTAGCGATTAGAGCAGACACTAAGCAAAGCCTCTTCTTACTGCCAATAATGGGAGGATTGCCCTCCATTTGCTACAGCCAGGTCTTGTGACCTCACTGGCCCTACCTCCTTCCAGCCCCCCTGCTGGTCCACTCCCTCAGACAGATTGTCATGGACTTCATTGCTGCCAGGCCTGTCCTGGATAGTGTGTCCTTTTTCTGGCTCTTGCTTCCATGCTGTGGTTATTTTATACAAATTTACCACTTAAGTCTTTGTCAGCAGTACATCACAGTAAGCTGCAGGGTATAGGCTTTCCTGTGGCTTATATTTATTACATTATTAGTCTACCCCATAATTTGACTTAGTTATTTTAAGGAGGTCAAGGGCTGAAAAGGGTGAAAGTTGTTAAATTGGTTTTTGAGAACTGACATTGTGATTTTTTTTGTATTTTAGGGTATATATAACAAATAAATGAGACACAATCATGAACATACAGAATGTCAATCCACCCATATACACAGTCAGTGGGTTCAAGGCATTAGCCAAGTGCTGGGGTGCCAGTGAGTGGGGAGCTGACAGGTCGGGGGACCGTGTGGAGGCGTTGCCCTGCCTTCTTCTCTAATCCCTGCATTTAGTTTCTATTCCCAGCCACTTCTTAATCTGCCACTAATAGGATTTGCCAAGCTTTTGTTTTATTTTTTTATAGATAGAATGTGTGTGACTTGTTTGACTTAACAATAGTATGAGGTACTTTAGGGTTGTGGTGATTCAGACAATCTGCATTTAATGTCAAAGTCTGTTAATGCAAAATTGTATATGTATTGTAGTAAATTTGTTCCTGTATAAAAAACAATGTTTAATGTAAAATGAATTAATCAGTGTACAAGTAGCCGTTGCACTGCATAGCAGAATTAGCATGACCTCAACAGAATCTCAGCAGCTCTGGTTGATAAAATTAAAGATAAATGCAAAGCCTGATGCATTTCAGTGGCTTAGTGGGGGTGGAAATGACAGAGTAATTTACAGTACCATATTGTCAAAATAATAATAGTATTCATAATAATTATTGATAATAATTATTGATAATAATACTGAATTGTATGAAAAATCCCTCCCCCAAAAATGCATAGAGCCTGTTTCATTAAAAATGTCATACTTGGTTTCAGAGTATCAATAACTTATCACAAGAGGATGTAATACGATATATTTCATGTCAATATTTTGTCCTGCCCCTTCTATTGTATATCACATAAGTGCAATATCCCTGTGAATATAAACCTTTTATGCAAATAATTTATGTCTGTCTTCCTGCTTTCTCCCTGTATCTACACCGCAAACTATCCAATAAATGCAAAATGGCTAAAACTTAAATTTGAAAAAAAACAAAAGAAAACAAAATAAACAGTACAATAAAGACTAATAAGTTGCTGAGTGACACATGAAGTTGTCCCAATACACAGCTGCAAATAATGGCTGAACTGTCTCTTTGCAGTTTTTCAGATGGAGTAGCTAACACATTGATGCAAGACTTTTTCAGTTTTCTGGGTTGAACATTTCAGATTTAATTTAGCCTTATTAATTATGCAAAAGCCCATACTCCCTCTTTGACAATATAATCAATGATGCTTTTGTCTGTTAATTTTTTGGGGGGTTTTTTGCACTTAATGTTGCACTAAACATATTGACTAGACTTGGCTCTACGCTGGCATTGTACAGTACTGATTGGTATAGGTTAAGGCAGCTGTGGTTTCCGAGATTTGATTTAGAGGCCTCTGTTGGCGTAGCATGACATGCCAAGTCCATGATGAGTCCAAGCATTTTCCAATCACACCTAGATTAAAAAGAACAGAATGAAAACTTTGCCTCATTAATGTGTTATGTGTTAACTACCCTACTTACTTACTCTACTGTGCCACCACATTCACTCCTTTGAATCTCCTCCTTTCATCCTTTTACTGAGGTAGAACATTGTCTAGAGCTGGGGATACATACAAAGTCAGGTATGAGGATTTTTTTTGATCAAATACCTCTATCAATATTGTGACAGTATGTTAAGGATGACTATCGATGCTTTTAACAAAATTTTAGTGCAAGATTTGAATAGATAATCATCAATAATGTAAATGTAAGGACTAAAAGAGTATAAAAAATATTAAAATAAACAATATTAAAACAAAACAACAACAAATAAGCCATACCAAAAAAACAATATAAAAGAAATTCAAGACAATTTTTAGTCTGATGTCACAATATGGATATAATATCAACATATTGCCCAGCTCAATATAATCTAACATAAAATAACTAAATTCACCCTGCCAAGCATATTGGAGATAACTTCATGAGACTGAAATATAAAGACTGGAGTTAAAATGCTTAAATGAAAAAGCTAAACCTTGGACCAAAGGAGAGAATTAAAAATATCTCATTCATCATCACAACATTTTCTACTACTGTCTATCCTCTGCATTTACCGAAGATCAGCCACAGCTACTAGACACAACAAAAGATAACCTTACAGGCATTAGCAAAGTGACTACTCAACATTGTCGATTAATCTGTTCAATGCTCTTTAACAAATGGCCCCAGTTAGTTAATGGGTCTCTCTGGTGGGGGGTTTAATCTTAAGGTCCCTATTGGGTGTTTGTAGTTAATACTAGACAGGATCTGTCTTGTCATACTCAGTAAGTGGCTTTTTGCTCTTTGTGTAATAATGAGGTGAGATTTCAACAAATTACAGGCTATTTTGGATAATTACTGAATGTTTGAGGTTTAAGTCTTTTAAGAGTTAGACCAAGGTAGTTTTCTGAGAATTTTGCTTTGAATTTTTTCTTCCCATTGGCCCACTTCCATTTAGAAAACAGGTATTCCCATGTCTGTTTGACTGTTTGTGCAAAAAGAGATCAGTTATCCATATTAATGTTGATTTCTGGTCCTTTTTAAAAAAACTTTTTGGTAATATTTTGAGAAAGAATTATCAGCCAACTTAAAATATGGTCACATTGATACGATGCAAATTGATGTCAAGGCACTAGGATAATTATTCAAGATCTTCGATCTTTTCGCTGCCACCTATGCCTAATGCAGTATGAGGTTGTGTGTGCATTCCCTTGTGTTTGTTGTGTCTGCTGTTGACACTCTGGCAAAAATGAAATTACAGCAGTTGCCTTGGCCTTCAGGAGCAGTTGTATTCAATTATTGTTTGACTAAGTTAACGACTTCATGACAGTTACTCAACTTATCGAAAACTTTTTATCTCATTACACATTCTGGCAGTTGTACTGCCCAAGCTTCTATTTGCATATGACTGTCATTTGAGGACATAAAAGTAGAGTGCTGCTGTGAGGCTTTGAGGAAAGTGTGGGTGATGTATGTTACAGTGCATCATCTGGGTGCTGATGAAATAGAAATAGCTGTCAGTTCCTGAACTGAATCTCTCAAACATTCGCTCACAAGAATTTTAAGGGTCAGTCTTGTAAAGCTTTGGTATCTTGCGATGTCTTCTCCTTCATTTCTATATACTGATTTTGGATGCTTTTGTGTGTCACTGTTTGTTGCAGGTTGAATGTGTTTTCCTCCAGCTGGGACACAATGAGCACCATATCGCCTACGGACTTTGACAGCTTGGAGATCCAGCAGCAGTATAATGACATCAACAACCGCTGGGACCTGGCAGCAGAGACTGACTGGGATAATGAGAACAGTTCTGCACGCCTTTTTGAACGCTCACGCATCAAGGCTCTCGCAGGTATGCTTGACTTCTTGCCTCAGACACATACTCAAGTTTGTTCTCTGATAGAATAAATCTTTTAAATCGGACTTTGAAATTTGTAGATCAAAGACCCTAGAACTGTACAGGATATGCTTAAAGTGCTTAAACATGCACAAGAAGGCACTAAGTTCAGTAATATAATCGTTAAAACATAGTATTTGTAAATTTTCCCTGTATTTTACCAAGCAACATTGATGGAATTGAAACAGGAGTTTGGCAATATCCAAAGTTTTAGCTTTTGACTCTTTCTCTGGTAAAAGGCATGCTTTATGTTTGTAGTCACGTGCTAAAACAATCTTGTGTCAAGTTTTGGTAAAAGCCTGTTTTTCACTTTGTAACATAATAAATGCTGTTCAGATAACTCAAACAGAATATCTACGGCTGTGACCCCTGGAGTGGGGTATTACACATCGTTTTTTTAAAAATATAATAATCAAAGACAAAATTGTCCTATATTTAGCCCAGTTTGGTAACTCTTTTCAGAATATAATTTTAAAACAACAAAACAGAAGTTTGAGAAAGAGATGACATTTAGAAGGAAAATCACAGACTAACAGTTAGCTATACAAATCTAATTAGACTGTAGATGGTAGACTGAGGAACAAACTTCATTCTTTTCTCTCCCAAAAGACCCAATCTCTCTTTATAGGGCAAGACAGAAATACTCTCAAAATGAGGACAAAGCCAGGTCACTGTATAGTCAGATCACCATAGAGCAATAAGCAGTAATGGACTGAGGTGGTAAGACCAGACTTTGTGACCAAGTTTGTTGATAAATACAATGCTGATGTCAGTCTGAATGCAGCTTTACTCCCTACCTTGCCCTTGACTGGGTTACTGGGCGGCCTATCTTGTTAGAGGATCCAAATATAGTGATCCTAGTGAACTGAAAAAAATCACGGTGGCTCGGGTAGTTATTGTAGTAAATCTAGTGTGTGTGTGCCTATGTGTATGCATGTACATTCATTAACTATCCTATGTCTTTCTGGTATTATACTCTACAAATAAAATTTCTCATTGTGGCAAGTCAAAACAAGCTGCAGTATCAAAAAGAACCAGAAGAGGGTAGCAACAGGCAGGTAGCAAGACACACACATACACACGCACACACACGTTCACACACACACACACACACACACACATGCACGCACACACACGTTCACACACGCACACACACACACACACACACACACAGACACGTTCACACACAAGCGGTAAAAACCACATGCTCTGATGATCCTTTGAGCAAGGCTGTAGTCAAAGTATTTCTGAAAGATAAATGCTCATTTCACTAACAAATCCAGCCTGTTTCATTTCCTCATGTGGGCAGAAACACATTCTGGATGTTACCTGTATTGTAGTTTGCACCATAAACTGTTTTACGGAGTAAAAGATATTCTTTATCTTGCTGTCATATAATTATGGCGGCGTGTGTGTCTTTGCTCCCATGCGAATACCTGTGATACCATCTACATTTAACAAGTGTGGGCTTGATGTGCACATTCTTCAACCTGTTGTAGCAGCTTTTTTCCCCCAGGCAAAGCTCTTGCCCACCTTTTACAACTTTTCCCCAAATGTCAAGACCTTTGCATAATGTAAGCTGCTGCTTACTTGTGCTTCTCCCTCTCAAAGTGTCTTTCTTCCTTTTTCTTTTTTCTTTCTGTAATATGATCTCTACCTCATTTCCTGGTTTACACCTCTTATACCTGTTAGGTCTGTTGGAATTATTTCACTCTAGGTGTGACAGCAGTAGTTGCCACTTGTTTTACTGTGTTAAGATCATTGTAATTTGCATAAATAACCACTTATCTACTCTCCTACACAGTAAGGGTAGCAAGGCAAGCTGTGTTAATTTGCCTTCTGTTAAATAATACCCTCCTTTAAACTCAACAGTTTCGTGTATTTACTTGTGGACGCATCCACACTGGAATAGAGCAAGGCTTTTGCATTTTGAAAAGCATTTAAATCCCTTTTTTAACACTGTTAACAAACAACATGGCCACATCTTTGACATAGAAAAAACAAATCAATTAAATTTCAAAGACATCTATAAATATACATGGACCTTGCCTGTGTATTTGAAGTGTATGTAGATTTAAATTGAACCAAGAATCACAGAATCTTAGATGACAGAAAATCATATCCATTCACTCTCTCATGTTTGGCCATATTCAGAGTCTCAAGAAGAGAAATCGACCATACTTGCACTGGGGGATTCCCCTTCAGATCCGATATGTACTGCCTGCATTTGCATTGTGGTCCAGCCTTCTGCTCTCCCCCGGGTCCTTAGAAGGGGTTGTGCTGTCAGATGGATAAAATTTACATGCTCAGCAGTTGATCTCCCCCTCCTCCCTCTGGCAGTGTTTACTGGCCCACCAGGTTCTATCTTTCCCTTTCTCTCATATGTGTTCATTCACAGCAGACCACCATTAATTATCATTAGTTCCCGGTTGCTCAATCAAGGAGTTTCTCCCACAGCTCCCTTTGGCAAACTGTCTCACTTTTTTTCAAATTTTACAAAATTCCGAAAATTACTTTCAATCCTATCCAGTATGTTTATTTACCACTATATCCGGTTGACTAATGGGCTGTGTAGGGAGGAGATGCCTTATCATATTATGTTCAAGTGTACTTATCCAGCACACAAATTTGCTATCACATCTGCCTCTCATGTTAATTGGTATTTTGAGCTTTCATGTAGGCCCAGTGGGATCTTAAATATCCTTTACTAAGGTTTACCAGTTCTCTGTATTTCATTCCGCTCTGCATGTGTCCATCACATAACTTCTGTTCCTCACAGAAGTGTGTTCTCTTTGGAACTCATTAGACCAATCCCCCTCCATAAACACCTAGTCACAGAAGGCCTGGGGCATTTCGTCTTCTAATGAGACCCATCCAGATGCTCCCTGCTCATCGTGACAAACAGAGATCAAAAAAACAACCAGACTTTTTTGCCACTGGCCCCTGACCAGACCAGAAAGCTATGCCATGAAAAGAGAGGCTGTGACCTTAGTCCTCTCTGTGTTTACAGTCTTGAGAAAATTTTGCGCACGGGCATTTAGTACATCATTTGATATAACTGTACTGTTACATAGCAGCTGCAAGAAAGAGTAAACCTTATATTTAGTATGCCATTTGACTTTCAAATACATTTTTAATTTTCTCTAAATGCATACTTTCTGCTGACAGTCACATTGGTGATTATAACACAGATTGAGGTAAATACTGGTTTATTATTGATGTTTTATTATGGAGCATAGCCATGAAAATCAGGAGAAAAATTACTTGAGAATCTCAAAGAAGCATGAAAAAGCATAATTATTGTTTCTATGATGTGAATCCTTTGTGTAGTGATAAGAGGAAACAATTATTTTGCCACTGTCAAATCCTAGCATGTCTATTTTCCTGTTTGTAAAAAACTGGTTAATGTGATTGTGGGAAAAAAAATGATAAGACATTTTAAAAAGCCAGTAAGAAACACTATTTCCCCAACATGGGGCTGGCAGACTTAAATTTGCTCCCTAATCTAGTATGACATAAATGAGTTAATACAGTACAGTTCTGTTATTGTTTTTAGACAGGTAATGACTCAGATCCAACCCACCACCCCCGCCTAACTCTCTGCCTGACGAGCAGGCACATAAGTGCAGCGTTTCAAATCTTTTTTATACAGAGAAGAGCTTGTGCTGCTGAGAATGACTCAACAACTTCCTTCCTGTCTTAACGCCTTAGAATGCAGCAGACCGTTTAGGCAGAAAAAGAAAGATCAAGCGTTGTCTTAGAAAGTGATAGAAATAATGCAAAATTGCACAACAAGACAACAGGATGAGAGGATGCATTCTGATGGGGACTTTCGTAATATACCTTCTTGGCAGGCCACACCCCAGTGTGCAGTGGAATTAAGGTGGAGTTAAATAATCTGCCTCAAGCTACACTGAGTGAGGAACTCTAAAGGGCTAGTCCACCTATACACCTCCTCCCACCCCTCATCCTTCCACCATGTTCTTCCTTTCTGCTCCTCCCTCAAACACACCTTATGCAAATGACAATTTTCAGACGGCACAGCAGGCTTTGTTTACACAGCTATCCGACCACAGCCGGTTGGCCTGTTCTGCTGTGCTCTGCTCTACCAAATGCGTGTTCTGAGTTTGAAGAGAAGAGTAGCTAGTGTTTCTTTGCTAGAACCTCGGGGGAGTAAAACCAAAACTTTTTGCTTTGCTTAGAGGCCACAAGTTCGGTGATTTTTTTTACAGGAGGAGGTGAAACGAGAACATTTTGTTCATTAGTTTTTTTGAAATAATTCTTTGAAAAACATACTACCCGTGCACTCAATGCTGTGTTTTCATTGAACAACGTGGGACGCACAATAGAAAGAGAAAAGAACAGGCGGCAAAATTTTCAAGTTTGTGCTGGCCCAACTGATGCACGACATTGAGGCAATCTAAAAGAGGAGGATAAACCAAGGCATTTTGGATGTACACTTTTTTTTTACCCTCTGGAAAACCCTCCAAAGGATTTAATACATTTTTTAGTGGGAAAGGTCATCTCTGCTGTGATATGCTGGAAAAATACCACTCATTTTGTATCTGAGAAGAATATTTAGGGGAGAGATCTAGAAAAACAGCCATGGAGTGGGAGCACAGGGACAGAGAGCCCTGCTTGTCCCCAGCAGCATTTGTTAATCAGGTGCAATACTCTAACATCCTGGAAGGACGGTTTAAACAGCTGCAAGGTAAGAGTTACTCTGAATTGTTGATTTGATTGGAATGGAAATTTGTTAATTATATTTATCATACAATCTATTGATGCTTTTTGGGATTAAATGCATATATCGACTTAGCTAAGATGATCTATTTGAATATACAGTTGTTCAATTGAAGTCAGTAGAGATTAGAGTCTCTACTTCTTAGGCTTGTGGTTTACAGAAGCAGTTACTAATGTAAAAAGTTATTGATAAGACTGGTCTGACTTTAGGAGATTGTTGAAAATATTAAGTAGAACTGAAATACAACAAGTGTGTAAAGTGGTAAATTAATCCCAAAACAGCTCATTATTTTTTTTTATGTAAAAGATTACATTTTAGAGGTTGAAGACTCTTTTTACTCAGTTCTGAACTTTATCTGAGTTTTACGTGAAGAGAGTGGAGGCGTGCCATGGAAGACACACGGTAGGCTTCAGCTCAGCTCTAAAGCAAGCAGGCAGTCTGGCACCTGATCACTGGGCCACCTGTCCTTTCTTATCTCATTACAATGCACGGCTCTGTCTCTGGCTAAAGCCTATGAGGTCTGTGAGGCCCTGCAAACAGAAATCACTATGGCCTTTGGTTTTAATTTTAAACTAAAACATTCAGTACATAACTTTTTCAGTAACAATTTTGGTTATGTAGTCTAGATGGACAGTGTGCTGTTTTTGCTCCTGTCTGCTCTAACATGCATGACAAATGTAAGTGTATGGATTCAAACTACATGTGAAAGCCATGTTAGCTCATTTGAACTCCTATCCCTTGTATCAGCTTTGTCTTGTTTGTTTCTAGGTCTATAAAATAAGTAAAAGCGTGGTGTGTCTTTAAGAAATGATGTGGTAACCAAAGAGTAACCTCCTCAAACCCCAAACTTAATGATTTATTTCAAAGGAATTCTGCAACTGCCAAAGAGCTGTTTGTTTGTTTGTTTCCAAAAATGTAAATGCCTGTGTTAAATAATAGTAAAAAAATATTTGGAAAGAAAACTCTGTTTTGTGTTGTGACATATACATTTTTTTACTTTGATCACCACTTGTACCTACACTCCCAGACCAAGAGATATGTATTTGCAGTAGCTGAGAGTGTGTTTGCTATAGTGTAGAGAGCTGCTATGTCAGTCAGTGGTGTGCATGAAGATCACAGTGTTTTGCTAGTTTCCGGTCCCTCCCTGGTTGCTATCTGGAAAGGAGAGCTGTCTTTGAGTTTACTTGAGGGGCACTCGACTCTCTGTGCATGTTTGAAATTCTTGTATTGGACCAATAATATGTCATCTCTCATATTAAGCAATATCTTCATTACTACTGAGGAAGAAATTGGCCTGCTCAATGAACTGAATGTGTGTGTGTCTTTTTGTATATGTATGTGATTTGATGCCTTCATTAAAAATGTGTTCACCTTTGCATGGACTGAACCAATACTTAATTCTAGGGGTAAAACCCACAGAAGAGATAGTATCTTCTCCTTCAAAGAAGGTACGAGATTTACAACATTATCAGATTCAACTGTGCAGCCTTACACACAAAGCAGCTCAGGGTACATACCTACATATCTTTTTCTTCTTGTCATGCAAGAAAACCTTTAGCTCAATATGTAATTTTGGTTGTCAGGGATCTGTCACCGAAATTACACCTACTGAATGTATTCACACTCCCTGTCATGAAAATTGTGAAATGAATTTGAACTGGAGCTCTCCTTTTCAATGTATGAATAGAGGAATTAAGATAGTTAAGATGCATTTATTACACTTGTACCTTACTTGTTACGATCTCTGTTAGTCATCTCTGTGCAAGGCTGTGTTCTGGATGTGGTTTGCTGTAAATATACTCACATGTGTACATACTCAGACGCCTAAACATATCTCGGCAACACCCACTTGTATTTCCAGTTTGACTACTCACTCATTCCTTGTGTCACGCCCTCCCCCTTGGTGTTAAGACCATGATATCTGCTGAAATGATGAAGTAGAAGATGAGCACATCCATAATTTGGGTGTCATTTACTACCACATGATGGAAGTAGGGTTGTAGGAGTTAGAGATGGTAAAGACAGACTTTCAGGTCCCATATCAGTTATGAATGCACTGAACACATCTAGCATTATCTGACTCAGTAGTAAATAATATAAGACCAGTAAAAAATTAACTGAGTAACTAAATAACTATAGCTAAGAAAGACAGACTTAATGAAACACTAGACTACGTGGTCAAATTTAGGTGAGAGGAAAAATCCTTCATCCTTGCGTTGTGGAACACACCTTTATTGACAGATGGGACAGATGGACAATTGCTGTTTTTGCTAGCTTTTATTGTTTGGTCCACCCCCAAATCATATTTCAGTTCATTAAATTAATGACCTGTAAGGGAGTATGTAGTTTATTTCAGACTATTTTCATGTAGCCAACATCACTGTACTGTTTTCAAATTGTGTCATGCAATAATGTGTGTAAATTGCAATAGAGGGATGCCGAGTGAAAGTTCATATTGCATTATTACTTCCACATTGGGCTTTTGGTGGCAAGATAAATTGTAGATTTGGTTTGATTTCCCACTTCAGAGATAGATGCAGTCTGTTAGGTTAAACTACAGGGTCCTGGTCCAAAGGGTCACTGTCTTGACTACCTGCACTGTTAACTGCTGTGGACTTTAGTGTGCGTTATCACTAAGCTGCCTTTTAAATACAAGTACAAACTTTACTTTCAGGAAAAGTGACAAGATGTTCCGATTTAGTTGGTAGCTTGCACTTCATGTTTTTTTTAGCTGTATTGACCTGGATTCACACTGTAGAATCTAGTTCTGTCTACTTCTACAATTTTTTGCTCTTTGGTTATTTAGTTTGGAAATTTTATTCTGGATAAGCAGATCTCAACAAAGAAGTGACCAAACTCTTTTTTACTCTCAGTAAATGTTTAGCTGTCTTGGTCAAAAGCATTTTTGTTCTTATACTTTATTTAAGTAGATAAACTAACCTGGAAGAGAACAATGTCACGCTTTGGGTCAAGTTTCCAGTCTAGTGGCACACTAAGAATTGAATGTTGTAACTTAATATTTCTAACACTCTTACTGAAAGCTCTGACTCTAGTGGCCTCCAGGTGTAACTCAGAGTCACATTACTGTACTTGGCTAAGGGTTCACCATACAAACACTCACACACACTTTCGCGCACACACACACAAACAGTACTGTTTTGTTTGTACAGTTTTGCTAATATTGACAGTTGCCTTCTTGGATAGTAACAACTAAGTGCAGTTTTGGAGGCTTTAGGACAATTACTGTCTTGTTGACATTTCGCACCCTTTTTGTATCCAGATGTTTTGACTGAGAAGTGCTTGTTTCTGTTTTTTCTCATGGGATTGGCCTTGGCCAGTCTCCCCGCCTCATCCCCCTCATACCAGGCACAGCTGCACATGCTATAGAGGTGCATGACCTGAAAGACACTTTCATTCTTGCATTCCCTGTTTTAAGAAAGGGAAAGAGGACCATCTCCATCTTATTCACCCTGTCATATTTTGTTATTTTATGAAAAAACTTATTACAGTTGAGCAACACACATTGCCTTTCTATACTTGTAACCCTAAGTTTTTCAAAATTTAAAAATAGCTCATGCCACATGTAGCAATGAGGCGGTTTTACCACAACCTCACTTTCAGAGAAGTAAAAAAAACAAAAGGGTTGTTCTGCTTTTGCAGGAAAGGAAATGTCAAAGGATGTGCATCTGCATGTGCCATTTTGTTCACTTAGTTTGCACACACATCACTCACAGATTGATGATATGCAGGGATGCCTCTACAACTCTGTAGATGTAGCATCAATGTCAAAGGTTAACTCTCAGGGTGAATTTGTATTTGATAAAGAAACATTAAGTGAGAGTGTAATATTATGGAAAGCAGAAATGTGATTAAAAAGTGTCAGTATTGAAATTGCAACTAACAAGAGTTGAGTACTGGGTGATATGGTAAAAAATGTGATCATAATAAATTTTTTCATTGATATAGTTCTTACTTTAGAGCAGTATCTCGATAATGACTGTAACCTTAAAAAAAACAGAGCATTTATTAATTCAACCTTTGAATATATTTTATTTACATAAATTATAAAAAGTAACATAATACAAACATCTAATATTGCAAACATGCTCTATCTGCCTTATCAAAACAATAAAAGTTAGCTTCAATTGTACTTTATAAGTACTTTGATGTGCAACCGAGCAGACTAAGTGGCTGCCATATCATTTATTTTTGCTTTTTGATATGCTGTTGGATTTGTTTGGATCTGTATCAAATGTACAAATGTCCAGAGCTTATCATCATTAATAGCGGAATCCCCCATTCAGATAGTTTTATCACACAGCCCTAACATGGTAGAACACAACCAATAGCCATTATGGGTTAGCCAGTAGAAAAAATATACAGGACTACTTTATTGTTACTAGTCCTGTGAAGCCAGTGACTGAAAGACTGTTGCCTTCAATAGAATGAAATGGGTGTAATATCCTAATTTATCACTGATGTGGCATGTCAAAGCTAACTTGAGGTTCTGAACTGAAGCAACTTTATCCATATATTTATAGTTTTCAGACCCAAAATGTAACTGCTTTTAAGAGTGTCCTCCTATTTAGCAGCCATGTAACCAGCTGCATTTAGCTAAATAGCTGTGTAACTTCTGAGACTGATATGAAGTTTTATGTTAAGTGTACAGTAATGTTAATAATAGAAGAAACTGTTATGAATTTGTTATTTGAAAAAACTTATCATTAATGTTACGTCACTGCAATAGACAGACTGCTTACTGTAATGTCAAGTTCAACTGTCACAATCTAATGTCCAGTGCTGTGGGGTTGTGGCAGGCAGTCATTTCTTGCAAAAATCTCCAAGGTAGAAACAAAAAAAAGAGTTATTCTTTAAACTGCTATGCTTTATTCAGATAACAAGAACAGAGGTTGTAACAAACTGTGGGATGTCAGTTTGTTGTTTTACTATTATATCTGTACTTGCTGAAATGTTACCCTTTTTTTTGGCCTGAAATTATGCAGGAGCCAGTAAAACCATGATTCACTGGCCAATTGGGTCATTGGGAAAAAATGTTACAGTGCACACTGCCAACTCTTCTTACAGCTATGACTCTTTCGATGATATTTCCTCATCGTTTGCATTGTTCAGGGTATCTATGGTGTACAGCACAACACAGCCATAGTTGACTGTCAGTTCAAACCAGCTGCAGGTGTCAGAATAGAAAACCACTTACCACAAAGTTTAAATGGCACTCTTGACTATCTGAGGTATTCTTCATGAAGACAAATAACAGACTAAGATTCAAGATGTTAAAGTATTCCTTTAATGAGTGTTTTGGGTCTACTCTGTAATCTCAGACAACAAAACAGTTGGAAGATGGTTGAGAAACTGTTTCTTGAGTCTAAGAGTTATGTTTAGTTGGCAAATTTGTATTAATCATTCAACTTTATGACAGTTTTCTATCTGATTGCAACTTAACAAACATTAAGTGCATGGGTCATCTGCATAGGTTCTCAGGTACATCAAATCCAAATAGGTTTTTTGTATTTGGACCTTCCTGAACATGAATTGTCTCTGTTTCAAAAGGAGAATACTTATTTGTGTATTTCACATTGCTGTTGTGTGGTTTTAGTGCCTTTATTCAGTCAGATTTCTTTTGGTTCACTAGTAGTAAACTTCAGGTTAGGTTTTTAAATAAAACCTTTCCTCTTTATTAATGCAGCAAAGAATGTGAAGTGTTATATTTTTAGCATATTAAAAATGTGTTGAAAGATACTAGACTGTAATTCATGTATAATGTATACATTTTAACTCCATTAATGTTCTGAAGTAAAAAAAAAAGTAGTACAACCTTTTAGTTTGCTGTAATGCAGTATAGAATTCTGGTTAAATAAGAGCCTATCTGCAGAGTCCTGCTGATAAGCTTTCTCCATACCCTTTGGCACAATACCATAATCTTGTCTGTGTGGGAATGTCCAAGAGAAGGTCATTAAAGCAGATTAGAGCAGACAGATTGATGGAAGTAGTTTACTCATTCTTTCTTAGGACGTGTTGACCAGAGGCACTTATTACACAAGCTCAGAGTGGTTGAGGGACAGGGTTTCACCAGTTTACCAAGTCAAGGGCATTTCTAACCAGAGGGAGAAACAGGAATGTTTTGGGAGAAAGGCATGACCTTGGCAGATCATTAAATGAGTTGAAATTCTTCAAAGCACTTAATGATCCCCAGCCTAAACTGAGGCCAGAACTATTCCTTTTTTTAAGCTCATCTGAATGCTTCTTATGTTAGTGGTCAGTATATAATGAAAATACATTATTTCAGGGTGTCTGTCAATAGATGGCAGGAAATGAAAAGTGGACAAAACCTGCAGTATGCATTTGTTGCTATTGTGCAAAGTGCTTACTTTGCAGCAGAAGCAACATAGTGGTGTTAAATAATCTTGGGAGTCATTGAGATATAAAGAAGTGATTTTCCATGCCTCTGTAATGAGTCCAAACTTTCAGTTTTTTACATCTTATACACTGATGCAGTACAAAGGGATTAGTGACTGATCGGTAAGATTTGTCCTCAGTGACACATGGTATGCATACTGGCAGCTATGAAAAAAATAACCTTATTGGCAGAAGGCATACATATTATAAATTAAGGAGGCACCCATAGTGGCATTATTAATTTGTATTTCATTGGATTAATTCAGTAAGAAAGTCAACTCAATATGTTGTTCTGATGCATGGATGTGATGTTGTTTTCTTATAAAAGTCATACTTGAGCCTTGACGGACTAAATTATCGTGAGAGTGTTGTATCTGTCTCTGTTTAATCACCAAACATGATCCTAGCCACTGGGAGCACAACAGACAGAATTAAGTCTGGCGGGATATTTGCTCAGATTACTTCCAGATAGTCATCATTATCAACAGTGCGCAAGTTTGTCTTAAGGTTAAATAAGAGAGCAGCAGTGAACTTAACCTTAGTTGTTTAAACAGTAGATAAAGCTCTTGCTGAGCCACTCTACTCCTCTGCCCTGACATACACTTAAAGCTTACTGCCAGAGACAAACATGTTCAGAATGACTGGACATGCCCAAATATGCGTTTGAAACATTTGATGATGCCTGTAACCACTAGCTCTGATCTGCCATTAGTAAACAATGAAGGAAAAACATGGCACAGAAAAGTATAATCACTTGTTTTTCTAGCTTGCTCACAAACAGGTTTGAGGACAGGCGGAGCTGCAGGATAGTCAGGGTAGTTTTAAAATCATTACGACTGTTTACCTCTGTAAAGATAAAAATAAGAATATATATTTAATTATAACCCCATATGGATCTAAGAAAATGTACTATAAAGTATGGCTTTAACAATGTACCATGTTTTAACTTTACAAAAAATCTTTCAGAAAAATAAAGTAGCTGATTCATGTCACATTAGATGTAGTGTATAGTTGCTGTGATTTATACAATGTTCAGAGCCAGTACCTATTTTGAGTTAGAGTGCAGGCATGTCAACATAAGTAAGTAGGGCAACTTTATCAGATCTTTCAGGCCCTAAATTTGGCATTGATTTTCAGTGTGGGAGAACTGTACATGAGAATTGTATATTCTCAAGGCTAGTGTGGAAGGTCATTTTGTTGAAATTCTTCATCTGAAAAAGCTTATCTTATACGTGACCTAATAATTCTAACTTGTCATCGCTGAGCTTGCTTCCTGAAGCTTATATTTTGCTTTTCTTCTCTCCTGTCCTCTATTGTGTATTTGTATAACAATGTTGGCAGGCTTTACAGATATTTTGTGTGACATACTACTTAAGACATTTGACAACACTGAGTGTGCCCAGTTTCCTTTATCTTTTCTCACCTTCAGCCATCAAGGCACTTTTTCTTAAAAGGATGGACCAGTCTTACCCCTATCTCCTGTAGCCACAACTAATGACAGGTTTGTGTTTGCTAGCCATAATGAGCAAACAAGTCAGAGGCTGATGTCTGTGTTTGTCTGTCTTGTGTTCCTTTTTAGTAGCCTTGTTATTAGTATCACAGCACCAGCAGGGGAGCAGCTTAACTTCTTTAGGACCACTGTCCACTTCCCCACTGCCTCCTTCTGGGTGCTGAATTCTGTCACAAACATGATCAAGCATCAGAATGACTGTAGGCTCCACCACTGTACCTCACCCAACGTAGTAACCCACCTCTGGTGGCTCATTAAACAGCTTTAAATTGCTTAGTGGTTGTAATAACGGAATAATCTGTCAGTGTGGTACATGACAGAGATTAAAAATTGAAACAAGAATGGGATAGTGAGACCCAAAAACTCAAACAACAACCTCATACAACCGGCACATCTTTTCACAGTATACAGACAGCTAACCGAGGCTTACCTAGAGCTGGGCTGTCTGACCGGTAGTAGCTCTTTGGGTTTGATGCCATAACATTGTCTTGTTTGTCTGATATCCTTGAGTTTAGATAAACCACGAAAAAGCACACATCCAGGAGACAAGAGGGCTGACAGCTATGCTAGAAATGTCCTTTTTTCCCCTACAGCTTCAGCCCTCCAAATGAGCATGAAGACCATGACTACAGTCAGTCCTGTCACCTTCTTTGTATTACATTATCTTTGTACAGCCCTGTAAATATTTGTAAAATAGAAAACTTTAATCATATATCTGTGTTGAAATGCACAAGTTGAAACAGTGTTGGGCCTCACTTCATTTCCAGGTGCATTTCTGCACCTATCACCTGTAATCTTTTATTATTATTACTGGTTTGACTGCATAGTTACTGTAGTTAGATGGTAATCTCTTTGAAACTGACTTATCCATCTCTTTGCACTGTGTGTTTACCATTTAGGTTTATCCACTATTGACCTTTTTGTCTCTAATTCATGTGCCCTTCCCAAGTCACCAAGCCCTTAAGTAGGGAAAGAGCAAGGCAGGACTGGGTGAGACATAATCAGCAGATGATTCTTTGCCATTTTCAAAAATTAAATAAAATCCCAGTGCCCTGCCTCCAGGTTTGTGTGAATCTCAAAAGGAAAACCTCAAACTAGGCAGGAGTGGCTTTTTGTTGTGTGCAGAAATTTGTATTACACTACCTGATGTCTGTGGTGTGTATGTTTATCCTGGTGTGCATGTTAATGGAACATTAACAAACAAATATGCTTGTTAAAATATCATTGCTGGGCCACTGGAGCCAAAAACTGCACAGGCTGCCTTAAATACCTAAATTACAGTCAAATAAAACACAGAGGTCACAGATTATGGGGTTTAGTATCTAAACCGTAATTAAAAAAAAATATAAAGACTAATGGCAGATGGCTCTCAATTTGCTGTGAAGGCACAACATTACATTAAGCGACCTGTTCACTACCACATGCACACACACGTTCACACACGCACACACACACACACACACACACACACACACACACACACACACACACACACACACACACACACACACAC
>JAQMCX010000012.1:9760488-9800629 GCA_029814765.1 Acanthurus leucopareius | reverse complement strand
CACACACTCACACACACACACACACACACACACACACACACACACACACACACACACACACACACACACACACACACCCTTTTTTCCTAGAGTAGATACAGAGGAAGTGCATACAGCTCACAACAGGTCAAATGTTATGTCATGTGATATATTACTCCATCCTCAGAAGCCTATGTGAAATTTCAAAATCTGTTCTTTTTTTATCTGACAGTTGGAAGAGTAGCTGATTGCACAACATGCTGTCTTTGGTCACCTGAAACTGTTTGCTTCAGTGCTCACTCTTTTTGGAGGAGCCTAGTCTTTGTTTATTAGTCAAATAATTAGCTAACTAAACACAATCATTTAACCTGCTGCATCATTTAAACTTTGTAGCCTTCAGAATGTCTGCTGTTACACGAAGTTACTATATCCACACTTTGCAATTGAGTTGAAAGTTGCAGCTTTGAGTAGTGTTGCATCTGAATGGCCCAGTGACTTTAGTCTTTTTTAAATGTATGTTGTGCAATAATTTAATTGCACATTTTTTTAATTCATTCTTTCAAACTAAATATTTCTTGAGGTTTACCTCAGTACCTCAGTGGAGTTTTTTTTAAAGATTTTTTTTTTCCAGATGTTAATTTAAGCTATTTAAGGTGTAATGCGGAAAGAAGGTGTGGTTTTGTGCATTGCACCTTTGTGCAGGACACCAGTTGCCATCAAAGTTAATTTTATCATATTAAGAATTTTTTTTAATTAAATAAAATAATTTCAATAAAAAGTAGATAAAATACAACTTAACAGAAACTGGGGATATTCATGATTTAGTTTGTTAAATCATGACTATGAATATGAATGTTTTTGTATTTACATGGTTATGAAACAGACATTTTCAGACACTTTCAGATATTCATTATTATATTTCATGTAATTCTGCTGCAAGCAGGCTCTATTTTGTTTAACCCACTTTTGCAGAGCTGCTTCTTTATCTGTTTTTTTCTGCTTTTTCTGCTTAGTACAATACAAGAATAGTGTTTTCAAAAGGCAGGGAGACGCTGTGTCCTAGAAATGAGGTCACCTTGTTAGTTTGCGGAGCAGGATTAGCTTCTTACTCCCTTGGTCCATATGTCTGAGCTGCTGTTACAGCTTAATTTATTGTCATTCTTTTTTTAGTCTCACTCCAGTAAGAAACAGTAAAAATACTCACCAAATGCCATTGCCTCAATGTGCAATTTTGCAATGTCACTATCTCTTTTAGGCTAACATCATCAGCATGATTAGTAATGCACACATGAGCAGAGTAAACTTTGGACTTAAGAGTGAAAACCTCTCACTAAGCTGTCAATACAGTGATCCTAGAGACTTAATGGAGTAGCTTATCTGTGAAATGTACTGCTCAAGACAAGAGCTTAAGTCCTTATGATTTACTATTTTCTCACTTCTCTCAGATATTATTAGAGGTGTTGACAACATTGATTTTTGATTCGGGGAGTGTTGGATTGTTATAAATTGTTATCTTATTATTCATGAGATTTCATCCCCTCTCTCTTTCTATTGTATCCTTTGCAGATGAGCGTGAAGCAGTACAGAAGAAGACCTTCACCAAATGGGTAAACTCTCACTTAGGCAGAGTGACCTGTCGCATTGGTGACCTGTACACTGACCTGCGCGATGGCCGCATGCTTATCCGCCTTCTGGAAGTGCTCTCAGGAGAACAGCTGGTCAGTATCGCACAGAGACCACACTTTCCTGCCCTAAACTTAACACAGGCCCTCAACATGACCCCTGACCATGCACCACAAGTCAGGAGGAAAAAAAAAAATTCATGTGCTTCATTACTTAATTTTCTGGGATTTACTTCTTCTTCTGCTTCTACTTGTTTCTCTCTTTTAAAGTTTTGCTGCCCCTTCCTCCTTTTATGTGTTGTGATCCCTTTCCTTCAGTAATTTCAACATAGGTCTTCTTCCTTTTTTAATGCTCCCCACAGCCAAAGCCCACTAAGGGCCGCATGCGTATCCACTGCCTGGAGAATGTTGACAAAGCCCTGCAGTTTCTCAAGGAGCAAA
Organism: Acanthurus leucopareius; assembly: GCA_029814765.1. NCBI lineage: Eukaryota > Metazoa > Chordata > Actinopteri > Acanthuriformes > Acanthuridae > Acanthurus > Acanthurus leucopareius. The sequence continues at coordinate 9,798,587 of JAQMCX010000012.1, read as the reverse complement.
AAGTCCATCTAGAAAACATGGGCTCACATGACATTGTCGATGGAAATCACCGTCTCACCCTGGGTCTTATCTGGACCATCATCCTTCGCTTCCAGGTAACATCTTCATTAGCTTTCCTCAGCTCTTTGGGACATCAGGTCTCTGCATGTAGTGCAGTCCATCCTTAAAACTGACAAGGAAAGTAGTTAGGGTTAATGCTGCTGCAGTGTGATTTACAAAGTGAAACTTCATGAACTTAGTGTCAGAAGTATTTATGTTTTTTCTGTTTAACCCTTTCTACAGAAATAAAATTGTAAAGTTTAATCGTCTACGAATCATGTAGATTTATGTGGGCACAGTCTAAAGTGAATGTATGCTTTTCTTACAGATCCAGGACATCAGTGTGGAGACTGAGGACAACAAGGAGAAAAAATCTGCTAAAGATGCCCTGCTGCTTTGGTGCCAAATGAAGACTGCTGGGTGAGAAAGGAGCTTGAGCGGAGAGACAGAGAAAGGCTTAATCACACAGGATAAATACTGTTATTATGTTGAGGATATATATTTGACCCTTTATATTATAAATGCCTTTGCTGAAGCAATTGCTGATTTTGCTGTGTTGAGTCAATGATTAATGAATTCTGATTTTGTCTCTGCAGATATCCCAATGTCAACATCCACAACTTCACAACCAGCTGGAGAGATGGCCTAGCGTTCAATGCCATTGTGCACAAACACAGGTCATTGACTTCTTCCTGTACTTGATGTTACCTATTTCAATAAAACTGGACCCTGTTAGGCATATACTGAAATTCATTGTAACAGGTCTGCAAGTGAGAGAGGTGTCCAGAATCTTCATCCTGTCTTTTATCTTTTTCGACCTACCTGTTGTAGTACCATCAAATCTCTCTATGGTGTTCAAATCCCCCTTTTCTATTTAGGTCTCGTCCAACTCCTCCCATCCTTCAAGCAGTCTGCAGTACGGCTAAAAGGATGAAAATAAAATAGGGAGCAAGATGACCTAGATCACAGAAATAATAACCCACTTATTTTCTATCAAGAGCCATGCTTGGCAACTCACTTGCACACCCTGGTGGTAATAGTGTCATCATTAGCTTGTGTTAAAATGAATCCTTGAACTGAAGTTTTAACCTAAACTTTTGAGTCAAATGTAATATAGAGTATTGTTATTCACAAGGAAAGCCTAAGCCAAGCTAATATTTCTTTTGTTGTGGTTATTTAATCATGGATTTTAATGTAAATCATGACATTACTATTACATAATCAAACCCCAATTCAAACTTTGGTTGAAGGATCATAACTGACAATTACAATATGTATTTTCCTTTTCCATTAAGGTACCTGTAATGTGATTGATGGAACTTCAGTTAGAAAATTGATATTTTTTCATATTTTGGGAATACCATTTTTCACGTATTGGTCTTCAAAGTTTGTGACAAACCCCTTTTTATCCGTTCCTATTAAAACTATAATTGTCCCCTGCCCTCTGCAGACCTGACCTCATTGAGTTTGACAACCTCAAGAGGTCAAATGCTCACTACAATCTGCAGAATGCTTTCAATGTGGCTGAGAAGGAACTGGGACTAACCAAGCTACTGGACCCCGAAGGTGAGTGGAGAAAACAACCACAAAAACATGAAGCATTCCTGTCAGTCACGCTGACGGCCTGACACTGTCCACTAAGGTATTAAGCTGGTGCCTGTCGTCTGAAATAGATTGTTGGGTTTTAGAGTATGGTGGATTCCTGGAATTAATTATAGCTTAGATAACACTACATCACACCTCAACTACACTGACATCACAAAGTGCAAGTCGAAAGACAGCAACAATCTGGGATCTATGTAACTTCACATTCAGGCTGTTTTCTCAGCTAAACTAAGAAGCTGAGTGCTGTTTATACATGATAATTAATATAATATGTTTAGTATGTTTACAGTATGTTTTAATATGTTTAGATTTAAAAGGTGAGAAAGAGTTCAGGTGTGGGTGGATCATGCTGTCTTTTTTTTTTCCAGATGTTAACGTTGATCAGCCTGATGAAAAGTCCATAATTACCTATGTGGCGACCTACTATCATTACTTCTCCAAGATGAAAGCCTTGGCTGTGGAGGGCAAACGAATTGGCAAGGTAAGCTGTGTGAGGTGCATGTGTGTGCACGCATGTGCACGTATGTTAGTGTGTGTCTATATACATTTAGGTGTAAGTAAATAGTAAGCACATTTACAGTGAGTGTTTGCCCACACTGATTACTGATGTCTCTTGGTTGCAGGTGCTTGACTATGCTATTGAGGCTGACCAGCTGATTGAAAAGTATGAGACCCTAGCCTCAGAGCTGCTGCAGTGGATTGAACAGACCATTGTGACGCTCAATGACCGGCAGCTTGCAAACTCATTGAGTGCTGTACAGAACCAGCTTCAGGCTTTCAACTCCTATCGGACTGTGGAGAAACCCCCCAAGTGAGTAACTGAAAGCTTACCCAGTGAAAGACGTAATACTTGATTTGCATTAGAATTCAAAGCGTGATGTTATACAATATAATAATCAGCTGGTGTCTGCCTCCATAGATTTACAGAAAAAGGAAACTTGGAGGTTCTCCTCTTCACTATTCAGAGCAAGATGAGAGCAAATAATCAGAAAGTCTACATGCCAAGAGAGGGCAAACTCATCTCTGACATCAATAAGGTATGGGGAAGGGCTATAATTTGTTTTTCTCGTAAAAATTGAGAGTTGTCACCAAATATATAAGTTAATGGAGTTTCACAAAATTGAAACTTTATGTATGCTGTATTGACATCCTAGTTGCAGGATAATACCAACATCCTGTGTTTTCATTGGTGTGTTAGGCCTGGGAGCGCCTGGAAAAGGCAGAGCATGAACGAGAGCTGGCACTGAGAAATGAGCTGATCCGCCAGGAGAAGCTGGAGATGCTTGCTGCACGTTTTGATCGCAAAGCAGCTATGAGGGAAACCTGGCTGAGTGAGAACCAGAGGCTGGTGTCCCAGGTAGTAAAAGAAAATGGAATTTAATCAACACTTAATGTGATGGATGGATGTGTTTCTAGAGTTCAATTCTTTTTTTTGTATTGAATACATTTAATTGTGTTACTCTGATAATCTAAATTTCTTTGTTTTAGGACAACTTCGGAACTGACTTGGGAGCAGTGGAAGCTGCCACCCGTAAACATGAGGCAATTGAGACCGACATTGGGGCATATTGGGAGCGTGTGGCGGCTGTGGAGGCTGTTGCGAAGGAGCTAGAAGCAGAGGGGTATCATGATGTGCGGCGTATAACGGCGAGAAGGGATAATGTGCTTCGACTTTGGGAATACCTGAAAGAACTTCTGGCTGCACGCAGAGAGCGTCTTAATTCCCATCGTGACCTACAGAGACTGTTTCAGGAGATGCGCTACATCATGGACTGGATGGCAGACATGAAGGTATTGACCCACTCAACACGCAACATGCTTACAATGTTTTAACAGTGCTAACGTGTTTTGTACAACTGCTTTGCATTCCCTGTGGCCTGTTGGCTTAGTTGTTAATCAACAAAAAGGAATTTCCTAATCCTCTTAATTAAGTTGGTTTATGTTCACATATGTCCACAACAGCTTTGTTTGCAGTAATCAGAGGACCATTAACAGCAGTAATTATCTTTTTACAGGCCTAGCCTGAGCTGTGGTGCCTTTTGATCTGGGATTTACAGAGATTGGCTTAGGTAGACTTTAGTCACTTGGTAGTACGCGTTATTCCCCTAAATATGGTTTAGTCTCATGACTTCATTTCAATAAACTTATATCAGATATCAGTTTAGTTACTTCTGTCAGTCTGCTATTGTCAAATTTAATTGCCTGATGGCCACAGACACTGCATTTTACATTGTAGCTGCCATTGAAATAGTCTATTGTCCAGAGAGACCATATAACCTTTTCAAATGAACTGCCTGGAGCAACACTCAGTGTACTTTACTCCAACGGTGCACATGTTATTTGAATAGTCTAGTAGGGGGTATGTAAGGTTGCTAGTTGTCACTTTCAGGTCTTTGTAGTTGTTAAACTGGTGACTTATTTGTTCAGGTTTTTTTAAGGTTGGGAAAAAATGTTTTATTTCTATGTTTGTTTTATTTTTGCATTTTGAATATCTCAATTGAAAATTTTAAAGAGGTTTTTGTTGTGAAATTTTGATTGTTTCCTCTTGAATGTTGCCTCTTTTTACATGTCTTGTTGGTGGATACAATATCCAACCTGCTTTCCTACCTTGTGGATACTGTTTGTAAGTGTAGTTGGGTTTTTTTGTTTTTTGTTTTTTAAAATATCTATATATTCTGTTTCAGGGTCGTCTGCACTCTCAGGACAGTGGTAAACATTTGCATGATGTGCTGGACCTACTGCAGAAACACACTCTGGTAGAGGCTGACATTTCAGCTCAGGCAGAGAGGATCAAGGCAGTGCAGGGAGCTGCACAGCGCTTCACTTCTTATGAACAGGGTGAGTCTTCAAACATGCCTTTACACGTTCTCTCTGTAGACCATCCGGCTTCCGTCTGACCTATTTGTTTACAATATTTAAGAGCTATGTATTCCTGCCTTTCTTAATTGCAGCCTACAAACCATGTGAGCCGGGGCTAGTTAGCGAGAAGGTTGACCTGCTGGGTCAAGCCTATGAGGAGCTTGGCCAGCTTGCAGGGAATCGCAGAGAGCGCCTAGAGGATTCACGCCGCCTGTGGCAGTTCCTGTGGGATCTTGGGGAGGAGGCAGCTTGGATCAGAGAGCAGGAACAGATCCTGGCCAGTGGAGACTGTGGCCGGGACCTCACTTCTGCCCTTCACCTGCTGAGCAAACATGAAGCTTTCAGGGATGAAATGGCAGCCCGCTATGGCCCTCTCAGTAACAGCATTGCTGCAGGAGAAGCTTTGATCACAGAGGGACATTTTGGGGCTCCAGAGGTCACTGAGAGGATTCAAGACATCCGTTCACAGTGGACACATCTGGAAGAGGTGTGTGGTGATTAGGATTTTTTTATATTTGTATTTGTATTTGTGCAGTGTAAAGCTGTTGTCTCCAAATATTGTTTTTTCCTTTTTTCTTGCTCCTCAGACGACTAAGCTCAGAGAACAGAGACTCAAGGAGTCAGTGGCCCTGCATCAGTTTCAGACAGATGCTAATGACATGGAGGCATGGATCATGGAGACACTTAGACAGGTGTCCAGTCAGGAGGTGGGCCACGATGAGTTCTCCACCCAAACTCTAGCTCGCAAGCAAAGGGAGATAGAGGAGGAGATCCAAAGCCACCACCCGCTCATCGACTCCCTGCATGAGCAAGCCCAAGCACTGCCACAGGCCTATTTACACTTCCCTGAGGTATGTTTGCTTTGTTTTTCTTACGTTTTCAATGATGACACGCTGGTGGTAGCACTAAATTATTGTTTGTTGCTGACTGCAGGTGGATGGTCGCCTACCTGCTATTGAGCAACGCTATAAAGAACTAGAGTCTCTGTCGGCAGCCCGGCGCCAGGCTCTGGAGGGAGCTCTGGCCCTCTATCGCATGTTTAGCGAAGCTGATGCTTGCCAGCTCTGGGTTGAGGAAAAGGAACAATGGTTGCATGGAATGGAGATCCCCACCAAACTGGAGGACTTAGAGGTGGTGCAGCAGAGGTTAGTGTGGGAGCAAAAGAAAGGGAGAAAGTTGATAAAGATAGTTTTATTTGTAAGAAACATGATTATGGTTGATTTGTTATACCTCAAAACCACTGAACAATGACAGTCTCTTTGCTGGATGCTGAAACTGAGACTGTGAATTAATAACAAGAATGCATTTAGGTAATTATATTTGTGAAATCAAACACATGAAGTAAGTTTGACTTAATTTGTCATAAGTCAAAAAGTTTGACAAAATTTTAGATCAAAATACCATGTTTTAGATCTAGTGTTTTAAGAGCACACTAAATGTCCTTGCTTTCTCTCGCATATACTTTTATTGTCTAGGAAGATCTTTAATCTATATTAGATGACACTTTTCAGAATTAGTGAATTGATGCTGATCTATTATTTATTGCCGCAGATTTGAGACACTAGAACCTGAGATGAACAACCTGGGCACTCGTGTCACTGATGTGAACCAGGTGGCTGAGCAGCTGCTGAACTCTGACAACTGTAACGAAGACCAAATCCATCAGACACGAGACCAACTGAACAACAGGTCAGAGCTAACACACGAGGCTTAATAAAACCCACTACTTTACACTGAAAAATATTCGTAATCACTAAGCACTGTTATTTAGCCTAAACATAGTATTTGGTTTGGTCCCTAGATGGAAGGAGTTTGAGCAACTGGCTGGTCAAAAGAAGCAAGACCTAGAGTCAGCCCTTAACATCCAGAACTACCATTTGGAGTGTAATGAAATCCAAACATGGATGAAAGAAAAGACCAAGGTGATTGAATCCACTCAGAGCCTGGGCAATGACCTTGCTGGAGTGATGGCGCTGCAACGCAAACTCACTGGCATGGAGAGGGACCTGGAGGCCATTCAGGTACGGAGGGGTCACATGCAGTAACTTGTTGGTGAGGGATATGAACAGAACAGAACAGTCTGTGCTTTAATAGTAGCCTTATTTTCGGCCTCTTGTTGAGTTATCTTGTCATCACTTCTGTGTTAAAATAATTTTTCATGTCCTTTCAGGGCAAATTGGATGACCTGAGAAATGAGGCAAAAAAGCTGGCTAAGGAACATCCAGATCAGGCTGGAGAGATCCAAGGACGCCTGGCTGAGATTCAAGAAGTGTGGGAGGAGTTGAACGCCACCATGAAGCGGCGTGAGGAGTCACTGGGCGAAGCCAGCAAGCTGCAGGGATTCCTTAGGGATCTGGATGACTTCCAGTCCTGGCTGTCCCGCACCCAGACGGCCGTAGCCTCAGAGGACATTCCCACCTCTCTGCCTGAGGCAGAGAGTTTGCTAGCCCAGCATGAGAGTATTAAGAATGAGGTGGATAACTATAAAGAGGACTATGAGAAGATGCGAGCAGTTGGTGAGGAGGTGACCCAAGGTCAGACAGATGCACAGCACATGTTCTTGGCCCAGAGGCTCCAAGCACTAGACACCGGCTGGCATGAGTTGCGTCGCATGTGGGAGAATCGCCACAGTCTTTTGGCCCAAGCCTTCGACTTCCAGAATTTCTTGAGAGATGCAAAGCAGGCAGAGGCATTCCTTAACAGCCAGGTTAGGAAAATATGCTATGGACTTGCAGCCTGTGGCAGAGGGCAATGGCTTCTTTGAAACAGAAATAATGTATAAACATGTAGAATTTTTAGCTCTTTAGCTTGTTATGAGTTTTGAATTACTTAGGTCAGAATAAAAAAAAATAAGAAAAATCTTTGGAATTTGATAATTGCATGTAAGAAATGTTTACAAAATTCTTTACATTCCTTTCTTCTCTGTGTAGGAGTATGTGCTGTCCCATACAGAGATGCCTACCAGTCTTCAGGGAGCAGAGGAGGCCATCAAGAAGCATGAAGATTTCCTCACCACAACAGAGGCCAGTGAAGAGAAGATAACTGGTGTGGTGGAGGCTGGACGGCGCCTCATTAACGACTGTAATGCAAACTCTGATAAGATCCAGGAAAAAGTTGATTCCATCCAGGAAAGGTTAGAGCACAAGTACAAGCAGGGAAAAACACACCCATTTTAAATTTAAGTTTATTTTTTAATTTGATGTTAAAGGAGTGGCCCTTTAAGCTTTCTTCTTAATCTTCTGTAGGCATCTTAAGAATAAGAAGGCTGCAAATGAATTGCTGGGAAAACTGAAGGATAACCGTGAACTTCAGCACTTCCTCCAAGATGGACAGGAGGTAAAACATTACTTTAAAATGAGAAAACAACCAAGAATTAATAAGTAAAGATGCTTAAGAAATTAACATGTCAAAGTCATAAAATACCTGTAGTAATGTCCCTTTTAATCACAAGAAAAAAAGTTGGGGTTACTTACTGGTCATCTTTTATAATAATAGAAAATGATCCTAATCTCTTTTCTATAGCTGACATTGTGGATCAATGAGAAGATGCTGACAGCACAGGACATGTCTTATGATGAGGCAAGGAATCTTCACAGCAAGTGGCAGAAACATCAGGCCTTCATGGCTGAGCTGGCCTCCAACAAAGACTGGCTGGACAAAATTGATAAGGTGTGACCATTTTTTTACATTGATTGTTATCATTGATGTATAAAAACAGTGAAGAAAAGTATCTTTTGTTTTAAAACAGTACTTGAAATTTAATTTATCAGCCAGTTGATGGAATTGTTAACAGGTAGGCTGAGCAATAAGCCAGCTAGCATCTCAGTAATGAATTTTCCATCACACTGGTGACAATCAGCTTGCACTGATGTTGTCAGAGCACTTAAATTAAAGCAAGTGAAACACTGTCCTTGTTTTTTCTGTCTCTACCAGGAGGGTCAAGCACTAGTGGCAGAGAAGCCAGAGCTGAAACCTGTTGTTCAACAGACCCTGGAGGATCTACAGCGTCAGTGGGAGGAGCTAGAGAACACCACCCGCACCAAGGCCCAGTGCTTGTTTGACGCTAACCGGGCAGAGCTCTTCACACAGAGCTGCTCAGCTCTGGATGTCTGGTTGAAAAACCTTGAGGGTCAGCTTCACAGCGACGATTATGGCAAAGATTTGACAAGTGTCAACATCCTGCTTAAGAAACATCAGGTAGACCAAAGTGTGGGAATGAAGCATTGCTGTAAAGAAATACTACAGAGCTCTAATTTAGTATGAAAAAAACATCATATATAAAGAGGATAAAAACTCTGATTTTAAATGTGCTGAAAAACCTATCATCAGTAATTAAAGACTTTAATCTGGGTTTTTTTTATAAGTATATTTCATAAAACCTGAACTTTGTTGGCTGAGTACATGTAGTAGAACTGGCAAACACTGTTAGTGGAGATTGCCAAATGTATCATCTTTGCGTGTCATATCTTTGTGCTGCCCCTGTGTAGATGCTGGAGCACCAGATGGAGGTCAGAGAGAAGGAGGTGCAGTCTCTCCAGTCTCAGGCTCTGGCCCTGTCCCAGGAAGATGCTGGACTCGCTGAGGTTGATGGACAGCAACGGCGCGTCACTGACAACTTCTCCAACCTGCAGGAGCCTCTCAAACTAAGGAGACAAAAACTGCTCGCCTCCAAAGAAGCACATCAGTTCAACAGAGATCTGGAGGATGAAATTGTTAGTCTGCTTACTTGGCTGACTGCATCAATTAGATATTCATACAAGTACAGAGTTAGTGTTTCTGTCATTTCCTGTTTTGCGAGATGCTCATGGTTTAAGAATTTTTCTGTTTGTCTGTCAGCTATGGGTGAAAGAGAGGATGCCCCTGGCGACCTCAACAGATCATGGAAAAGACTTGCCCACTGTACAGCTGCTAATCAAGAAGAACCAGGTAAACTGATAGAGAATCATTTTTAATGACCAATAGCAAATTTAACTAATCATTAGTACTATGTTTTAAAAAGTAATGCAGGGCAATAAAAGGGAAGATAAAGGCGATCTAAGCTCCCTGTCATCTCTAAATGATTAAACACCTTAACTGAGGATAGACCAAAGGCAAACATGAGACACACAAGTTAACAACCTGTCTTTCATTGTTTCTCAATTAGACATTGCAGAAGGAGATCCAGGGCCACCAGCCTCGCATTGATGACATCCACAGACGAGGCAAGACCCAGAGCCAGGTAGATGGGGAGAGACAGTCTGTCCTAGAGGAGCGCCTTGTTGAGCTGCAGGATCTCTGGAACCAGCTAATTGCCGAGACAGACAAACGCCATACCCGTCTAATAGAGGCCAATCGCGCCCAGCAGTTCTATGCTGATGCAGCTGAGGCAGAGGCCTGGATGGGAGAGCAAGAGCTGCACATGATGTCAGAGGAAAAAGCAAAGGTAAGATGAGAAAATAAAGAATTAGAGACATATAGAGTTGCTCTTTGTGCCACTCTTTTACAATCCTCTGTCTAGAGAAAACCTGATAATCTCCTGTCTGCCTCTCAGGATGAGCAAAGTGCCCTTGTAATGGTCAAGAAGCACCAGACCCTTGAACAGGCACTGGAAGACTACGCCCAAACCATTCACCAACTAGCCAACAGCAGCCGCCTCATGGTGACAAGTGAACACCCAGAGAGGTGAGAGTACATGAAAAGACAAATGGTGCCATCTTATAACAGAGTTGTACAGCCACAACCTCTGATCTCTTTTGCTCTAATTCTTATGCAAACAGTGAGAGGATCAACCTCCGGCAGGCCCAAGTTGACAAGCTGTACGCAGGGTTGAAAGACCTTGCTGAGGAGCGTCGTGGGCGGCTTCAGGAGAGACTGCGGCTGACCCAGCTGAAGCGGGAGGTGGATGACCTGGAACAGTGGATTGCTGAAAGAGAAGTGGTTGCAGGCTCCCACGAACTAGGACAGGACTATGAGCATGTCACAGTGAGTTTTTTTCTTTTTCTGAGTCACAGCCTTTGGAGACAGTAAAGCTCTGGGAAATTTAGCTGAATTAATTGTTTCTCACTTCTGCCCTGGTTTTTATTCTTTCTACAGATGCTGAGGGATAAGTTCAGGGAGTTTGCTCGTGACACCAGCACCATTGGCCAGGAGCGTGTAGATGGTGTGAATGGGCTGGCAGATGACCTGATTGAGTCGGGTCATCCTGAGAACGCCAGTGTGGCTGAGTGGAAGGACGGGTTAAACGAGGCCTGGGCTGATCTGCTGGAGCTTATTGACACACGCACACAGATGCTGGCAGCCTCCTATGAGTTGCACCGCTTCCATCAGGATGCCATGGAGGTGCTCGGACGTGTTAAGGAGAAAAGGGAGGGGCTGCCCTCTGACCTTGGCCGTGACCTGAACACTGTTCAGCATCTACACAGACAGCACAACACTTTTGAAAATGATATTCAGGCTCTTAGTGGACAGGTAATCTGTTACGGCAGAGATCTCATGTAAATTTTGGAGACAGTCGTGTGAACAGGAAACTGACTTTCCCCTTGTCCTCTTTTGACCTTCTAGGTGAACCAGGTGCAAGATGATGCAGCACGGCTGCAGAAGGCCTATGCTGGGGAGAAGGCTGATGACATTCACAGGAGTGAACATGCTGTGACTTCTGCCTGGGAGGGCCTGCTCGAGGCTGGTCAGGCCCGCAGGCTCCTCCTGCTGGACACTGTGGAGAAGTTCCGCTTCTTTAACATGGTGCGAGACCTCATGCTCTGGATGGACGGTGTTAACTTGCAGATTGATGCTCATGACAGCCCCAGGTGAATGTCACTGTATGCTTAATTTGTCCAGTTACAGTAATAAATGCTGTTATATTCAGTGTTGGAAATATATTCAAATATCACCTCTTTCTCGTTCTTGTCGTGCAAGGGATGTATCTTCTGCAGGGTTGGTCATTGCCAATCATCAAGACATCAAGTCAGAAATTGAAACTAGGGCTGACAGCTTCACTGCCTGTATTGAGATGGGAAACAGTCTCATCAACAATAACCACTATGCAGCCGATGAGGTATTGTGCAATACGTTATTTCAACTGATTTTTATGAGAGACTGCTCTGAGCAAAAAATGACATTTTCAAGGAATTATTGTGGATTATTCAAAATGTCAGTCTTTTCATTTGTCATTTCATCACTGAATGTTCCATGATTCACAGATTCGAGAGAAACTGACTCAACTCCAGGAAAAGAGAGACAAAATCAATAAAAAGTGGCAAGACAAGATGGACCATTTACAAATTGGTATGGATGCTTAACTTGTTCAGAGTCTGTGTGAGGGCATATTCAGTCTAATTCTAGCAAGCAAAAAAAAAACAAAACAACACAAAACTTGGGGCTAAGCTAGTGTGGACGTGTTGTTACAGGTAAAGGTTGAAAAAAAATACAAACAGGTATGTCCACTCTGAAGGCCTGTTAGACACATATTTTTCCTCTGTGAAGGCTTGGGAGTTTAAGAGCACCATGCTGCAATGTACCACACTGTATTCTACAATTCATGTGTGCTCACCTGTATTTGGTTGGTAATTATTGCACAAGGACTGGAATAGGCAGGACTGACCTTATGGTTTGTCTGCGTATTTTTATTGTTATGTATTGTCCCCTTTGCTTCGAGCAAACCTTCCTGCATCAACTCAGTGGTTTTACTAAAATCAGTGCAGCTGGTATTTGTATTGGCATAGAGCTATTGATCGTCAGAGAGGGCCCTAAGTGCGTCATGTGCACTTGATTTTATTAATAGTTTTTGATTCTGTTCATGCTGTATTTCTTATGTGTCCCCATGTCCTCTGCTCTTCTTTGTGCATCTTAGTGCTTGAGGTGTTGCAGTTTGGACGCGATGCCTACGTGGCAGAGTCTTGGTTGGCAGGGCAAGAACCTCTGGTGCGAGCAGCAGACCTGGGTGCAAATGTAGATGAGGTAGAGAGCCTAATTAAGCGCCATGAAGCCTTTGAAAAACTTGCTGCCGCCTGGGAAGAACGCTTCGTGCTACTGGAGAAACTCACTACAGTAAGTAGAAAATGGATGCAAATCACAATATTTTATGTTTACTTTGGCATTGTATGTCGTAGATACGGGATTTGTGCTACTTTTCTACAAATGTAAACTAAAATTTTTCTCCACTTAAAGATTTGAAGTTAAGATAACTTGGCCTAATTCTCATTTTTCAGCTTGAGGAGCAGGAGATCCAGAGGATGCGAGAGGAAGAGGAGAGAGCACGGCGACCCCCTACACCGCCCCCAGCAGAAGAAGTGGCACAATCTGAGACAGAAAGTCATATGCATGATTCTGCAGCCAGGTAAACTAAAGGAGATAAGAAAGGGTTTGGTACATTGTACAAACAGACAACATGTTTGTAATTAACAGGCTTCCCCTCATTCTTAAATGCAGGACAAGTCTGGACCAAACCACGCTCAATCAGTCGGTGTCAGTTAATGGAGTACACAGTGACAACGACACATCACAGGTAAGATAGAGATTGGTTGATCCAACCATTTAGAGTGTGACAGTGTTCCTGCTCTGCTGGGCAACAGAGACATATTTACAAAGGTTTTCAGTGTAAGATTTTATCCTGGAGCTCAAGCAAATAATGCCTTACAATACCTTTTCCATTTTACCTTGCCTCATTTCCCATGTAATAGCATGGATTAATACGAATTACATCCTGTTTTTTTTCTCACAGCTTGTTAGTTTAACTAGGAATAGATATAATACATTTGTTTCCATTAATGTTGTCATGACATTTGCATTCACATAAAAGGATTTGCTAATACTAAATTACTGCTAAACTACCAAAATATGGAAATATTTTGTTACACACCATGAATTCATCAAAACATATAGTTCTAAAAGTAAACTCATCAGTGTGTCAACATCCATGTACAGTACACAGTGTAACTGTATGCTAGTGTGTGTTCTTCCAATCAAGTGTTGTTTTGGTACCAATATGTCATGTAATGACACTAATTAGTATAATCCAAATGAAAAAAAATCTTTTTTTTAAACCAACCAAACCAAACCAACGTGAGAATACATGTATGTAAATTCCAATTTCATGAGTTCAACCGTGTGAAACATAAATAAGACATAGCATGATAGTTTGCTAATCCTTTCTGACTTGAATTCAATTGAGAATAGCACAAAAACAATACACGTTTTAATGTTTTATCTCCTCAGCTTTATGACTTTTGTAATTATATGCTTGGTCATAGTTTGAGTCAGCAACAAACTTCAAACAAGTTGGGACAGGAGTAACAAAAGACTGAGAAAGTTGTGGAATGTTTCAAAAACACCTGTTTGGAACATTCCACTGGTAAACCGGTTCTTCGAAAACAGGTGTTAATATGATTGGTTATGAAAGAGGTATCCTGGATAGACTCATGTTCATAGGCAATGATGGGTCAAGGTTCACCACTTTGTGAACATGGTTGTGTAAAAATGATTGATACATGAGCTTAAGCACACACTGTTATAAACCGTTTTACTTGTAAAATGTTAATTTGACACAGGATACCTAAAAACAGTATGTATCAGCAGTGTTAAGTTTTAGAGATAAGCAGCAAAAGTTTTGCTGTTGGACTTTGTTGATCATTATGGACAAATAATGTGAACAAAGTTTGGAGGCTTTTGTTCTGAAAACCAAAAAAAATCTATGCTAGCTGAGCAACAGAGGGAACCAATCCCCCACCTCAGGAAGCTTGATTGAGTTGCACCTTTGAGGAGGGGTTTTGGATCCAGGTAGGATGTTGTAAATTTCTTTGTGTGTTAGTTTCCTGGTGAAAGTCCTCACTGAGAGGACCTAATGTGTTTTAAAAAGAGATGTTGGCAGTCTACACTGGCTGGTAAACGTAGACTCGCCTTACAGAAAGTTATCACATTGTGTCTGAGTAGAAGTGTAACCCATTTACTAACTCTCAAGTTTCTATCACGGACAGAGACCTCTTAACAATTTCTTATTGCGTTTTTACCGGCAGTCATTATCGCTATCATTGTCAGTGGGAAAGAAATCAGAGCCTAAGCGTGTGTGTAAGCCAAAGCAGCTGGAGCGTGTGAGTACCAAGCTATGGTCAGCTTTGTAGCTTTCCCCTCGCCCCCGTCACAGCCTCCGCTCAGCTCCTGGTCAACTGCAGTGCCTCTTCTATCGGGAAGCCATTGCTCTCTGTCACAGATGCAAACCATTGCTTTCTTTATTCATGCATCACTTGGTTTTTTCATTAATTACTCCCATTGCTGTTTAAAGGCATGATGCAGATTCATGAAGGAACTGTTTTCATGGATCTGTCTGCTGTTGTATATGTGCTTGTATTGACCAGGAAAGGAGTGACTCTAAATGTGATGCCCATAGTTATAAATGTGGTGGTACTTGTAGCTGTTCAAAGCCAGTTTTTATGTAGTTTGTTCTAGTCTTTCCCTATATGTGTACACCTCCTGTGATAGGTGTGAAAGTCATTTAACCGTTTTGATAGAAAAGAGTCAAATTGAGGAAAATAAGACAAATGCAACCATCTAACTAATGATGCCGTCTACCTTTGTTACAAGTGAGTACTGTAAAAGGCATTATGTTGTCTGTTTATCTTGTATGTGCGAAGCCAGAGTACTTCATCAAAATGATGTTAAACTTTTAAGGCTTTAGAGAGAGTTGAACTGTAATTGTGAATGTGTCTGTATATGTTTTTGTATGTTTATTACAATGAAGATTATAATTTATTCATTTACAGTTGCTCTATAAAAAGCTGAAACTTGATTAAGGATGCAAAAATTATCTTAAATATAAGAAAAAATATTTGTATGGTTAATTTGAAGGTGCATCAGTTCAGAACAATTCTAATATGAAGCTCCAGTTTGATTAATTAAAAAAAAAAAAGATTTTAACCATGTTTAGGGTATGTATGTTTTGTGTATTCTTACGTTAATTATATGCCCTGCCCATGAGAGTGACAGTAATTGTCCTGCTTAATATCAGTGTGATGTGTGATTATGTGGACCTTCTTAATCAACGCTATGCTATTATCTCAGTTTATCCTACAGTGCTGTCAAAGCAAGCATCATCATGGCTTTTCATGTTTGGCTGTGAATGGCCGCTTTGCTGCTCACTGCATCTATCCACAACCGTTGACTTTTCTAACCACTCACCACCATCCATGTTCTGGTTCGAACCACAGGGCTCTGAGTCTGAATCAGTGAATGGACCAGGTAGGGACAGCGGGCTGGCTTCCTCTCGCCTTGAGCCGTCTGCCACGTTACCGAGCAGGGGTGGAGCAGAGTCTGAACCAGAAACCATGGAGGGGATGCTCTGTCGAAAGCAGGAGATGGAGTCCCACAGCAAAAAGGCAGCTACGAGGTCAGTCTTTTCTAAGGGCAGCTGGTAAATTATGCCTTTTTAGGACAGGATATGCCTCAGAACTCTGTACCTCCAGACTCATGTCTCTACCTTATTTTATCAGATTTTTAAAAAAAATCTTTGCTTATAATCCAAGTCCTTTGCTCCCACAGATCCTGGCAGAACGTGTACTGTGTCTTAAGAAAAGGAAGCCTTGGCTTCTATAAAGATGGCAAGAGCGCTAGCAACGGCATTCCATACCATGGGGAGGTACCTATCAGTCTTGGAGAGGCTGTGTGTGAGGTAGCCCATGACTATAAGAAGAGGAAACATGTATTCAAGCTCAGGTGAGAGGAGACTTGACAAGGGAAAACCTCAGAACAAGGACCCTTGATCCAGTATGGTCCTTACAGTGTTAGATTTTAAAATTAAAAGGAGAAGCCATGATAGAGTTCCTAGAAAATGGAAAAATAATTAGATCTGTTTAACTTTTATTCTTGACTCTTGTTTTAAGTCTTCAACACTGTCTTGCAGGCTAGGAGATGGTAAAGAGTACCTGTTCCAAACAAAGGATGAGGTGAGATGATGAACAGAATCACTCTAGTAAAATAAAATACTAAACGAATGATGCTTATGTAAAAAAAAAAAAAAGGCTGGTGTGCTGTTACTCTGCCTGAACGTTGAAGTATAATAAATGGTTTTGACTCTCTAAAGGCGGAAATGAGCTCCTGGATCCGTTCCATCCTGGGATCCATTCCAGCAGGATCAGGAGACTCGCCCGGAGGTCCCCGAGCACTCAGCCGTGCCATGACCATGCCTCCCATCTCCCCCAGCTCAGGTGACGCAGGAGGCGTCACCATGCGCAGCAAAGATGGGAAAGAGAAGGATCGTGAGAAGAGGTTCAGCTTCTTTGGCAAGAAAAAATAGAACACTCGTAAAACCATTGATGGAAGCTACATTTGTCTAAATTTCAACAAACTGCAGCTGGCAGAATGGAAAGTACAAACAGGTCACACAAACACACTGCTCTCAGTGCAGGCCCCAAGGAATTCGTCGACAGCTACAGCATGTGGCTTACAGAGAACTTTGTTTCTTTTCTTTCTCTCTTTTATCCGTCATTTACTTTTCTTGAACCAAATCAATATTTCACATTTAGCTGCACCCAACAGTGAAAGCCCTCATCCAATTTCAGGTCATTTCAGCCAACCACTAGAGCTTATTAGTCCAAGGAAGTAGCAGGTGTGGTTGGCATTAGCAGGGATCCAGGCCTACTTCACTTTCAGTTGACCAAAATGGCTCTCAATCAGCAGGAATATTTTCAGTGAGTCTCGACTAGCTGAGCCGTTTTGATGCTGCGTCATTATGAAAAATGATGGATGGTGGCTTTCATCTGTGGTGCACTCTGGGTTAATTTTCCCTCTTTCAAACACTCTCTCTTTGGGAAGGATCACATCAGTCTCTTTTTCTGTTATTGGTATTGATGTTATTAACCTGATCAAAATTATTGCTGTTATTATTATTATTATTATTATTTATCTTTTGCTATTGCTGGTTTGAGAAAACTAATTCACTTTACAGTAGATAATCTTGATTTATGTTGTGGAGCGAAACGAATTTGGTTACACTTGTGGAGAATATTGGGCTTACCCTTGTCTGTATTAATTTTTTTTTTTTTTTTTTTTTTTTTTTTTTTTAGGAATGACAGTTCATGAGGTGTTTTGAAAAAAATAAATAAAGCTGATTAAATTTTAGCAGTGTGCAGTAAGTGATCACAAGTTTCATTGGGAAAATTATATATATATAAATATATATTTAATAAGTGGTTTTATTTTTTATTTTATCTCTAATTTTGCCTGTATTTGATTATTTCTTTTGAGTGATCTTTTCTGCTTAATTTTCAACTTTCTTTTTTTTTCTGTACAAAGCAGAGAAGATTAGTTTTCTAGTGTGTGTGTGTGTGTGTGTGTGTGTGCGTGTGTGAGTTGTGGTGCTGTGGATTTTGCACGTTTATGTTACTGATCAAACGTGGCCAGATGAATGCTGCTTTTCAGTCCGCAAGTGTAGATGAAAATCAGACACAAACACACAATAATCTTACTGGAATGATTTCATAAAATGAGCTTTTCTTTGCTTTTGGTTTTTATTGTATGTAAGCTTGACATTACCAATGAAGTTCCTCAAGATGGTTTCATTATTTCTGTTTTAGTCTTCTGATATCTATTTCCGTTCTCTATCTACTGGTGTGAAGGCATGGGGCCAGCTTGTAGATTAAAAAGCTGAAGCACATTTTCTGTGGCAGACCGCAGAGACGCGAGCAGGACAGATGGACAGTTGACAGGTCTCATTAAAGGTGAAGTGAGGGGTGTGGAAGTGAGATTGGAAAGGCAGTGAAGAATGCGCTTTTTGTGCTATTCGACAGAAAGAGGAGTACTGAGCCTTATGTGAACCCTCTACAGATACGCTGAAGCCCCTTTTTAAAAAACCCATACTTATTGAAGGGGTCTTCAAAGAAATTTCTCAGTACATGTTCAAAATGTGGCAATGATCTAATGTATGTCAGTGGATTATTCATGCAGGTACAATAAGAGATAACAGTAGCCATGACAAGCTCAGCTCACTAGGAGCCAAGAGAATGCAAAGTCCTAAATTGTCTCTGAGACGAACTTCTTGCTCTTACATATGTGGCATGACTTCATGTAGGTTTATACTTGTATGTGTGCATCATTGCCATGTATTCTCCTCTGTGTTGATATACCCTGAAATCATGAGATCACTTCATATTCAGGGTTAGAGAGCAATTAATTATCTATGTAATTGGCATTTACAATAATCAGAAACAAGCTAATGGCAATCCAATATAGTTAACCTAAAAAAATTGTAGGTGTTAAGTAGTTTCCTCAAATACTGTACATGTTTAAAATGAAAAGGGCATTTTACAGTATATTGTGAGCCAGTAGGCAATAGTACAATTTTCTATACATACCATGAGACCATTGGATTGGTTGTTAACTGTTATTTTAATCAGTGACTTGAATCCAAGTGTTGATTTGCCTTTTTAAACTGCCAAAATGGAACAGGAAGTTACAGGGTAACAATTCTGAATCTTAAGAGTTTTATGGATTTAGGTAGGTTGCAAGAAATCACTTATTTGTAATAATTACATCTTGGAAGCAACTCTCTAAAGCTGGTGATTGCCTGGATGTTTAACCCATGCCTTGGAGGGCTGTTAAGTCCAAAGGAATGTCACACCAAACTGTTGTGACAATACAAACAGCTGGGTGTAAACTTTTATACGGTCGCAGTTAAAACAGGTTGGCCTTATCCTCCGGTCCCAAATGAATGTGGAGCTGCTGGTCTAATGCTCAAAACGAAGACCCTCCAATCAGAGAAAAGAAACATCTGAATGTCCACTTAGAGACGATTGAATAGAGTTCAGTTGAGGCACCTGCTACAAACTATTGAACTGACTGCCTTGTCTCTGTCAGCGGGACTGTGTGTCTAGAGTGTGTGATTAAGAAACCCTAAACTAAGCTACAGTGTCGGGGAGCAAAGTTAATGAGGTCATTGCATACATAAGTGAGCCAACGCAGTTATCATACATGTGCACAATTTCGAATGGAAGAGTTGTTTCTTCTCCAGTGGATGAGCTGTTTTTGGTGACAATAGCTACCTTTTCTCTGCTCGGTGCATCGGACACAGCAGCCATTTGATGTTAGGAAGTTTGAGCTTAAAGGTCACACAGTGTATTTTCTTATCAGCTCATTTGAATGTGAAAGATTCAAATTAGTTTGGCCAAATTGGTCATGTGAAGCAAAAATATTTCTCATACTTGACATACTGTACAAGCGCTCTCTCTCTTTCACACACACTCACACATTAATACTGTACTGTATATTTGATGCAGAATGACCCTGGCGATCCAGTCTTGTGGAAATGGTCCTCGGTTGGCTGTGATTCGATGTTGCATATGGCATCCTTTTAAAACTAGCATCGTGCTACTGGTGAGCTTTGACCAGAACTTGGAAAGTTTGTATTATTGATGTCAATGAGATGAGTTTTTGGTTATGAGAGTACTTGAAACAATGGAGTACCTAATGAATGACTTAAAAAGAAAAAAAAAAACAACTTTTACTTGTTAAGTATTAGATATGAGTGAAAACAGACTGGTGACAATTTGAGCTTCCTTTTTTAGAAGAAGGCAGGATATTTGCTGTCTAGTGGGAGCTTGTATTTTTTCATCCAGTGGTCTGTCTTGCAGCATTTGATAAGCCTGTCCACCTACCTTCATTTCTCATTACTTTTGACGAATGTCTGTTCCTTCCTCTGTAATTCAGAGTTGTTAATACCACTACTATTATTAATTGCATTATTATTATTACATTATTGCTACTGTTGTTACTATTACTACTACTGTTACTAATGCAACTTATTGCAAAAAGTATAACTGCTGTCCATTTTCAGGTACGTGTCTGTAATATCAGACCCTTCCACACGATGTCAGTGTGCTGTGGAGCATTTTCATTACAAATCAAAAATAAAATGTTTGTTGACTTGTGTATCTACATCTAATATTAGGAATAATAAAACATGGTTTAATCAAAAACATGATTTTGTTGCATTTTGCTGTGTTTGTTTCTTCAAGATTAAAACCTGTTTCAACTTTTTTTCTGTAAGATGCACAAGAGAGAAGTTGATATTTAAATTACGGTCAGCTGACAAAGCCATAAAATGCACCCACAAAGGTTAGACTGTAATGAAAGTTGTTCAATACATGCATGCATTAAAATATTTAGTTTCTAGAATGGCTCAACATATAACAAATGCTAGATCCTATGTTACCTGTAATAGCACCTTTCATTGGACCCATCTTGCCTCCTTGGCCAGTTCTTCCAAACACTACACCCTCAGTTTTATACAAAGTTTTTCTGTTCTCAGATTATGAGCCTTCAGTCCAAAAAAAACTGATAGCAACATCATGGTCAATTTTCAGACTTTGAAGAGCGTGTCCAGAGACATTAAACAAAACCCAATTACAGGCTACATGGTACTCCTGACTATGATGAGTATACTGAACCTCATGTTCAAAGTCTTTGGAGTTTCCCTTTAAAAATACAAACAAGTAAAAACCAAATGAGCAAAATCTAAACTGGCAGCTTCAAAAAAAAAAAAATTACCCCCATATTTTAAAATATTCGTAAAAGGAGCTAAATGTGTGTTCACACATTACCAAGCAGCCTGCACATGAAATACAGTTCTTAGACTGCAGTATAGAGGATGTGGGGAAAAAAAGCTACTGCATTTAGAAATTAATAATGACGTAAATGCATCAAATTAAATGGAGGATGATGGAGTAATGACTAACATACAGTAGGTTTATGGTGAATCAGTGGATGCCAGGAAGGGTTGTCATCTCTATTTTAAGAGATGATCAAACCCTCAGGAAGAGTTCAGAGAAACCTAAGCATGAGTTTCATCACAGTGGTCATAGTCAGTAAAGAAGGTTAAAGAATTTGAGAGAATGAGAATGAGAATGGTGGTCAAAGACCTAGGAAAATAATGAGCCAGCAAGATAACATAATCAAATAGTTTACATTGTGTGTAGGAGGAACAAGAATATTTCCTCTCTACATATCTGAAGCAGTTGAACTTGGTCTGTGCAGTTAAAAAAAAAAGGGTTTCTGTGTGCTTGAATTTAGTGATGACAAAGAATTTAATTTGTGAAACTAGAATGTGAAGCCAGTATCAGTGAGTCTAAATGTAATGATTGCACCAGCATGTACAACATCGGGACCCTTACACTGATGAAATCATTTCTACTTTTCATAGCTTTATGTCATGTCAAAATCTTTACAGTGACAAACTTTAATATTGTTTACGTTATTTTAGACTAATATCAGTAAGTAAGTAAGTACGCAAGCAAATAAATAAATAGATAGATAACACAAGACAGTCAGTGAAGTACAGTCCTTGATGTCACCTGCTTGTGTGTGAATAATATGTGTAGGTGCTTTCAGTTGTCTCCTTTTTATATTCTTTTAAGTTATTACTTAAACATTTTACTCTCAACAGCTACATTTTGTCTACTATATAAGTGAGTTGTAATTTAATTAGGTCTAAGAATATAAAGTAAAATGCTAATTTCCCTCCCATTGCTGTAGATAATGTTATAAGACTGTATTTACTAAGGTTCACAGTGTTCTCTTAAAATACATGGCAATGCCACAACGCTACCAGCAGAGGGCGACAGGTGTCACGTCCCTAGTCGCTCTGCCTACAAGTCCCTACCGAGGGCACATATCACCCGTGGCCACTTTCCCCGTGTATGAAAGCAAGATGGCAGCTGTTGTTGAGAATGTTGTCAAACTGTAAGTGTTGGACTTTTCTACATACCTTACACCTGGCTTGTTGACACACATCGCGGTAACTTGATAACGGCTGTATGATCAGACAGTCACTGACCGTGTCTCTAGCTAGCTTAGCAGCATTTACACTGACTTAGTAAGCTTAGCCAACGTTGTCGGACCGTCGTGTGTGTTCACATCCTGGAATGGAAGTGTAAGTTAGCAGACACGCAGATGACGTTCCTGAAACATGAATCACGAGTCTGTGTAATACCAAATGTTTCAATTTGGACGTAAGTGTGTCTATAGATGTGTTATCGTTACTTGTTTTGTCTCTCTAGTCAAACAGCTAGCGTGGTGCTAACGTCAGTTAAGTACAGCTAGGTGGCTCGCACGCTAACAAGCTAAAGATAGTGTAATTGTGGCCAACGTTGTTAGCGCAGGCTGAAGTGCCGTGGCGACTGGCCAGTAAGTTGAATGAATGAAAGACTGGCCTTAAAGATTAGTCCTTTCACATTGAGACCCCGAGGGTTAAAGCCAATGGAACTATCATATTTTTAAACTGCATATAGGAACTCTTGGGGACTTAAAAGTTGAAGTTTTCAGTATGCTAACGTGCCTCCATTTCCGTTGTCTTCACTTTGCGTGGGTGCCCAGGTGGTAGACGTTTTACGGTAATTACAAGCAATTGGCTAAGCCCCTTGTAACCATGGCAACGTGTGAAAACATTTAAACTTAGCAACATCTAGCTAGTTCTACAAATTTATGTTAGACTAAACTTTTTTGAACTCAAAAAGTTATTGGAGTGGCTTTTTGGCAACTCATTGGTTATATGTTGTCATAGCAATCAAAAAACACTACTTAGGAGTTGAAAAAGTAACGGTACCAAGAATAATTCAAAAAATATTAATATTTGTGGCATTATTACACATTTTGATTGGTAATAATAATTTAATTTGTAAAAAAAATTACTGTTAGGAAACATTTTCCAAAAAACAGCCCTTTCTTTATGATTAGAATTGACATAATAGCCGACAAGTTTACCTCACTGTTCATAAATATTACAGCTTTATTAAATATGACATAATATGAAATGAGAAATGAAATGATGGCATGTTATTTTAACTCTGAGCACATCTGCTGCAAGCATCTGTAAAATTAAACAGTGTCCATGCGGTCGTCCCATTAAGGCTGAACTGATCTAGTCTGGCTCAACTAACGTTAATCTTCTCATTGGTGCACTTTAAAGTGCCTTGCTCTGAGGCGCACTGACACCCTCAGTAGTGGCAGCTGTTGAATAACAGGGTTGTTTGTTTTCATTCCCTCTTTTCCTTGCCACTCAGGGATTTGAGGAACCAGTAAGGAGCCTGTTTGTCTCAGGAGATGCAGCCCTCAGCTTTCCTAAAGGGGAATACATGCACAGTGCAATTTGAGTATATTTATGTTGCAAACACAGCGCACTATGCTGACTGCTGAGCTCTTTGATGTTGATGTACCCTCAAAACAACACCTGCTGATACACTTTCACTGGTGATTTAGTCTGAAGTACAAAGACAGTGTCCTTATGAGTGTGCTGTGTTTCTAGGTGACAGCAGACTTTAAACTAAACTGACAGAGAGGTTTGGAAGTCTGAAGTAAGACTGCGCTGGTTTTGAAATAGCTACACCTGCTGAGTTTTGTCTTTTGTCTACAAATCAAAATAACTTGGCTCTGGTTTTGTTGTGTCAGTTTGGGAGAGCAGTACTATAGAGATGCCATGGAGCAGTGTCATAACTACAATGCCAGGCTCTGTGCTGAGAGGAGCGTCCGAATGCCCTTCCTCGACTCCCAGACCGGTGTGGCTCAGAGCAACTGCTACATTTGGATGGAAAAGAGACACAGGGGACCAGGTGATGCATTAAAAACATGTTGTGTACCACAAAACTGCACAATACGCTTTCCTACCCTTTTTTAATTTTAGCTTATTCAGTTACACTCAGTAAAACATTCTTCATAGTACTCAGAAATGTTTAGGAACATTTTTTGTGTGACAATCTGTTTTGTTTTACAGTTAAAGGTTATCAGTCTTCACAAGTTGTCTTCAGAGATACTGAACATATATAAAAGAGCAATGTGCACAAACTTGTAAAGATTGGTTAATTTGATCTTCACTTGAGCTGAAAATGGCTTGTTATCATCTTTCACATCACCACTCTCTCTCACTTCCATGGTTTTTTGTAGAACTTTTAAAAGAGCTTAACAAACAATGGGAGGATAAACCGCGCTGACATCAGGCAAAAAGAAATTAAGAATGCGCATAAAATTTCCAGTGAACAAAGTGTAAATTTAATCAAGCTTTCGAACACTCTGTTTTAAGCGAGAATACTAATTATGCTAACAAGGCAAATGTCATTTTGAGACAATGAAGCACGGATGTGGATTTTTTTCGTTCTGTCAGTTTGTTTTAAAGCTTGCAAGTTCTGTATTAAAATAAGTTGAGTGTTATGTAGATGGATCTGTTCTGACTTCCCTCAGGCATGGCTCCAGGGCAGCTCTACACCTACCCATCCAGGAGGTGGAGGAAGAAACGGCGATCTCATCCTCCAGAGGACCCACGGCTCATCTTCCCTCCTCTAAAGTCAGGTAAGCAGTTCATCCCTCATTTTACCATGTCACCTTTGAAAGAAAAATATGCAAAATGTCATGCTTTTCAGAAAAATGCAGGATGTCTTATTATCTTCTAATAGTTATTTATTTATAAGAGGTTTTGCTCCAAGTCATTAGCCGGTGCCTTAACTCCTGTGTGTTTTATTCATAGAGGCAGACATAGGGCTGAAGAAGGATTCTCTGTTATCAGCGGATGGCAGCAGTCTGGAGGCCCTGCTGAAGGGCGATTCCTTGGAAAAACGGACGACCACAGAACTGCGAGGGTCTGAGGAGGACTCGAACCAGAGTGATTACACCGGAGGCCTCAACCCCGCCACTCGGATCAGAAAGGTTCTCGTTTTCAGAACAAGTAGTCAAGAAAAAGATTTGACTTTTCTGTTTTTAGCTTCTTCTTCTCATCACTTAATTTCCCTTAACAGAGAATCCTGGAGCCAGATGACTTCCTGGACGACTTAGATGATGAAGACTATGAGGAAGACACGCCTAAAAGAAGAGGCAAAGGAAAGGGGAAGGTACATAACTGTTGTGTACATGACAAAACTCATCCAAAAAATTCATCCGGACTCCGTACGTAAGCGTGTCTGCCACAGCCTGTCTGCTTATTCTCCAAAATGTCTCTGTGTGCAGGGTCGAGGAGTGGGCAGCACCCGCAAGAAGCTGGACACAGCAGCACTGGAGGACAGAGACAAGCCATACGCCTGTGACAGTGAGTCCTCATGGGGGGGGGGGGGGAGTGTAGATCATGTGACCTTGGGTCCAAGCAGAGCGTCACTGCTGATGTCAATAACTGTAATGTTTGTAATCTAATCAAGCAAGATTTTGTCCCTCTCCTCATTCTTTAACGCTCTCTTTTTCAACCTTCCTCCTTTTTCTCCTGCTTCATCTTCTCTCTGCTCTTTGTTAGACTTCCCCAAATCTGACAGCCTTTTAAAGTTAGTCTTGGCTTGGCTGTATTTTTATTTCTTAGAATGATATAGCACATTTCTTTAACTTAAAATCTTTCCGTGTGTGGGTGGGAGGGTGTGTTTTTTTTCCACTTTGGTGTTGTCAGACTGTGTATCTGTTCTACTTGATGTGTTTTTTTTCCTCTTTTGTGAAGCATTTTCACTTTCAGCTGCAGTTCTCAGTAGGGCGACGCTGACTGACTGACTGATGCTCAGTCGCTCTATGAGCCTGTTTCTCTGAGTCTGTCTCTGCTCTCTCTTCTCCCTCTCTTCTCTCTTTCAGACATTATCAAACAAAAGCATATTTCAAAATCTTCTGAAAGAGGTATATTTCTCTCATTCCTTTTTTTTTACTTCAGTCTGCCTTGTCTTTTGTCTTCACTGCCTGTTTTTATTTCCCGTCTGCGTTACCAAGTAGATTTGCTTTTTGTGTAGTTCATTTGAGAGGGTATCCGTTTCTTCTGCACAGTTTACTTAAATGTAATTACCTAGATTTAGAAAAGGTCATGACCATGTTATTATACTCCCCAATTATATGTAATTGGCCAAAGATATGAAGATATGAAGCGTCTCAGCTCATAAAAGATAAGCGACAGCCCATGAAAGTAATTTTTTCCCCTCAATCTGGCCCTGAACTTCCCACAGCTTTAGATAAGCTAGAAGCTGGAGCCTGCTGCTGTATTTTCACTCCGTGCTTTGTCTGTTGTCTCACGACCTAACGTGTGCCATTTGACTGCCATACAGTTTTTATTCCTTGCTTTTTTGATTCCTCTCCACCACCTCTGCACCCTGTTAAGTCTCATTTCACGTTCCATGTTTTAAAGTGAACGGCAGCTTTGGCTTTGAGTTGGTTTGATGCCTGTTTGACATTCAGGGGTGTATTTTTTTTAAAAACTTTCTGCCATTGTAGTTTGCCGTGTAACTAGTTCTGTATTTAGAGGCTCTTGAGAAAACTTTACTTAACTTTTAAATGGCAGTTGAAGAAGTAGGGAAGCATTTGAGGAAATGAAAATGAGAGAGAGCATGGAATTGAAAGAAAAAGCACTTTGTCTTTGGTTGTTATCTTATGACAAACCTCACACCCTCCCGTGACAGCGGCCTCACACAGTGGCATCTTTGTCCTCCATAAAGTCAGTAAATCCCCCCTGACATGATCCCACTGGCTTAATTTATCCCACTGATTAATACATTATGAATTTAGATCAGAAACACAACCTTCATAGCAGTATGGAGCTCTTAAAATGTTTAAAATATTTATCCACAGAGGTCATATACACTTAAATATGATTTTTAGAGTAATGAATGAATGAGATCAAAGGAGACGAAACAATTACATTTGTTAATTTCCGTGTAAGATAGTTTCTAGCCAACCACTGCGGAGGTGGTGCTTCTCTAAAGTTTTAGAGGGGAAACCCTTGTTATAAAGGTCACACACCTCTGCAGTTACTCAGTGTCCAATTTACTAACTGCAGATGTGGGGTGCTCACCGTGGCTGAAATCTTGCATGTCATTGCCTCAGCGCATGTTCGTCATGTTCCCAGACCTCCTCATCATTCCTCATTCCTCCTAGCAGAACACTGTGTTGTGTTACTGTGATGATTCAGATATGAAACAAAATGCTGGATGCTCTGTTTTCCTTGCTGTCCCAAACACATCATCACTTATCCCCATCAACACTGTATTAAATTGTATTAAATTGTATTACCTCCACGTTTTAAAAGAGCAATCCACTAATTTAGCGTTGAATTAATACACATTTTCCAGGCTCACATTGTGCAGTTAAAAAGGGATACAAATTTAGCAGAAATGGGGATGTTATGTTTTCTTTTCCCTCTTACTTGCCAAAACATAGTTGACATTACCTACAATGCAACTTCACTATTGACAGTTCAGTCGGAGTGTGTCGTGCTAACAAAGGCTAATGTAGCTTGTAGCCACTAGCTTCAGTCAGAGGTGTGTAGCAGAGCTACAGAGCAGGAAAATTGATGGAGTTTCCCTAAAAGACAGAAAGTCGATTGTACAAATCTAATTTTCTGAACATACGAAGTAGGATTACGTTTGTCTTTTCCAGCTTTTAAGTCTGTGTTTATTCATGATAAATATCCTGAAGCCTGCACATTAACAGCATAATGTGGGAAACTGTGGGGCTTTGGTTGTTCTCTAGACTCACTGGTTGATAAGAAGTAAAAAATGATGAAAGCAAAAAGAACGAGTCAACCCCTCCATGATTCATCATGATTCATCCCCCTTTTACCCCTGACTGACATGCCATGGACTTTACTGATGTATTCTTTGTTTTCATACATGATGTGTTTTCTGGTTTTGCTGGCAGTCTGTGGGAAGCGCTACAAGAACCGCCCCGGCCTGAGCTATCACTACGCCCACTCCCACCTGGCTGAGGAGGAGGGTGAGGAGAAAGAAGAGATGGAGATCAGTGAGCCTCCCCTGCCGCTGCCTGATGAGCCTAAAAGTAAGAGATCACCCGCCGTCGACACTGTCGAGAGTTCAGTGTTAGCTTGCTGGTCTAAATGTAGAACTGAACACTATACTCTCTGCATGTTTTCCTCTCGTTTCTCAGCTCCAAAGAAAGGCCCAGATGGTCTCGCGTTGCCTAATAATTACTGTGACTTTTGTCTGGGAGACTCCAAAACCAATCACAAGACTGGCCAATCAGAGGAGCTGGTGTCCTGCTCTGACTGTGGACGATCAGGTGCGTTAGAGACGGTTGATGCTCTAATATGGGCACAGCAGGAGAGAACAGTTTTTATGTGTGTGTGCAGCTCAATGAGTAGGAATATTCGCAGCCAAGTTAAGTGACAAATGCTTTTTTTCCATGCAGGCCACCCGTCCTGCCTGCAGTTCACTCCTGTAATGATGGCCGCTGTGAAGACGTACCGCTGGCAGTGCATAGAGTGCAAATGCTGCAACATGTGCGGCACCTCAGAGAATGACGTGAGTTTACCTGCATTCAGATTTTGGCATTTATTGCAGTTTGTGCAGTGTTCTTTATTTTAAAGTGTGAAACCCATTGCTTACTTATTCCCATTTCTCCCAGGATCAGCTTCTGTTCTGTGACGACTGTGATCGGGGGTATCACATGTATTGTCTCAACCCTCCCATGTCTGAACCTCCAGAGGGTAAGTTCACCACATACTAAGTGATCTGTTTAGATTCTGGGTTAGAAACTATGTTAAAACTGAGCAAGTGTATCAGAAAAAAGACTTGAGCTAAGGATATGAAATGGAGGCCATTGTACTCTACACATTTTGGTTTTCCTATGTCATTTTTTGGCACTGAAAAGGGAGAAGAAAACCTGCACAAATCTTGCACTGAACAAGCATGTACAACATTAATCAAACCTGCACTGCTTGACAGCCTGAATCAGAAAACACTTAACACTTTGTCCACTAAAGGTGTCAGTATTGACTGTTATAAAATATAACATCTTGTATGAAGGGTTGGTTATCAGTTATCAAAAACTTTCACTGTTGGTACTGATATGAAATTAAGTTTAGGTACCAAGTCGCCACTTTTTTAATGACCTCAGTCTGAGAGAATAAAG
The DNA here is from genome assembly GCA_029814765.1 of Acanthurus leucopareius. Lineage (NCBI taxonomy): Eukaryota > Metazoa > Chordata > Actinopteri > Acanthuriformes > Acanthuridae > Acanthurus > Acanthurus leucopareius. The sequence goes on along the minus strand of JAQMCX010000012.1, from coordinate 9,769,256 downwards.
CATGTTTTTGATTAAAAAAAATTCTTATTTTCTTTTACCAGAAGATGAAAAAGATCTCAAGTGCTATGTATTTTGTTCTATTTGACAACAATCTGACCTGACATTTAAGATCAACTTTGCTATATGACTATTTTTGATACTCAGTCTAATGCACACATTTTATTTAGCAATCATGTTCAGGTTAAATACACAGCTTTACTTGGAGGATCCTTCACAAACCAGTTACTGTGCTGCAGCGCCTACTAGAGGCTCACAAACATACAGCTTTAAATGTCTCTTACGCCAAGATTTTCTCTGTTATTTTTGCACTCAGGGAGCTGGAGCTGTCATCTATGTCTGGACCTCTTGAAAGACAAGGCATCCATATATCAGAACCAGAACGCCCCCCCATCATGATGGCCGCCCTCCTCCCTGCACACACTCATCACTGAACCGTCCTGCAGCAGCATGGTTTTCCCTTCAAAATAGATGATTTATGACGAGCTGACCGCGGAGGGAGTGTGTTCAGAACAGACATTATAGTGTGAAAAGGGAATTATCCCTTACCAGACTGGCCTCACTTAGCTTCAGATGTGACTGTTGCACAGTTCCAAGCTCAGATTCAGACCCTGTTGATTTTTTATTTTCACCTCTTTGCCATAAAGTGGATTGGAGCATTACTAAATTCAACAAAATACACAACATAAAAAAGCCAAAATCCGAAGTCCTGTTCAGGTTTTTTTTACACATATGCCTATAAACAGTTGCTAAAACCCTCTGTATACTCTTAATGTACTGATTTTATGACCAGAGCAGAAATCGAGCTTGGAATCAAGTAGCATGCCTATGCTCGCTCATCGTAAAAGAAAAAGAGACATTTTATAATATTTATATATTTCTATGGTATATAATAGTGTTAAGTATGTACAAATTGGAAAGAAGATTGTTTTTTTTAATTAGTGCCCATTTCGTCATTTATAGAGAATTCCACGACTACATGTTCTTTTATGGCACTGCTGATATTTGGTGATTCACTTCATATGAGTCTAAGGGATTTGCTGAGACTGTAAATGATTTCCCATCTCATCCGCTGCCACTGGCCACACACACAAACTTCAGACAAAACAGGAAATATTAATAGAAACCAAGAAACACTGATATGCTCGTCAAAGTGGCCCCAAAGGCTGAAGGACTTCATGGATGGAAAGTTAGACTTTTCTTTATGCTCATGGCTCATTGAGCTCTACAGAGCTCAAGAGGATTCATAACGTTTATGTTTTATTCAGGTTTTGGGCCTTTTTGACAAAACTGTCAGCCTGTTGCTCTGTTCTGACTGCACAGACACAACTCAGACATGACGCTGAAACTGTTAAGATGGTGATTATCGATTCAAATTAAAAAACAAATCTTTCTCTTATTATCAGCCAGGTAAAGGGACAAAAAGCCTTCATCGCTGTGTTCTAGCAGTTTGCTGATCATGCAACATATCTAATATCTGTTGATGTTGTGACACCACTATATTATTTTCATGTAATTGAAGACTATATGATCTCGCAGACGGTCACTTCCTGACAATGTTAAAGCAATAGAAGAGTTTCTGTACGACACTGAGATGACAAGGGCTTAGTCTATTAAGGCTCTGTTGACAGATAACAAATGATACTGTAAAGTTTCTATTTCTGAGAATGCTATAACAGATCGGGGACTGTGGCAGCATGTATGGATGGCTCCATATTGTAAAAAAAAAAAAAAAAGAATCTAATGTTTATATGTACAGTCCTACAGAAACAGCTCTCTTTGTTACTGCTTTTGTAGGTTAATTATGCAATGGTTTCCTTTTGTGGCAAGGCGAAAAGAAACAGTCTGGCTGAACTGCTAAAGCAGTCACTTTACCTCATACAGAAACAGTATTTTAAGGGCCGAAACATGCTGTTGATAGATGGGATGAAGGCAGCGGGACGAATAGCAATGCCAGCTGCAGTTTCTGCTTCAATAACTTCATATTCTACAGGTAAACAAGTGCATGCTCTGTAATTGTTTGCACTCTCATATGCTATTTAGTCGTTTCAGCATTAGGTCGGCAAAGGTGTTGGGAAGTGGTGTAATATTAATTAACCATGCTATCATCTCGTTTCAATAGCCAACTAACAATTACTAAAGCATTACATGAGTATAACTTGGTTTCTTTTCTCATCACGTTTAAACTTAGTTACGTAGAGACAGTGGCTACTAGAATATTTTCGCTGGGTTTTGTATTCATGGATGATGCTTGCGTACCTGATGTGTGGGGACATTTTGGGACTTAAGTGGATGTTGCTTTCTAGTTAATCCTGTGATCCAGGTCTCACCTGAGCTGCTCCCTTCCAAAGCTCGAAACAAGAAGCAAAGCCTGTAATCCAATTAAGAGGCAAATTCTGGAGCTGCGTTTCGTTGAATGGTTAAGTAATGATGAACCCAGAGTAACACCATCCAGGCTGCACTCCCAGAAAGCCTTTAAGAAGAGGGAAGTATGCCTGCTGTTGTCATATAATTACTTTTTAATATCAGATTATGGTTTTCATGTCTCCAGCTTTGGAAGAGAACTGTTCATAATGTCAAAGGCAAGATCATAGGTTTACATAGTTGGTGAATTCTCTTAGGATGGACTTTTTTTTGGATTGTGATGGAATGTTTATTGTATGAAATTTTTCTTCAGGAAAATAAAATACTAGGCACTATGACCTGCTTATGTTTTTTTGTTGTTTTCCTCAATGAGAATCTGAAAAATTAAAGAAATGTTGGGATTATTAATGTATCATTAAATATTAAATTCACACTATTTTACCCTTTTGTTGACATGATTTGCTAAATTTTAACAGACTGACTGTAGCATCAACACTGTATCATTTTTTCACCCAATGCTGTTCACACACAAAAATAACGTGGAGTCCCTCAAAGCTCAATTCTCGCCTTCTTATGTTTAACATCTACAAGCTCCAACTACCTCAGATTATGGAATTCAAAATATTTAATCCTAATTATGCAGAAGACATTTATTTAATATGATTGATATGATATCACCTGGTGATAGTAGCGCTGCACACTAGCTCTGACTAGTCACATTAAACAAATCAGTGATTAGATATTCCTCATTTTCTTTAACCAAACAAAGATAAAACTGCAGTAAGTGTTTTTGGTGCCAAGCTTCAGTGAGTTCTCACTGAGACCAGGACCACATCAGTCCAGGTCTCATATCTTAACAGTTTGTTTTTCAAAGAGTTTCCACCAGTGACTCTCAGATGGTCTGGAGGAAGTCTTCCTTCTGCCCCCAGAGTTGTAGATAAACATGGAAGAAGCAGCAATCAGTTTTTATGCCCCACATATCTGGAACAATGAGAAACCTGAATTTAACATAAATTTGTGTTAAAATGCTGCATTAGTTTGGCTTTCAACACCTCTAAATTAAATTTAACACCTGAATCCTCTTGTTTTTAATGTCTTTATAATGTCTTTCTTACTCGCATTCCTCAGTTGCCAATTCAAATAAACTTGCCATTTTTCAATTTTACAATAGGATCTTTTTCAAATTAAAATTTGGTCTTTTTTTCACTAAAACGTAGATTTTTCTGAATATATCAGTAGGCAGAAATAGCTGAGCTGCTATTTGGCCTAAACTAAGTTTTGCTGTTAAAAAAACAAAATTTTTTTTAAGCAATTAATGAGCCAAAAACTGCAGTAGCCATAAATTTGTGTTAAAATGCTGCATTAGTTTTTAGTACAGGAATTTAGGTTAGAACATAAGAAACATTTCTATATTATAAGAAGTCCCAGATTTGGAAATGGAGCAAGCTATATATGTTGCTATATTCATTATAAAGTATGGTAGGATGTGGGGAAAAAATATATTTAAAGAAAAAAATTAAAGATTTGTGTGTTTTTTCTGTGTTACTCATTAGATGGCAGCACTGGACTAGGCCATGTTCCCTGTATGTCTGCAGCTGCACCTCCCATCATTCACTATCACTGCTACCTGCAGCAAACGACAGACGAAAGAGAGGATTTGTTATTGCACAGCTTTTATTGGACTCAAGATACAACAGTCTTCTATGGTCCCATATGACCTCTAAGCAATAAAATTTAAACTCTAAAATATTTTCTACCTCCAACATCACAGCAGCATGAACAGAACACTCTTTGAGTGCTGTGAAACCACAACAAGTACCGGAGCTCTTCTGTTTGGTTTGGTGCTGTTGTGTCTCTGTAGCGATGATTAGCGTTTTGAGATTATTACTGAATTTAAATACAAGAGTTTACAGCAGAGATTCCCAACAGCTGAGTGACAGAACGCATTAGCATCAAAAACAGCTGTGAATCATCTTCAGGCAAAACACAATTAGTAACTGATAGTTGGGGATGTTTAACAAGGATACAGATAGTGAGAATATGCAGCAACAGTTCCTACCTCAAAGAATGCAATAAAACACATTTTAACTATTGAAACAGGAAAAAATCAGATTAACTGCTTGCACATTCACAACTTTTTAAATATACCATCTATTCTCTAAAATATTTAGATCTTGTGCAATTTTAAAACTAGATCAAACCTGTAAACAGGAGCTTTATATTCTCTGTGTTCCCTTGCATGGAATAAGTTTGAGTGTGTCAACAAATCAATACTGAAATAAAAGGAAATCTTAGTGCTGAGAAGATTTTAAGACACACACACACACACACACACACACACACACACAACCTCAATTAAGTTCATAAAAAACAGAGTGCTAGTCTCACATTACAGCCATCATATTCCACTAAACAAATGGACAAAATATGCATTCAGTCTGTTACAATAGTTCACAATTAGGCTTACATCATGTATTTTTTTAAAACATATCAAAAACACCACAAGACTAGTCTCTGTCAGACATTCATTATTGTAAAACTATGTAAATTTTTTAACATTTACAAACAGTAGAAAGTATTGTCAGTAGACAATGATAATAATTGTACAGCCATCTGGAAAAAGACAAAAAGATTGGCCTGATCCCTTTGGTGGAGCATTTAGTCTTGATTTTATTAATGTTATCTGAATGTGTCAACATTGCTTTTCGTATAAAGACAGAAGCAGTATGTATATATGGTATAATTTTGCCACACAACACACAAATACAGTATATCAGTATATGTGTGAGCATATTATGTTCTGCTCCTTTCCTGATCCGAGTGTGTAAAAATGTTCCACCAAAGAAAAAGTTATCTCATAAAATATACAGGAAACAATACAAACATCGATTGTCGTACCTGTGTGAAGTATTACAACTAACCTGCACTCAAAGTCATCAAAGTCTGTGACACTCAGAGAAGGACATTATATATTAGATTTCATAGAATAAGACCTTCTAAAAATACTGTTACACTAAGTTAATCTCTTTATGTAAATTAAGATGTACCAATACTTGCTTTAAAGCCGTGAGGCAAAATCTCCAAAATATTGTCACGATAATGTGCATTTTCATATCAGTGCTTCTGTTCTAAAAGTACTCTGACACACAAATGTAACTAAAGACTAAAGTACTGCACCGTCTGTTTGGAGGTTTCTTAGCTGTAATTCAGTGCTGCCTGCTACATTTGAATGAATGCATGTATATATTTGCACACTAATGGTAAAGTCAGCTAGAGGATACATTCAAAAAATACAAGGGGATTCAAAGCTAAGGGAACAGACAATATTAATTTGAAATATTTTATAGAAGCTCAGAGATTTTCTCTTTCATAATTTGCTCCGACATGACATGGCAGATTAAAGTACCACTTTATAACATCTGGAAAACCTTCAGAGAAAAGATGTTTTAACCTTTCAACCTAAAACTTTTTGCAAAATTAAGATGGCCACTAACAGCCAGGATAACAGATTAAGTATTGTAAATATGCTGTATATAAAAATTCCCTAAATCCTTCTTACAACTTTATTCTTTTATTTCTTAAAAAAAAAAACAGTAGCCCAGTAAGATTTTCATTGCGTAGTCGCATTTCAACACTAAACTTTCTCTGCTCTGAATCACAACTGCAGTTGTCTACCACCTGTGTACTTCCTGTTTAAACTTATGTGTTGCTAAAAACAAACACTAAAATAAACAGATGGGGACACAATATGTAAATACAGCACAAGGGAAGTTGGAGGCAAATACCCTGTCTGTTTATTATGAAGAACTGTTTTGTTTGCTATGTTTTTATTTTTTATTTGTTGAGCAGCAGAAGGTATGTATGGAAACCCGGAAAGGCAAGTTAGAAAAAGAAAATTTGTGATCCACTTTCTAAGTCTGATATAAGTTGTTTATAACTTTAACGGTTGAAATATCGTTCAAAGAGGATGTGATGGTGGAATGGGCTTAACACAGGGACCTCACTCAGGTCACTTCAGTTTGTGACCTGTGCAGAGCTCATTATTTCTAGACTTTTTTAAGTGAAAAATTCAAGTTATTAGATACGACTTTGTTATATCTACACATCAAAACTACTGAATTAGGTTTAGGACAAGATCATGGCTTAGGCTGAAATAGACCCTTTCACAATGAGAGGAGAGATTTCTGCCAAAAAGGCAAAGCTCTCCAATATGTGGAGTCGTGGTGCCCTTCACCCTCTTGTGGCCAAATTGTGTATTACAAAAACAAAGCCTGAAAAATGCACCTGATAGATTAAAAAAAATAAAAGCAACTTAGAAAAATGATCCTTGATAAACTTTTTTTCCCACTGGTTCATCATTTTTAAACATAGGAGAGAAAATATTATTGCTCAGGTGGATCACCAGTTTTGTTATTTTTTATTCCACTTGCCTTTCAGGACTTCCATAGTTTTTGAGACTGGAACTTTAAACATATAAATATATAAACCAATCAGTAGACTCCATTTAAAAACAGCTGCAGCAACAGGAAGCAACCAGAAAAGATGAGACTGTTGTGATGTTTGGATGTAATGTCAGTCTGCGCAGGATTCATGTTTGTGAAAAAGTGAAAGGGTGAATGCTTGTTTTTCACCCAATGAAAACTGTACAGCTGATCTGAGCCTGTAAAACTGCAGCAAATCTAAACTTCTAATGGCTTATTGCTGTCATGAAACATTGATTGATTATTTTACAAAAATTAATTACCAAACAGAAGCCATGAAGATTTTATTGTGTTAGCTAGTTGGCTGGTTAGCTAAATTAGCTAAATTTTAGTAGGAAGCAAAATCTCTAAAAAGTGACTTTTTTGAAAAAGAATATTAGTTTAAAAGGCTGGAAGATTTAGTGTTACAAATAAGACATATACTAAACATGTTATGATGTGTCATGATGTCATAGTTGTTACAGGGTGAAATTTAAGCTCACTTGCAGTATTATCAGAATATTACCTAGCTGTTACACAGCCGCCACAATGTAAAACGACCTAGCTAATGAGGACTAAAATGATTTGCTTTGTAACTTATTTTTTATCACTTCCTATTTCATATTCCCTCTAAAGGCTTTCATCTGCCACGTCAAAAATTTTTTGAGATGTCATCCAATTTAATACTTAAAAAACTGACTGCTTTCAAACACTACACTGTAGTACGGACAAGAGAAAATTGCGCTATTGATAAAAGTCTTTACTGCGTATTTATGTAGTTGCATGTGTATCACCCTAGAAAGTCTTACAGAGGTGCACAGAAATGCTCACAAGGGAAAACAACAACGCTGTCACTTTTCTTTTTGGCTTCAGGAGAGAGGATGTGTGGTAGGAAGGGAGGTACTCAGCATGTTGTCTGACAGCGTTGACCTTTGACCTTAAGGCCTCACATCTGCCCGAAGAGGATGGAGCAGAGCAGGAAGATGGCATAGAGAAACATCAGACCCAGACCGAGGCGACGATCCAGCCTCCAGTGGTTCAGATGAACACTCATCACCTAATGACAGCGAGACAGCAGAGAGGAGGGGTCAAGAGATCTGAACACTGCTAATCCTGTTCTGGATGAATCTTAGAGTGGACATGTAGTAGGGCTGGAATAATACTAGATTTTTTGAGGCCAGTATTGAGACCCAGTAGTGCCAGCTGGAAAAACAGAGCCATCTGTAAATCTGTGCTCTCAGTTTATATATTTGTATGTAAGTTTTATCAACTGTGCTCTCAAGTTTGTAATGTGTTCCCACGCATTTATAATCCAAGCCCATGGTTTCCCAATATGTGCTCATGGATTCACAATATGGACTGTAGAACTGTACTGATATATCTGTGATGAGCTCGATGTAAGGCTAGCTTCTATTACACTAACCACTGTAACTCAATGTAACCTGTCTTTCTGGATCTGTAAAATGCTATTAAAAATAGATATAATGAATTAATAAGAAATTTAAGATTTTTTTGGAATCAACATCCAGATCTTAACATAGACCAAACAACAACATACTATTGATAAAGGCTCTGTTCCACGGGAATGTTTAAAGTTATTTGTGTTATTACAAATTTTGCTGGGATTTTAAATAAGGTTTTTTCTACTTCTGCAACAGAACCTGGAAGCTGTGGTTTCACTTCTTCTCTCTGTATCAGACTTGCTTATGCATTAGTCAAGCTCAACATTTACATTAGCACAAAGAAAATCTGCATAGTGAAAATATGAGACCTGCACAGTGATGCTGTACCATGATGTCTTGAAATAGAATAAAATCCACCTACAGACCAGATAAATTTTTATTTCTTTTTTTTTTATTTCTTTAAAAAGATATTAATTAGTGGTGGGACTCGATTAAAATTTTTAATCGCGTTAATTATAGGGTCTGTAATTAATTAATCGAAATT
>JAQMCX010000012.1:9708190-9760388 GCA_029814765.1 Acanthurus leucopareius | reverse complement strand
GTTAAAATCTTTATCGCGTTAAAATCTTTATAATTAATTGATCGAAATTAACGCGTTAAAGTCCCGGCCCTAATATTAATACAACACTTCAACATTTGTTATATCACATTTCCTTACCGTCAGAAATACGGATGCCAGCAGCAGGATGACAGAATACACCAGCCCTTTATTATTTATGAAGACCTGTGGGTGGGAAAAAACAAGCAGGTGACACGATTTTCTGACCATCACCAGCAAGGAAACAAAATCCTTGTTTCAATCTCACACATATGCAGAAGTGAGTTAACCAGAAAAAACCACAGACAGAAGGAAAAAGACATTTGTACTGAGACAAAGTGAGATAAAGCGTTTGCATACTGATGATCCATGGTCCACCACAAGGGTACGCAAAGCCCAGGGAAAACCCAAACCCAGCAGGATGTCAAAGATATTGCTGCCTATAGAGTTAGACACCGCCATGTCCCCCATGCCTGAAAAGAGACAGACAATGTGACAGGGAAACGATGAACTGAAGCACTTACACCACAGACAGAAAACAAGCAAAAAAAAAGGAAGTATTTTTTACCTTGTCGAGCTACAATCAGACTTGCCATGCAGTCTGGCACGCTGGTCCCCGCTGCAAGGAAGGTTATGCCCATGATGTAGTCTGGGATGTCTAATGTGTAGCTGATGATGGTGACCTGAAACGATGGGAAACATCAGGGTCACCTACAGTGGACCTGCAGCCACCTGTAGCATCTGTAATCAGTTTATTTAGAGGCTCTTTTTGTTGTTGTTTTGTAGTCGGAGGTCTGTGTCTGTCTCCTTACCATCCACACCATGAGGTAGGAGAAGACAGCGATCCAAAGTGTGGAAGCCACAAAGGTGACCATGAACCAGCGGTGCCAGCGTGGCAGAATACAGTTAGGCACAGTGCAGTAGAGCAGCAGGCCCAGAGGCCACGTGATCACCCACTTCACCCGCGCACAGCAGCTTCCTGTAAGGACCAGGATGTCGTTTAGGAGGGCAAATGGTAGTTTTTAATCAAGTATTTTGATCATTTTTGTCGACCAAAGATTAGCTATGACAACAGAATATTAGGCACAATTTCCATAAACTTTTATCCAACTGAAATAATAGTGCCGGCTCCTCCTCACCTGGTATGCGCACAGGACTGAAGATCCCATCTTCATCATCTTCCTCCTCCTCTGGCTGGCCCGCCTCCCCTCCTGGCTTGTCTCCAGACTCTGCGTCTCCTACCCCCGGTCCCCTGCCTCCGTTCTCCAGACTGCAGGAGCCCGTCCTCCTCAAGCTGTTGCTGGTCGAACCCCCCCGTGATCCGGGTCCAGCCTCACCGTCCTTCTGGTTTTTTGAACTCTGGATCAGCCTTTGTCTCTGCGAGAAGAGAGCACAAAGCTTTCACTGCAGAGCTCCAAGAAGATGTTTGCTATAATGTGTGACATGTGTGTTGAATACCTCACTGATGAGCATCCGTCCTGCCATGGAGAGCCTAGTGCGGGGGGAGAAGTGAGGGGTGATCATGATACGCAGGCCAGCATCGGAGAAGGAGAGTTTGTGGGGGTTGAGGATGAGGAGCTCGTCCACCATGATGACTGGAGATTGCTCCTGACCATGAGCTTGGCCTATGAAGAGGTTTTTATATTTCATTTATGTTTTTAAGAGCACTGAACAGATACAAAACAGCAAAGACTACAAGTTTTTTTTTTCTGTCTTTTAACCTTTGTTGAGCAGCACCATGGAGGTGTTGCAAGCAGAGGCATCCTCTCCCATCTTGTCCTCTGCTGGATCCTCTGACACGGGGCAGCACGTCCTGGCACACTTGAGCTGATGCGTCACGAACACCAGAATCTGGGAGTTGAACCTGCAAACCAAGCAGACACTGTTTTGTTCACATCCACACAGTGACATAAACAGGGTTCATCCTTTGTGTGGGAGCATGACAGCTGATAAGGAGGTTTAGTCTTCTGGTAAACTTACTTCATGATTAAAATGTAGACTCCATACATGGTCATGAGGAGCAGAGACTCCCACCTGCACAGCAAGAAGCCATTTGTATTAGTCTGTTCTGACAAACCACAGAGTTATACAGCTGGTATTTGTACTGTTGTGAACCTTCATTCAAAAATTACATTAAAAAATAACAGGTCATAAATTTAGTTAATGTTTTGTCCCACTTTGATCACACTGTAATGGCAGAGATGTATGTAATGCCTGACATGAATATTAATGAGGCTAAAGCCTGTTAATTAAATACAATACATTTTAGAAGTGTACAATCTGAATAAAAAAGCATAACATTTCTTGTGGTTATTAAACATTTAACTTGGATTCATTAAGTCTTACAGCAGAGCTTCAATATAAACCAGAACTAGGATGTTTCAGTATTCATTGTTATTGATTACTCTGACATAATCTTTCCCCTCTACCTAAATGTTCTTAAGCTAAAATCAATACATTTGTTCAAATACTTTGTTTATTTCACTCAATCACTTCTTCCTTATATTTATGTCTATTTATCTTTGACTCAAATGGGAAAAATTTAAATGTTTTGTCTATCTATGTCTCAACATGAAGAACAAGAATAAAATTCTCCCGTTAAAGTGGAGGAGGAAAAAAGTGTAATTTTTCAGTGCACCATTTTTCAAGAACTGTTAGTCAAATCTGACAAAACTTTAAATGTAATAGAAAAAAAAACCTTAAGATATAAAACCAAGTTATCAAGGCTTGAAGCATGAGTTCCTGTTAATGAGCTGCTTCTCAGAGAGCTTGGTTGTATTTATGCTCATGAAATACAAACACAGCACTATGGGCAGTGAATGGATGATAGATGACCACTGCTGCACATGTGCAGACTCATATCTCAGATGTTCTGAGCTTGCAGTGATTTGCCAAAGTCAGCTTTACCACAAATCTGACAAAATGTACTGAGCAGAAGAGTTGCGAGATGAACAGCCGTGGCTTGGCACGCTACCATTCAATAAACAGTCTGCCATTCATCACTGATGTGTCCATGGCTACAGCTGACATTAAGTGCATAAATAAATCTACTCTTTCATTAAAACCACTGACGCATGTAACAATAGAAAGACCTCAGGTCCACAGAAGAGAAAAGAAAACACTGAGGGTCGGCAGCTAAAAAGCTACAAAGGCATCAAGAGCACTGAATAAGTCTGATGAGAAGAAAAAGCTACACAAAAGAAATCAATCCGGCTGCTTCGCTCCAAATCACTGATCTCGTGTGAAGCAGCTGCCGCTGATGACACACACCTCCTCCACACAAATTCAGCTAATGAAAAGTTCATTTTGCAGCAGATAGAACTTGTTCTCCACTGACACTGAAACAAGCCGCGATAGACTGGAAATACATATGTATGCAGATGATAGAAGGATATTTGTCAAGTATGAATCAGGAACCAAAATCAATTTAACTTGCTCCACATTCGCTGATTATTGACCCTGTTTACAGCCTCATCTTCATGATTGTAATAACAGTCATTTGAGAGGTTGCTGACATCAATCAGAGCATGAGAGGAAAGAGATGAGTTTGCAGATCTATGATGGTATGAATACAGATATCTGCAGCATTTATGGCTTCATGTGATGAGCAGTGCTTTGCTCTGTAAATACTGCAGGAGTCAAAGAAGTACTTAGATCTTTTACTGTAGTATAAGTATTAAAACACAGTGTAGAAATACTCTGTCATAACTAAAAGACCTGAATTCAAAAGCAGCTGGTAAAAGTGCAATACCATGAGTCATACATAAAAGTATTATTATTTGTACTATTATGATTAATTAATACATCTGTTAATTTAATGGTACAAAAGGTAAAGATGGGGCTTATTTATTAATTAAACATATAAGGGGGCAGCTTGCAAATGTCACCAAGGTATAAATAAAGTCTTATGTTAACCTTTACTTATACACAATAATCTCTTATTTCTTTTATAATACTTTTATGTTTTTTTTATTAATTTGAAACTAGAAAGAAACTAGTGACTATAAAAGCATAAAATGAATGTGGTTGAGTGAAAAGTACAATATTTGCCTCTGAAATGTAGAGGAGTAGAAGTGTAAAGTAGCAGAAAATGGATATGCTCATGTGAAGTACATCACTACTGTACTTACATACAGCATTTAAGTAAAAGTACTCAGTTACTTTTCTTCACCATAAAAGTGGATGTTATTCAGAGAGGAAAATACATCAACACATTTGCACCAGAACAGTAAAACTATACAGTTTTTTTTTCGATTGGAATCATTCTCATCAATGTGTCAATCATCTGAATGTGAGCAGAAAAATCAACTCCTCTTCTGTCAGCTGTAATCATGTAACCCACGTTTAAAGACCTGTCAAACCAGATGAGCCCCAAAGATAAATTTAAACTTATTTATACCCAGGACAGTTTAAAATAACTAATGTTCAACACCAGCGAGGGGTTTCCAGCAATCACCACACAATCGTTTTTTTATGGCAGCAGCTACACAGTCCAAACAGAACAGAAGGTACTTGAACTCACCAGACAACTCTGGCATCATAGATTACCTAAAGAGAGGAAAACAGAGACTCTTCAGAACATAACGTGAAGGTATGAAAGCTTAACACTTATCAGTCTCTTTAATTAAAAATGCATCTCACCAGGATGAGAGTCAGCACAGAGAGGATGTAGTAGGTGGAATCTCTGAAAAGGGACCACCAAGTCAGAACCACAGTCTGTGGACAGAAGTTATAAACGTTTGTGTTCAGTCAGTCAGGAACAACAACACAAAAGACATTGATAAAAGTGCTATTTTTAAATCCACCTGTCCTGCAAAGATCCCGCTCAGGCCGATGATGACCAGGATGTTGAAGACAGCCGAGCCAACGATGGTGCCGACTCCAACGTCTCCTTTAGTGATGAAGACACCTGAGGGTGGGTGACACAGGGGGAGGGGAGGAAGTCAAATGGGTGCATTTGGTGTCTGACTTTGTTTGGTTTCAGGTTGGATAAAAATCCTCAGAGTCTGTCATCTCCTATCAGCTTCTGTGAGCTCTTATTTTATCTACACAAAACACACACAGAGGCATGCACGCACACACACACCAACCAGCTCTTATTCACCAACCTCCAAGAAAACCCCTTAAGGGAATTAGAATAAGGTAATCTCTACTGACATCTGCTGGATAATTTTGGCACTGCAGGTACTGGGAGGACTATTTCAAACTGAAGCATTTCTCTGATAACATTTTGAGATTAATTTTAACTAGTTTTTGACATTCTTACTCAAAACTACCACCACTGTTACTTTGACTTAATTAACTGAGCTAGTAACCAATGAGAGAGGTGAAAAGCTCTGGGGCAGAGCTTCCTGCAGCCATAAATGTCGCCCCGGCCACATCTTCACTGAGCTGCAGGTTCTGAGAGATAAAAGAATAAACAGATCAGAATGATATTTTATTAATTAAACAACAATCTGTTAAAATAAGAAAATTATGTCTGAAAACAGGTTTGTTTTGTTTCCTCACCTCAGATATTTTCTCAAGCGAGGGGACAAAGTAGTCGTCACAGACGATGGCCAGAGCATAGAACATGTAGATGGCCTGCAGACAGAGAGGGGACACACACTTACACATCCTGCCTTTTTATATATATATCAAAAAAAATTGGTTATGTAGCTCTTGGTTTTTATTATAAGCTGGCTTCTGCTTATAATGATGTCAGACATAAATGTGATCAGTCAGAAAAACTGCGCAGATTTCAGGCAATAGTGAAAAGGCACTCACACAGAGTGCATGCAGTAACACCGCTCCCTTCTTCCTCTGCTCCTTGGTAAAGATGTCCTCTGGAAACTCATGGATGGCTGCGGGGGGAGGGATATAAGTCTAATGATTATCATGTTTCCAACTAAAACACCAATTTACTGAAAAAAACTACAAAAATGTACTGATGAACGACAAAGTTTGAGAAATAATCATAAAAAAAAACAGTCTCACGGCCTGGTTAGTGTTTCGTCCCTGTTTGACAACGAGGGGCAAAAAAATTCTTCGCTTTAAATCAAAAAAATATATCATTTCGAAGTTCACTTAGTTTCCACTTGCTAAGACCTTTTTATAAATCAAAATAAATAAACGTACTATAATGTGTTTTGTTTCCTTCAGTTCTAAAGGCATCAACACAGAGAAACATACAACAGAAGTCATGTTTACAACTTTGTATTATTGTTCTGTGTCTAACTTTCTCACACCGTTTCTGTCAGACATGAAACAACCCACAACAGCATTATGCAGACTTGCACTAAAGTCTGAGACAGGAAGTGAAAGTGGCAGCTGCTTCCTGTCCTTCCTCGAGTGTATCAGAAAAAAAAAAAAAAACCTGTTAATGACAGCTTAGCTCCCCTCTGTTCCCTCTGCGTTACAAAAGAGAGCCTCCACAGTGTGGTTCAGCTCCAATTTACAACTGCGTCGAGCTGGATGAATTCAAACTACTGGGGAGCACGGAGCTATTTATAGCTCCTCTGCTGTGTGAGACAAGTGTGGCTCGACAAGCACACAATAAGCACAGAGCAGCCGTCACATGTAAGCTGCATCGAGGCTGCATGGAAACTGAACAACAGCCTGCGTGGATTAAGAGAGGGTCCCTTGTGATCGGGGGATATGAGATTTGATCTTTGACGCCGATGTGTCAGAGAGAGGGAGCGAGGAGGAGGAGGAGGCCATATGGTCTCGAGGATGGGACAGTGATTTGGCCATGCTCAGTTAGAAAATGTAAATGTTTGTGCAGCGATGTTTACACATTTGTGTCTGTGCCAGAGCGCAGCACTGACCGCCCGCCCGCCTGCCTGCCTGCATGGATGCTTATTGTGCCATAAACTGCTGCCTGTGCATCAGTTTCAAGTGGTTGGCCGGGTGCTGCGTCTCTGTTTTCTGCTCTCGTGGAGGAGAAAAAAGCCTGTTTTCTGTGTGCCAGCTGTTGTTATACGGCAGGGCCCGTCCACTAAATCATCTAGGCTTAGCATGTAAACTTTCTGTCATCTTTATTGCACGTAAGACGGAGCCTGAACGTGGAGCTGCGCTGGTGTGCGTCTTCTCAGGCGGCCCATCAGGCTGATCAGCTGTTGGACATCTGTGCTCTCCCTCTGCGACTTTATTTCTTTCACTTCTTCTTCTTCTTCTTCTCTGCTCCCTGTGTCCTGTCTAACAGCCCCGGAAGGCTCCCGCACGTCCTTTCTGCCCCAAAACACAGACTCTCAGGTTATTGAGTCTGTGGAAACGCCAGGCTGCGACATGTAGCTTAGATGGATGCTTTGAGGAGTTGCTCTGGCGAAGGTGGTTGCTATGGCGACTCTCTCCCCCAGGGGCTGCTTTTTTTTTTTTTTTTCATGGGTGGCAGTAGGAAGCCAAAGGCAAGGCGATTGCATGCACAGTGAGAAAGGGGGAGGTGAATATGTGTTTCCCATGGTTGGGGTTTATAAAAAATGAAAAAAAGAGAAGTGACAGCAGCTCTGGAGCACACTTTCTAAAAATATTTATTTTTCCTTACAAACCCTCAGGAGAGGTCTGAGAGAGAAAGGGGGGGGGAGGGGGGGGGGAATGCCATAGAGACAGGAACATAGCACTGGTTCACTGAAGGCTGCTGGACAGGAATGTGCTTTGCCATGACTCTTTTTGTGGTGGTTTCACAATACCAGAGCATGAGCTGAAACAGCCCTGTTAAAGATGATCGCACATCTGCAATTTCCCGAATCAGGGATTTAAGCCAGATGTGCCATCAGCTTGATAAAGTCATTGGCTTTCGAATCAGAGGTCAAGCAGTGAGCCTCAGTGAGCGAAGGAAAGATCTGGGCTGCTGTGTTGATGTGCGGTTACTTGACATCACGAGTGTCTGCGTAGTCAGACCTCTAACATCGCCTCTCTCTGCGTCTTCTGGCTGCCAGAATTGCAAAATCCCTCTTAAACTCTTGTGCAGACAGTCTTCCCGGCGGTCTTTGTTTCATTCCTGCACAAGCTGAAGTGCTCTGACGCTTCAAAAGATGATCCACAAGTGTAAATGGCCCCATATATTTCCACGTACTTATGGCACACACACTGCTGCTGTCCATCATAAAGGACATCACTTCCTGTGCTGCAGGAGCCAGACAGGCTCAGAGGGCAATGTGAAACTTTAATGGACTTGTTTAATCACTTGACTAATAATGGCTCTTGAGTTTTTTCAACTCTATAAACAAAATCTTATTTAAACTATGTGAACAAAACTGAATCAGTGATCCCCTTTTTAAAAGAGGAACATGGAAACAGGACTGTCTCTTATAAATAAGAAAGCAAGTAAAAATATTAATATGCTAAAGTACATTTCCACTAAAAAGTGCAAAACTGAAAAACATCACCTACAACACATACATTGATGCATGTGTTGTAGGGGTTTATCAGCACTGGTAAATTATATATCAGAACTTACTTGTCTTAATATGTGAATATTTGAAGAGAAACCAATGATAATACTATGAATGAAAAGGGCACAAAAAGATGAAGTTTTAAATCGATCCCTATTAACAAAAAGGGATAAAAGTAAGTTAAAAGACTAGATAACTGAGGCCATTTAAGAAATTAACTTGAAAACTTTGCACTGGTGTTTATGTTCACCTCGATGTGTTAAACAGAGAGGATTAAAGTTATTTACCTGATACGCTGCCCATCAGTTAACCAAACCAACACTGTTTGTCAAAGACATTTTTTTTCTCTTTGTTAAATCCCTATTTATCAAGATTCTTGAAAACATAACAATCTGGGCCAGTGAGGAATCACTATATCAAGGTTTTTTTACTCTGTTCCTCTTTCATTTTACAGTTCATGTAGATTTTATTCTTTGTTAACGAGCAGATTAGGTTGATTTGTGCTGCAGATTGTCACTTGTTTACTTACTATGTTGAATTTTGTCAGAGCGATCAATATAAAAAGATCAGTGTTAAGTTAGAACAGAAAAATAACTTGGTGATGGAAGAAGAACACTGAACATCATTTTCATATCTTAAAAGCCTTAACTCAGCACTCTGAAAGCCAGGAGTCAATGTTGAGGTTTTTGTGAAGAAGCGAAGCGTAAAATCAGCTCTGTCTGCTGTATAAAAGTTTATTAGCTTGTAGTCGAGTCCACTTCAACATTTAAAGTGATTGTTAAACACCAGCGCCCTTCCCAAACTGCAGCCTGGCATCAACCAGTTACAGGTTCATTTTGGTGAAAATAACACATAACAATCCTCATCTTGAGTCTAAATAAGGACACAGTTTTTTGTATTGTTTTGTATTCGACAGGGATCTGTTTATGTCACAGCGTCAGCGGTGCTGAGAGTCACACACAGTACAGATGACAGATCCCTTCTCATATGTGTGTTTTATCTGAGCCCAGATCAGTGAGGCCTGTGCAGCAGATTAGATCTTCAAGTGTAAGGTCAATGCCAAGCAAATTCTTCAGAAGGCATTAGAAGTGAAATCTCCACTAAGTAAAAGCAGTGCTGGCGTGAGGGGCTGAGCTCTTTATGAGTCAATCTTCTGCTGTTGGTGGGGGGGGGGGCCTTCAGTGCTGCTGAATGAAGAGGGCGGCAAAGAGTAATGTTATCGATCCCAGGGACTGCTGGGTGTCCTGGAGTCAAGCTACGGTATCGACTGGCACTCTGAGTAAAGACGTAGGCCTATCATGCATCTGCCAAACTGGTGTTTTACACACACACACACACACACACACACACACACACACACACACACACACACACACACACACACACACGTGCTGCATGGACACACACACCCAGAGGCAGCTGCAGCAAGTCTGCATATTTCATGAGGAATCAAAAAATAAATATTTCATCCAGGTGTGTAATGTAAATTCAATTATGCATTTGCTCTTTGATTTGCTTTCCTTTGAGGCAGTTTGAATGCGACGCTGATGAAACGACAGCAGGGCTTCAAACCGCACCAACCACCTCGCTTATCAATTAAAAAAAAAAAACACTAAACATCATGTCATACTGTAATGAAAGGAGTTAAAAAAAATGCTCAGGGTGTAGTTTTTTCTCTCGGCTTGATCATCTCCATCAGCTTGAAGGATGAGGAAACAAAAGATGGAGGAGAAGGAGGAAGCAAAACATCATCTCTTTAATAATCAGGACTCTTAAGACTCACACTGTCCTTCACCTCTGCCTTAAATGTTGGGTCATTTATGGGCAGAAAGTGAAAGAGGTGAGCCGGATCGAAACAATAGTCACATTCACTCCTGTTTGCTTGGTGAGGCATCTGTAATCTGACTGCCCTGATAAAAGTCCAAGTCTATTCGAAGACAGTTTCTCTTGGATTATCTGCCAGCTTTTCTTTCTCAATGCTTTCCCATAAAATTCCCCGAAAACATGGCTGTGGAAAAATACTATTCTCAGCTGACCGTGGCTTGCCAAAGTAAACAACACAACAGTCCTCGACGACACACACAGTATGAGCCGTTTACTTCATTTACATCATTTGGATTCATTCGCCCCCACAGCCCTCTCCTCACTGTCTATTTTTAGCTCTTTGCTTTGCACTTTTAATGCTTGAAAGACAGAATTGTCTGGGTTTCAAAATTTAGCATTCAGTTGCCTAGCAACAGTGGTCTCCGGGGCTCGTCGGCTGAAGGCGGGTCGCACCATCTCCATCTTGTTAGGCGATGGAAGGATGAAGAGAGAGAAAGAAGGACGTTACTGTGCAATCCTTAAGATAATATGCCCCGAGGTCCAGGCAAGGCTTTTTAATCACACCACAGATTATGCAATCACTGTCAGATGGCCTGCTGAGGAAGAGGGCGGCAACTGGGAGCCGGGAGCAACGCTCACTGCTGTGTCTTACGCTACCTGTCCAGCCTTTTGTTCACATGTGTGTCTTCAGTGTATTACCGCAGTGAGGCAGCTGCCCAGCAGTACACTCATGTCTTCGCGAGAGATAATGAGTGAGATCTGTTTGCAAACCAGGAACTCAATAAAGGTTAAGTGTGTTATCAGGTAGCGAAACACAAATGGAGAGCAAACCGAGCACCAGCAGAGAGAGGAGGAGAGAAAAAAAAAAAAACGAGAGACACTGATTCTCATTTTCTGTCTCAAGTGAGGGAAAAAAACCCACCTCTAATACCTCTGATATCACAGAGGAGGATGTGTGGCCGACAGCAGGACACTGAGGTGCCTGTAATGTGTCAATTGTGTGCGATGTCACTGAGCTGTGGAATTATTTTCCAAGATGAGATTATCAGGAGCCAGAACTGTTTATTTTATATTTATTCAAGATTAAAAAATGGCTTAGAGATTTGAGGTTTGGTGATAAAATGTTGCGAACAAAAATTAAAACTGAAATTAACGATCACGCAGTACACGCCTGACCAGAAATGTGTGTGCACTGAGGCTTAAGGTCAAGTCAAACCTTACATATGGGAGAACAGGCAGCGCCAGATGCACGTTATGTAAACGGTTTGCCAATAAATCAGGATGCCCTGACGTGGTGATCTTTCCACAACTGCTGTGACAATTAAAATATGTCTGAAAAAGTGCTGTGAATACCTCTGAGACTTTGTGCTTCCACGCACACATCCCTGCATACGGGAGATGTCAGAGTCTCTCACTTAAATCTATTTTTAAAGGCTTAAACAAATATTTTTAGGCTGTGCACCCTGAGTGGGCTGAGCAGACTTATGGTGATATTTTGGAGTGTGCCCTGTGAACAATGGTATGTTATTAGCAGAACCTGATCTGCATGCATCTCTGTGACAATAAGCCTGAAATTTGTACTCAGGCTGCAACAATAACGGTGTAGTTTGCATACAATACAGCATTGTGAGTGACAGCCTGATATTAGCATGGCTATAGAGTAAATGCAAATGATCTGAAGATACAGAATCCTATTCTGTCAGTAAGGCAAAAGATTTTTCACCGTGGAGCCACTTTTTTTTTTTCAATCTACTCTGTGCTTTTCTCCCCACATAAACAGTAAAGAGATTTCCTCTCCGATCTGAATTTTTAATAATAAAACTGTCAGCTGTGATGAAGCCGGTTCATGTCAGCCAGCCAGTTAATCAGCCTGGGAACCTGAGAAACAGAGGTCTGATTATGGCCGTTCACTGGCTGTGAGTCTCCGTAACGACTTCATGAGGAGCCCTTTTGAATCTGTGCGAAGCATTCAGGGTGCGACCAGGCTTGGGGGGGCAGAGGAAAGTAACTTGGCGTCTCTCTGAAGACGAACCACCTCAGAATATCTAATCCGACGTTCACTCTGGCAGCCTTTCTCTCAAGAGCTCCGTCTGTCTCCTCGAGTCTTTCGGTAAGCAAGCTTGACACTGACTACTCGCTCCTGACAACACAACGCCTCGTCCGCATGACCTTTCAGTTCACCTGCAGGGGGAAGGCAGAAATCTCTGCTATACTTTGCCTATGATGTTTACCTGCACACATCAAACACATGCAGGTATGAACCTCACTAAAAAAAAAAAACGAGGCTGCTGCTTTTTTTTAAATACAGTGTGAAAAGTGTTAAACAGTGTTCAACAAAAAAAATCTGCATTTTTGGGAAGAAATAACTCCAAATGAAACTCTAGTACTTGATTAAAAAAATCCTATGTGTAAGTTTTGATTTCTTCTTTGATTAAAGCTTCATTTAACCCATGTAAGCACATACAGTACCCTGTGTTCTACACAGACGATTGTTAGTGATGCTGTGGACAGGTGATGTTAAGAAGATGTGATTTGACAACGTCGATTGCAAAATGGAGAGAGAGAGAAAAAT
Source organism: Acanthurus leucopareius (assembly GCA_029814765.1). Classification (NCBI taxonomy): domain Eukaryota; kingdom Metazoa; phylum Chordata; class Actinopteri; order Acanthuriformes; family Acanthuridae; genus Acanthurus; species Acanthurus leucopareius. Next base: position 9,747,623 of record JAQMCX010000012.1, on the reverse strand, counting down.
GTGAGAGGTGAGAAGAGACGGGCCAGACGAGAGGATCATTTCAAGCTGTCACAAAATGAAACCTCTGAAAAGTGTCTCTGATTTAAAACCAAACTAGTCCACCACAACAGCAAGACATTAGTAAGACAACATCGTAGCACAAAGCATTCAGTCTAATATTAGTACACTTACTGTAAACAAAGAGGACCTGACACAAGGTAATGTTAATATTAGCATTTCACACGGCTTAAATCGATTTGATGGCTAGAGGAGAAAGTGTGATGAATATGCTTATGTGGGAAAAACTAAAACTGAATGATAAAAATAAAACTAAAATGAAATATGGTGTTTGAATGTATTAAATGGGTTTAATTTTGACGGCTAACACTATTTTGTGAAATGTAAGTAAATAAAATGTTAATTTTTCCGACTAGCTGTGTCTGAAATAAAGATTATGATGATAAAGATTATGATGATAAAGATTATGATGATAAAAAGAAATAAATCAGTTGTTCTTTTAAAAATATTTTCTCTTTTGTAGTTTTTTTACATTTGCTTTTAATAAAGCCAGAGTATCTCCTGTCCAGTTGTACAAATAAGTGAAAGAAGAGAATACTCCATTACTGCAATAAAGAGTAACTGATAAACTCACATCTAACTGAATACGTCTTATGTTTTATCTGCTGCATCGACACCATTGTTGCATCAGTGTAATGACTTGTCTGTATGAATTCACTGTATATGTTACAAAACCAGATGTATCTGTCTGGTTACCTCGGTTTTCTCAGTGTTAAAACATATCAATTTTCTGACATATTGTTGCATTACACTGTGATAGAAGGTTTCCTCCATATCACCCACTGCTGCTCTGAACAATAAGAAGCGTTGCAGACCGTCTGAAGGAGTCTGCTGCTCTGGCCTGGAGGAACAGACGGCATCTATCCAGGTACAGAGGAGTGACTCACCTGCTCGGGGCTGATCCAGGCTCTGGTTGTCTGACTTCTCTTGCATCAGCCTGCGAGTCCATCGCAGTGGCCCATCGTTCACGCCTGGCCGAAGCCCAGAAGACTCCGTCTCTGTAACAAAACAACGCCAGAGTGATCTCAGTGCAAAACCAACCGGATACACTCACAAGAACCCACACACTCCAACCACAGGAGTAACCCTCTGTGCTATGACTCACAGCTGGACTAACACTGGTTTAATGGTTATTAATAATTATGCTGTTTTTTCTTCTGTTTTATTGATGGCTCAGTCAGTCAAATGTAAAGCTGAAATGATACGTAGTTTAAAAGACAAAACATAGAAACTAATTTGATGATCTTTTAGTTATTTATGTATTTATTTATTATAAAATGCCAAGCTTTACTTAGTTACAGCACCTCATCCTCATTTTTGAGGATTTGCTACTTTTCTTTATCTATGTCAAAATAAACTAAAATTTTTGTTAGATTTTTGGATTCTTATAAAACAAGACATTTGAAGATTTTGATGATGTTTTGTTAAATTGTGATGGGCATTTCCCAACATTTTCTGACAGTTTATAAACCAAGTGATTTATCCATAAATCCAGAAAAATAAGATGAAGTCAAGTTAAAATATAAAAGAAACTGACAAAAGCCAAATCAAGGTTTACAAGAGCCAAGTGTTATGTTTTAAAAGCATGAAACCCCAAAAGCAGCAAAACCTGATATGTGAGGAGCTGGAGACAGTTATCAAGTTGGTGTGTCTATCTGATAAATGACCCTATAAGCTTAATATTGGATCAAAACAATTCATTTTCAGATCTCAACCAATCATTTCAGATCTGTTTGGATTCAGAGCAGCCAGCAGCTGTTTGCAGAACAGAAAACTGTCTCACTTCTATTAAAAAAACAAAGGCATCTATTGTTTTCAACGTTTGGGTTTTAAATCCAAAATATTCCCTTGTCCTCAGAAAATTAACCAAGTATTGTTTCTGTCACTATAACCAGCCATGTGGTAATTGTCTGGAGTTATTTTTGCTCAAGAAAGGATCAACAGACTGCAGTTTCATGTTTCTGGCTCTGGGAGACAGCAGCATGTTCAGTAATTCAGTCCATGCTGCTGTCAGCTGTCCTGAGCCATCAGCACTGAATCTTTATGGTGTGCATTTCAGCTCTGTATTTCATTCCTTCCTCGATAGCTGATCTCTGTGTGGGTTTCAGTATTTATGGCTTTACTACAGTGACAGGCGAGGAACTCCTCACACACACACACACACACAGATCACACAATAATCTCACAAAGGGGAAAAAAAATACAGATATCCTCCAGCACCACCCACAGAGATCTTTCCAACAAACGCCAGAGAAGATACTGAGGCGGTTATTACGCTCTGTGCTACACACCTTTCTTTTATTTACAAGGCAGCATGGTGCCTGTGTGTGATGCGTTTTGTGATTGCAAGGCGCTGTAGTGTCCCTTTGTACCTTCGAGCTCAATGAGCCCATTTCACGAGGGCAGCGGTCGAGGCTGAGAGGAGACGTGAAGGCTTTCATGTCGAGGCATCAAGAGGAGCTCGACTTGTATGAAATTCAAATGCGGTTTTTATGCCACAGACGGCTCTGAACCATTTTCACACTACAACCTGGAGGAGTCTGCAACACCTAAACCACATCCTAACCACACTAGTCTGACTGGGAATAGATGAGGGGAAAAGACTGCTGCTTCTGCATGTCTAGATTATTTTAAACTCAACAACCCTAAAACACTGACATACACACACAGACTAGTCCTGCAGTGTTGAGATTGTTAATTGATCAGTTAGCTGACACAAATTTGGTCACCAACTGTAGACAACTGTTTAACTGTACAAGTATTTTGGCAAAATTTTGCAACACTCTCTGCTTTCATTATCTATTTGAAATGCTTTAAAGGAGGTCTCTCTCAACTATAACAATGAAATCAAAAGATGCAGTGTGAGGACAGTGTGAAGAAGCCAGGGGTCATGAAATAAGTTTTATTAAATTGTTGAAATGCCGGATGAAAATGAATCGGACTAACTTGTGCAGAAATTCAGAAATGCTAAAGCAGTTAAGTTTTATTCATTTTATGTTGAGTCATGCTTGCTGACTTCCTTCCTCACTGTGTGACCGGTGTTAGAACAGAAGTTAGCAAAAGGCAACAAGATGGAACACATCGTTACCTCGTATATAATGTTATGTATTTTTTATAAAATTACAGATTTATCCGGGTCTAAACACTGTTGGAAACATTCGGGGTAAAGGGTCAGTGCACAACGCGTGCACAACTCAACAAAATATATAACTAAGATTTAGTCGATTTTAGACATTTTAAAGTGGAAATGTTACATATTATACATTTTATTCACCGATATCAACAGACTTTGGTCCGTCCATTGACATCAACAGATTATCCTTTGTATAATTAATGGTTGGGTGCAGACTTGATGATGAGAAAACAAAGACTCCCTGCAGGAAAAAATCACTGGTTTAAAGAGAAAACATTCATCAAGATGGCACTAATTTATGTGTAACCTTAGGTTGATCTGTTAGCAATGACTTCATTAATTTAAACATAAACAGACCACCTAAATAATGCTTTGGCAAGTCCTTACTCAGTGTGCTTGCATTTGTGAATTCAATCTACACGTGTTCCTTGTCTCTCAGACGGTTGTCATTGTAAAAGTTGGACCCTCTGAGTCATTTCTGATCTTCATATCTGTCTGTAAGTGTGAAGGTTCTGGTGTTGCTGACACTGCAGACACTTCTCCCAGAAAATTGCTCAGCTTTGGTTAAAAAAAAACAAAACACCCAGATCTCTGAGATCACGTGTTCACTTAAGTCGGCAGGTTATGGCGTAACCATTCTCACTTGTGAAATATTTAGCAATTGCTGTCAAATAGCCAGCTTGTGGTCTTTTTCCACAACATGTAATGTCATAACACTGTAATGGTCCTGTGAAATTTAATATGTTCCACATCCACTGTGAAAGAAAATTACAAAAATGTGATCAAAGTGGACATAATGAAGTCTGTCTTCACTCTGACCCTGACTTTTGGCCACCAAGCTGCTCATAATCATAGTGCTACCTGATCTTTGAGCTAACTTTACTGTTTGAGTGATTGTTGCTCTGGATGAAGCCTGTCTGCTAAAGGCCTAAAATGTAAACATAAAGGCAAGAGGTCGCGGAGGGATCAGTGACGAAACATGAAATGTGGTGTTTGTATGGAAATATCCTAATCCTGCAGCCACATTCCTCATCATAAACACGCTGGCTGAGTGCAGAAAGGTAAGTGTAAATACTGTGATGTTAAGTGTAAATAACATTATTCATTATTAATCTCTCTGCACATCAGCATCATAATGCAGACTGTGGGACTGTGGGGAAGAGCCAAGCTGAAGCTGTGACATGTTTCCAAGTGTTTGACATTCAGACTCAGCAACGGAGCTCATGTTAAAATCCCATGAATTCACATTGTTGTAACATGTGTAAACAAGGGCAAAATGGTGTAACTCCTGCAGGTCCTCATATAGCACCTGTTTGATTTTTACAAGCCCTGGGAGAAGAAATCATTGTTTGAAAGATGAAAGTCCAAAGTCATAAACTGTCATCAGTTCCCTTCAGGAAAGAAAAAACACTGCTGCCTCCTCTCAAGCAGAAACAAGACATTTGATCCCATCAATCACACATCGACCGGACAGACCGGCTTCTTCAGGTCTTACCCCAAACAGCTTCACTCCCTCCACTCCAGACCGCAGCCTTTGGTTGTAACTGTCTCTGACTGTGAAATCTTCAATAGTGGCAATGCAGGTAAGCATAGCCACATCCGAAACCTGTGTCTTCAGATATTAGGCTACTTTATAACAAAATATTTGTATTTCAGACCAACACTTTGAGCTCCATATCAATGCAGATAACAGCTCTGTCCTCTGGATCTCCTCTGATGCTCAAAATGTACTGTCATGTCATGTTGCAGTAAACAGAGAGTTGATACACATTTGATTTGACCTTACAGTGGATCTAAACAAAAATCACACAGCTGACTGTAGACAATATAAGGTTCAAAGTAAAAAAAAAACTGTCGAAACTGTAAAACTGAAGCTCAAATTTTGTCATGAGTGCAATTAAAAAACATGTTTTCTTTCCATAAAGATGCAAATCATTAAATCCGTTGATGTTGACTGCAGTTCAGGTATTCATGTAAACAGTTCTGATGCATTCAGGGATCAAAAGTGTGTACACAACTGATCATCCCGGGCTTTTGCTTTTATAGTTTGTTTGGTTTCGAGTGGCTATTATGGCTTTATTCAGTTGAATTTCCAATACAAATACTGATTCCGCATTGGGAATTTACTCCTTAAACACCACTACTATATACAACTTTTAATGCGACCTCACACAACAGTTTGCCAATTATTCTGATGGCATGTGAAGGTTATGTTTGCGGAAAAATTTAGTTGGTGCTATCTATTGGTGCTATTGGTGCCACTGGAGGGCGCCAAAGTCAGAAATACCCGAATTTAACCAAACAGACCTCAGACTTCAGCAAAAGAAGCTCTGATAAACTGACTGTGTGTAACTTGTGTTAGCAGTAAATTTAGCAACTATCAGTTAAACACGGTGGCTTATTTAACAGCTAAAGAGCAAAAGATTTCCCTCAGGAGCAGGTTTAGAGCAAAAAACAGAGCTCAAAGTGACTTACGATCGACAGGAAAATGCAAACTTGACTCCAAATGATGTTGCTTTCTGTCTGCAGGATTTGTAAAAAAAAAAAAAAAAGCACAATCGCTTTATCAACTTTCAAAGATGTCACGATATTTCAGCCGGTTTTCCACAGCGCCCCCATGTGGGCAAAATAAAAAAGCGATGGTAGGTTTAACATCAACATTTAAAAAGCTCTTATTTCTGCCTTATTGGAAACTTTTGTGTCAATCAATTAAAAATTGTACCTTTAATAAATGCTTAAACTTAAGATAATCAGTCTCCTGTCAGTCATAAAAGTAGACATGCACCTAATTTTAATGTGAAGGAGGTTAGACTCAGTTTTTTTTCTTAATATTTCACAAGAAATGGAGTATTTGCTTGTCTAGACATGTACAAGACATCCAAGAGATAAATGTTGGCTTGTGAAACCTGAAGTGCTCAGTTAAGCATCAAAACCCCACGTTTGGTGAACTCACCAATGAAATCTCTGGACTTTATAAGTTGTGTTATCAGTATTCAGCTCTGCTTTGTAGTCGACAGGATAGAGCTTCTCATATTTCTTAATTTATGTCATCAATGTTTGTTCTTCTTGAAGACTGTTGTCTTTACGACTCATAACGCTTCAACTTATTCATCACACTGGTGGTTTTACTGCAATTAAAACTCATTTTTCCCATATCTAATGTTTTTGGCCTGAATCAGACTCGATATCGATACAGAGCGTTGGGTTGCCACGTCCATAAATGGTTCTAAAAGCGGAGGTATTCAGGATGCTAAAGCTTGTGGAATATTTTCCACGTATTTGTGAGAGTAACCTGGCTGTCGCCGTTACAAACAGCAGACCACATGCTTTGCCCTGAGCTTTTACATGGTTTGAGTTGAGCGGCCTTGGTCTCGTTTCAAAAAACCTCTTCTGGTCGATGGCACACTCATAATTTAAAGGTCAAATATAAATATTAATAATACGGCTATTCACCAGGACACTCTTCCACAAAGGACGGCATGTAAGTCCAGGATGAACCGTAAATTTAAACCAAACACTCCTGATAGAACAAAAACCAACACTCACTCATTCATATCATTGTAGAGCACACAGGATTCCACGGAAAAGAGAAAAAATATTCTGTCGGTGCTGAAGCAGCTGATGTGTGTGTGTGTGTGTGACAGTCTGTGACCAAATCAGAAAAGGTGATGAGAGGATAATGAGCTGGAGGAGGGGTTGTGTGAGTGATGCCTTTAGGTGCAATGCTGCAAGATGAAGGGTTAAAGCATGTCACTCAGAACTCACTTATTACTGAGGAGAATAACCTCAGTTTGGCTATTAATGGATACTGATGTAACTAACTACTACACATCATATGATAAAAATATTGTTTTAAGGAGAGGGAACTGTAGTAATGAAGGATTGAGTCTATATGAATAAGAAGATATATATGACAAACAATTAATCTATTTATCATTTCTCTACATTCAACAGCAATTCATTTAGACAAATTCTTGCTAGTGACAGCCTGGGAAAAGAAATTTAAAAGGGCAGCCAGTCTATTTAGGAATCAGGCAAACATGTCTACAAAAAAATGACTGATGCTGATGTTAACATCCGCAGTCAAATGCAGTATTACATCTGAGACAAAGACGAAATATCCCAGTGGATGTCCGATAAATCTGCAAGAACCTATAACTGAACTTATCCCCCATGATTGGATTTATACAACCCACAATTTGTGTGTGCTTTATGTAATCAACAAACTGTCGCCTTCCTGCTGTGTAAACAGAAGGACAGAATCACGTTACAGTCATGTTACAAAGTACATTTAACATTTAAAAACTTGGCTTCAGCGGTCTGACATACAGTACTGTTTGTTACTTTGAAGAAAAGGCTTAACCTTAAAAAAAAAGATGGACTGCAATCAAATTTTACCTCCAAACTGTGCACCTGCATTTTGTCTTCTTTAATAATGTCTCCCTTAACTGTGCTGGAAGGCATTTTGATGAAGAAACAGCACCTGTCTACTCTCAACCAGACTACAAATATATATTCATATTTGTATCCCTATAAAGGGAGACCTTAAGATCCATGGGAGAGAAGGGAATTAGATTGAATCTTCCCTCTAAATGAAGACAAAGCGTTGCATATTGTGTTCTTAATACATGGATTATGCAACATTTTCTCGGATTTTAACTAATGTGGCTCTTTGCTGGGAGCAATAATAGTTTTATATGGAGCTTTTCTGTTAGTGAGAAGGAAAAATATATTCTAAAATCTCCTTTAGATGTGTTTTTTTTCAACATACACTGTACATACTAGTTAATAATTTATCATCTTTAATGTTTTTACTGTAAAATAGGAGATCAATCTCACTGCATTTATCTCTTAGACTAAACACACACACTAACGCCTATGGATTCACATACAATAGAACATAGAAATACACAGTTTATACACTCATCAGCAAGTGTTTGAGACATATTGTTTTATATACTGATATAATAGTCATTCAGTGTATATCTAGAAATGTCCATACAATAATGGAGCATGTACGCCAGCGCGCGCAGCCTGTTTGTCTATAATAAGGTCTCACCTGGTGCCTGGATGACCTGAGTGAGCCAAATGACAGCGACCAGCCCGACTCCACAGCAGCAGAACCGCTGGAAGGGCCGCCGGTGCCTCGCCGCTGCTCTCATTCCTCAGCCGGCCGCATATCGACGACAAACATCTGTTGCTCTCTTCCTCACACTTGTTTCACACTTTTTCTGCGAACAGCTCCGAACAAAATCGCCACTACCGCCTCCAGCAGCAGCAGCAAGCGACTTGTCTGCCAAGTTGTGTCAGAAAAATCCCCGCAAAAAAGACAAGCCCGGTTCTTTTTTTTTTTTTTTTTTCGCCCCGCAGACTCAGAGCAGACGCGGTGCCGCTTCACTCCGACAAAGCTCCGGGTCGCACATAGCGAGCGGACGCGTGAGAAGAGCTTTCTGCGTTCATGTGTACAGTTTGAAAGGTCGACAGCAGATCCCACGGTGAGGTGCAGCAACAGGAGGCGACATGCTCTGAGCTGTGTGCTTTCACTCTCTCTATTTCTCTCTACTTGCACCGTGCTTTCATCCTGGGCCACTAGGAGGCGACAAACTGGGGGACTGCTCGATCAGAAGAAATGGACAGAAATGTGAACAACACCTCCTCTCGTTAGCCTTGCTGAGATGTTAACTGCGTTTTAACTCCTAAGCTTTTAAAAAATCGTGAGGTGTGCATGCTAAAAGCACCTTCAGCTTACTGGTGGTGCCAAACGCTGGTCCCTCGGAGTCCCATCACTGCATTACATTTTCCATCTCCCCCTGCTCTGCCAACACCAGATTAGCTTTTGATTGGCTGAGCACACCTGATCCTGCTAATTGGACAATAGACCAGGGAATGATGGTGATGACAATATGCAGCACTGAAGCTCAGAGTGGAAACTTTTTAAAATCATAATCTATTTGCTTAAAATCCAAGGAACCTTAAAGTCGTGATAAAGCAATTTTACATTTTACTTACACATATTTTGAGGAATTTTTCAAAGCAGAGCAGACAGAAATGTCTTAACTTTTAGTCCTTAATATAGTTTATTTGTAAAACATTCAACCCTACACTTTCCATAATGTAACCTGATGGAGTCTTTCCATTATATTCTCAATGTCTCATATATGTCAGTATCTTTTGAAAGTGTACCATTTAACTGTTTAATGTTAATTTCTGTTATATAGTCTAGGTGGGAAATGTGCTCTTTCATTCTAAATGTCATGTTAACTCTTCCAAACTGCTAATCTTTGTATCAAGAGCTCTTTCTCATTTGATTATAGGCCTGTAGAAAGGTTGCATAGCTTATAGTGAATCTTCAAACTCAACAGCTCGAGCTTGTAAGGCAGATCATCTGAAAATAAATACAGACATTTCTAAGCTCAAACTGAGATATCTCTGATGATCTCACCATGGCATCATCAGGCTTATTATTCAGATACACAAAGCTCCCAAAACTGTTGTCATAGGTGATGTGTCATGCTCCATTAAGCTCGAGCTTCACTGTAACAATTATGAAACCTTTATGTGTGGTGGAGTTTCCCTTTAAATTGCCCTCTGTGTACTTTTGTCCTAAACAAACAAAATTTATGTTTGCATTCAGTGATTCGTACCAGAACACGTGTGTGTCCTTATGGTCCAATAAACTCGAAAGCAGATTTGTTTACAGTGATGTTCAATTTCTAGCAGTCTTCGCCACTGCTTTTGTGGGTTTAGCACCACCGACAGCCATTCAGTAGAAAAGCCTGTGTATTGTGTTACCTGTTCCTCACACATATGTGCATCCTGGTGCACAACACAAACAAAAACAGGGACCCGCTCTTCAACACATTCCACCTGAGCACCACTACTGGTCAAAGACTCCACAGGGTGCCTTAAAGGTGCAACGTTAAAAGCTATTTATAGTATAAATTGACCAGTTTCAACATCACAAGGTCTTCCTCAGTGAGAGAGATGGAACCTTTTTGATGTTGGAGGCCTTTTATAAAAGCTCTCTCTTGATGCCTGGGGGAGAGAGACCCCAATGACCCTCTCATCTGTACCCACCTATAAAGTCTGATCACTACAGTTTCTATAGTACCAGACAGCAGCAGGGTTCACCAGGACACTCTCAACTGGTATAAGGTAATGGGGATGGGGGATGGTGCAAAATAGTGTCAGTAAACATCATACTATACAGTATAAATCAGTATCATCAGGTACTTACTATAAAATCTTTGCTCCCTGAATAAACTCAAGTAGAATTTGTGCTTTGCTCTCATATTTTTGTTTGTGGTCCTTCTACTGTAGCTACTATTTATTACATTACAGTAAATTGCATCCTGTGCAGGTGTTGCTTTTCTTGTGTTCACCCCCTGCAGTCTGCACCCAGCAGGAGCAGATTTGGCTGCTTCCTCACTTCTGTAAGCTGTCAGAAAAGGAAACCTGAATCAATGATGACCAGAATTTTAATCTTTTTTTTTTTTTTTACTTGTATTTAGAAATAATAGCTTTTCAGTGTTTTCTTGTTGTTACACTTCCTTTTTCCACCTTGTTATCTAATCACGTAGCTCTTAAATTCCTCCTAAATAAAATCATTAAAAGTTGAGGGGCTGCCCTGCTGTCTGTTTTGGGAAACAAAGGGCTACCTGTCACACAGAGACCTTCCAGAAACTGGCTGAAGATTAAGAAACACTGCAGCACTGCCGTCTGCAAATGATCCACCTGCAGTTTCCCAGAAAGAACACAAAAGTACACAAAGCCTTTTGAGTAAAATTGAATGCACTGTATACTAGTCTGGTTAATGTCGTCCATTAAAAATGGAGACCTTAAAAAAAGCTTCAGTGATGTGTAATAAAAGACGTGAATATAGCCACATAAAAAACTATTTAGCCTGTAGTTTCCTGTTTTTTTATATTCTTTCATGTTTAACTTCAGAGCTTACGACTGTGATTGGTATATCATTGACTTGCACGGCTCAGAATATAAGCTACATTACTATTAACAGGTTGCATGCTTTACAAACAATATTGTTGTTTTTTTAACACATAAACATGTTTAATGTGTGTTATTGTTGCATGGAGTACAGCAATTTCAAGAACAGGACTTAAAGGAGTTTCAAGTTCAGTTTTTGACATTTTTGAATAGTTTGATGAAAACTTTATCTCTATTGTTGTTAAAAATGCATAGACACCAAACTTTACCCAAAATGGACATTTAACTCCAAGTTAGGCTGAATAAATAAACTTTTGAGTGTATTTCTAAAGATTCAAGGACCTCATGGATAAAATATGCATCTGTTGTTTGTATCTTTAGACGCATAATATTGATTAAATCTATGAAATCCAACTCACATAAGCAATGCTGAGTCTCATTTAGAGCAGGAACAGAGCAGGGAAGTTGCAGGCAAACTCATCTACTTTGTTATGTGAGGGACAACAGTGGCCTAGCCATTTGAAATACAACATGCAACCCTGCAAAGCAGAAGTCTAAACACACACGCGCCTGCACATGGCCTCTGTATTTACAGAACACGGATGAGTCAAACTGACGCTAAGCCCTTGAGCTGTGTGTGACACATAGCCCCTAGTGAAGCCTCCGTCCTGCACTGCAACCCCAAATAAAGACATAGGCCGGCACATTGTTGTCATCAGCTCTCCTCCCGGTGTCAGGGCAGGGAAGATGAAGCGCCTCTCTGCGGCTGGTGTTTAGGAAAGGCTTCCAGAGGACAGAGTCCTGGGAAATGTTTGTATGATGTTGTCGTGCTGTATTATGATCACAGAACAAGCTTTGGAGAGTGTGTTTGTCTTACCTCATGCTGCATCAATTCAGGAAGAACGTGCATCCAATCAACCTGTTTTAAACTGTGTTATCTCACTCTAATCTCTGCCTGTGCATATGTGGCACAGGCTGCTTTTGTTATCATATCACTGTACTGAGCCTCAGTGTTCTTGGATGTTGCACTGATGTAGCTGTGTGCAACAGACATGCTTGCAGGGACACTCAGGCATATGACTTTTGAAAGTTCAGGGAATTTTCTGGTAGTTTAATTAAAATATGAACAGCTGATTATGATGTTTAAGTTGTTGAAAATAGAGATCAGATTGGTTGATATCTTTTTCACCATATCAGCAGCGTGGCTTTGGGATGCAGTGATGGTCTGTCGTCAGTCCCAACACTTACGTCCTGATTAAAATGTTTCAAGTACTATTTGATAGATAGCAATTAAATGCAGTGAAGATGTTAATGGTTTTTCGAAAGGATGAATCCTACTGACTGTAGTGATCGTCTGATTGCTCCTCTAGCGCCACCGTGAGGCTGACATTTGAGGTCTTGAGTGAAATATCACAACAACTGTCTGACAGCATGACATCATATTTGGCACACATTCATTTGTCATCAGGAACAATTTTATGATGATGGTAATTCCCTACTGTCCATCTAGGTTTTTATCACAAGAGGAAGTAGTAATACCATCCTGTAATTCTGGTATTAAAATTAACAGCACTTAAAATGTGGTAGAATGGCCATCTTCAGTGTTATCTTTCTATGTTGTAAATTATGTTTTTGGATTCTTAACAATGTGTTCATACATGAGAAGTATTTTAAATAAGTTTTCCACATTGTTTAGTGTTTATACCTCAACTTTTTTTTCAGAGTTCCTTTTAAAGTCTTTATTTGAAAAGTAACTTCTAGTTGTCTTAAATATATAGTAAGGTACAGTACTTCACCTCTAAAAAAAGTGGAGAAGAAGTATTAGGTTGCACATAATAGTAATACTCAAGTAATGTACAAGTACCTCAAAGTTAAACATGACTTAAGTACAGTACTGAAGTATTTTCCATTGCTGGTTTTCGTCCCGTAAAAATTTGAATTTGTTGAGAACCACTTTGGTTTATGACCAAATACCTGCACAACTAACGACATTCATCAGCCTCAGCTGTTCTTTATTTTTTTCTGGTAACTGACTAATGTTCTCCTGCAAACATGGTTGACAAACGTGGTTGACTGAGATGGTGAACATGGTGAAGATTAAACCTGAGCTTAGTTTTAATAGTCATGGTTATTTTGGGTGCATTATATGATAAATGGTTAAGAGTTGTATCATGCAATACGATGTGATTATGGTTTAATGATTTTAAAAAGAACCAGAATAAACCGAAGGGGCCCTACAGGTTACTCTGTCAGCGTTTTCCAGTTCCTTGTGGGATGTTAAATGACAGAAAATATCCTCTGTGCCATGCGGCTGACGTCACCCTGTTGGTGGTTTGAAGGGTCAGGGACAGAGCTGGTTTCTACGCTACGCTTACTCAGCTGATCTCAGTGATAAACAGGAAGTTAAACTGTCTGTTTCTTGGAGCTGTTAGAAGCTGACGGAGTGGGATTATCACATCCTGTCAGCCTTATTTACATTAGAGATATGTTAAAGTCAAAAGGTTGAGACTGATTCAAAGCTTTTACAACCTGATTCTCAACAGTTAAATGATCTTCAAATCAGTGATGTTCCAGATCGTTCAGACAGATATTATCAGCTTAGGAGCAGGGTAAAGCTGCAAATACATTTTGAATCATGAACCAGTGAATGTTTGACTGTTTTTTTGTTCTTTATGCAATGACAACAAAAATCAGATTTAGATCATGAAACAGTTGATTGTATTTTTAATCCTGCAGGGTTTCATTTCAGCTGTGAGATTGTTTCATACCTGGAACAACTGCGAACTGCAGATAACCAGCTGGTATGACTGAAAACCAGCATTACTCTACTATGTAAAACTAACATGGTATGAATGCATTTAGCTGCATTAGGCAAAGATTTACCATATCTTTAATTACTTATTAACCCATATTGTTCCAGCTATTTATTTTCTAAGGTCTTTTTGGAGATGTAATTTGCATTTTAAATGTGGATAAAAAACAAAACCAAATTATTCCTAAAAGAATCTCAAGCATAGCCATTCCTTTTTATACCTTATGTAAAAGAAAAGAGAGTTTTTCCTGCCTATTACTTTTTCTTTTGCCACTTCATTTACAGCAGAAGCCCCATGTGTTAAGACCTCAGGAGCCTGTTTCTTCCCAAATGACAAAGTGAGCCAGATTATGTTTATACAGATTTCTTGTGCTTTCATTCCACCTTGTCATCTTTCTATTCTTAACTGATTTGGCCATGACCTCTGCCTGTGACAAATCATGTCAGACCTTAAAACTATTCCTTCCTGGGCTCTTTTTTCACTCATCCTCATCAAGCTCTTTCAAGTAATCTGTGGTTCTTCAGCATCACTCCTGTCCAGTCTCTATTCGGGAGAATAATTCCATAATTCCTAAATAAATAAAAAGACATTTTTTTAATAAGGTCTAATTGGCTGAATACTCTTATATCCCTGTGTTTCAATCACTCAAGACATAAAATAACACTAATCACTCTTTATTAAGTGACGTTTGTGTCTTACGTTGTGCAGCTTCTCTGCTGCTCCTGAAGTTATTTTTCTCTAAATACCAATTCACAAATGAAAACACTTGTTTTGTGGTCTACCATATTTGCTTTTTAATATTCTGAGCTCTCCTTTAGACTCTGGCTGTCTGCTTGTTTTTTGGCAGTTGTTTATCTTCCACAAACGTTAAACAGAGTGACAAACACCTCCCACAATCGTCCCATCATACAAGTCAGCTACACGAACACCTCAGCATTATCTGCCTGCGGGCTTTTTGTCACTGTATTGGCAAAACATCTGTATCAGCTTCGCTCGTTTGCAGCCTCTGTTACTTTCCAGAGAAGTAACATGATGCCAAAAGTATTGCTGTTTTTTCTTCGATTATGTCCCTTTTAGCCACAATCTGATTTTTTATTTTTCAAATACTCATTTGGATTTTCTGAGACAGTTTTATTTTTTTTAAATATTTAAATATCAAAATAATCATCCCTTAGAGAGGAAGCACACGCCATTCAACACATTCATTTCAACTTCAACTCGATTTCAATGCATCATCAGTCGTTTAAGCACCTTTTTCCTTTTAATTCGCTTTTAAAAATCATATATTTGTCGGTTTGCGTCTTTGAACAATCGGTGGTACTCACTGAGCTTCAGTGATGCTTCAGACCCACAACACACATCTATTATTATCGTCTGTTCCTTCAGATCATGTGTTACTCAATGACTTTTCCCCGCATGGCGGATGAAAGACCAGATGTTCATAGAAAATCCTTCATCTGCCACTAAAAAAAAAAAAAAACCTCAGTAAGTGCAACCAAAGACAAAGAAATGAGGTCACTATGCTGGGTTAACATACATTACATTTTCAGGTAGGCACAAAGTCAGAGAAATCAGCCTTCACATAACACCAGTATGACCAGTTTGACCATCCATTCTGAGAGAAGAGTTTCACTCATTAAGGCGTACCTTATGGTGTTTAAAGACCTTATTAAATATGCAAGAGCTATAGCTGAAATAGCTCAACACTGGAGTGAGAACAAGAGTCACATTATGCAAGATTTGTAGATAGTATTTTGTCTTGTCATATTATTGATGTTTTTTTCTACAAAAGAAACTAAAAATTAGAACCAAGCCCACCTTTCCTTTCTGCCCCGTTTCACATTTTTTTTCCTCAAGACTTCCCTCCAGTTTAAACAGCTACAAGAAAATCCACATTTGCATGATTAATAAGTTACATTTTTTTTATACATACACACATACAGAGGGGAGCTTGGAAGTTGCTTGGCACATTCTCATGCTTGACCAACCTCCTACAATCTAAATAACTATACAAGACACAGTAAAACAGGTCCTCTCACACCAACGTCTCCCCGCTCAGTCATGAGGCTTCAGCATGTACAGGAGATGAAACAGGAGCCTGCATGGCCGTGGTTAACACTTGTCTGCATAATCATCCTGCAAAAGGAGGGCGTACACAACCCAATGCACTAAGTAACATGGAACAGTTCAGCTGTACATACAGTATCTTCACATACTGATAAAGTTTAGATTCATAATTTAATCTGTATATACTGTATCTTAATATGCTGGTACCAGGTATTCACAGTGACTCTAAAATAAAATTACAAGAGGAGTTTTTTTTTTTTTTTTTTACAAGAAACAAGAGAGTCTGAGAGTGACTGGTGAAAGTTTGGCATCCCTTTTTGTCAGAGTTTGAAGTTTGTTTGTTTTTCTTTAGTTTGTGGTCGAGTCAGTTCAGTTCAGTTTGATTTCGGTGGGATTCAGGAGAGCTGCCTGGGCTTTTTTTTTCGTTGGCACTGAGGAGCAGCAGTCCGACTCCTCTGATCACGTTTGTTTATCAGCGCCGTCAGCAGCGGACACACAAAAAAATAGGTGAGGTAAGGTGGTGTCAGGGGGATGAGATCTTATCCACCTTCTTATGTTGAGTGAGACATAAACCCGGGCAGGCTAAATAAAGTACAACATGTGCCCTGTCCAGTGCTGATTTTACAAAAAAGAAAAAAGTGCAAGAACGACACAGAGAAACACACACAAACACACACATCAGGGTGGAATTGTAAGAATTCACCTAACGTCCTTACCGCTACCACTCATAAGCCATACTAAACATTACCCAAAATAGTCACTGTAGACATCCGCCAAACACAAAACATATTTAAATACAATATTCTGTATTTCACTATCAGTTCAAGGTGTTTTATCCAGACACCTAAAGCTATTTTGCCAGCTGAAAGAAAAAAAAAGCTGCCTTTTGGCATTGTGTGGTTCAGGCCAGCAGGAGGAGATCTTCTACAGTATGGCTGCTACAAGAGTGAGGTTAGAAGAAAACAGCTACAGGCTATCATGGGAGGAAGCTGAAGCATTTCTTTCCTGCCATTGTCTGCGTCTTAGGGAGAGGTACGACCCTTTTCTGAATCACTTAAAATACTGTTTTCATACGTACGTCCAGGAGGAACAAGCATGCTCAGTTCATGTTTTTTGGACATTTACAGTCTTTCTTTTTTTTTTTAAATGTATGTTTTTTTTTAAATGGTCTCTCCTTAAAAAAACTCTAATACAGTACTACTGAGAAGTGATGAGAGCAGAGAGTGATGTCCTTACGTAACGGACCCCGCTCTGAGGCGAGTCACTCAGCATCATTACATGTTTTGAAGTAGAAGGCAGCCTACAGGCTCGTCATTGTCATCTTCTCTCTTTTTTTTTTTTTCTCGCTGTGTTTTGTTTCAAGGCCTTCCACACCGTCAGCGCCAGGCAGAACCACACTCAGACATTGCAAACTACACGTCTGGCAGAGAGGATAGCAATACTACTTTTTCCACATATATTATTGGTGATATATATATACACTTTTGGTCATTTCAGATAAGACACCACCAAACATGCTATACAGTGTCTCTCAGTCTTAATTGCCACTATTTTTTATGCAAGTGCTTATTCAGCCCAGCTTGTCAAGTATTTGAAGCAAAGTACAGTAAAAGAGATGCACACATACAGACACGCACGCACACATGCGGCACACATCCGCACACATACTGTATCATACACACCAAGAGAAGCACTCTGGCATAGCACACCGATGCAGCCTGAGAGCTGCCTACTGGTCAGTCCATGAAGGGATGTTGAAAATGTCTTTTTTTTTTTCTTTCGTGTGAGTTAATTTGCATACTCCCTCATCAACAGGCAGGTCAAGGATTCAGGATTGACTCTGCGGTGACAGAGAGACTGAAGAGGATACGTATGTGTATGTGTCTGCTTTTGCAAAATGTGCACAAACCGAAAAAAAACCAAAAAAACAAGCGTACAAGCGCATTGTACGGTTTGCATCTTTCTCTCTGCTGATTTGTGTGTTTGTGCGTGCACTGGGGAGGCTAACAGGGCTTGTTGACGTTGCACAGCAGCTCGGTGACTTTGATGAGGCGAGCCACCGTGCTCTGCGACTCCTCCTGCAGCCGCTGGTTGTTCTGCCTGAGGCTCTGCACCTCGGCCTGCAGCACCGCCTTGTCCTCCTTCTCCTGAAAGACATCGGCACACAACAAAACAAAAGCCGTCGCTGAGATCGCTGTGGCAGGAACGGGAGGGGAGCGACAGGTACAGCGGTGGCTTTAAGGAAACTAGTGGGCACACATAAACACAGAGCTTGAAATAGAAGAACAATTAACGGTGTAGAAAAGTACATCTCACTGAACTGATCATTTCTTTGACTGAGAATGAAAGTAGTTGTGACTCAAAATGACAGTTGTTTCAGCGCTTTGAGGTTTAGAGCTGCTGGTCGGACTGAGACAAGATTTGTCACGTACAACGGTTTAACAGCTGCAGTTAATGATTATTAACAATACAAGAGAATAAAGTATCCATAGAAAAAGCAGGGAAAAATACCAGCGAGAACTTCCAGATCCTAAAATGATACATTCAATTTGCTTGTTCTGTCAAATCAACAGTCCAAAGCCCAAAGATACTCAACTTACTGTCATAAAAGCAATAGATGATTAATCACTAACACAAATTTTAGCAGATTCATTTTCTAACTATCTATCAACTATTCAATAAGTTTCAGCACCAAATGTTTATTTTACCATTTTTCCTGAGAGTTCCTACTCATATGATTGCTTGACTAGAAAAATGTTCATTAGATCAATCAATAATAAAAACAGCATAGTTGCAATCCTCAACATGACTTTAAAATAAATAGAAACATTTCATGTATTTGGGAGGAATGATGTTTATATAATATTTTGTACACATAGACATCTTTTCTGTACACTGATGACCCAAAATCCTTAACACAAGGCTATAAGATGGGGCTAATAGCTTAAGAAACACAAATGCACCTTGTGTTGAGAACTTTTTTTTCATGCAGCTGTTTTTTGAGGTCAAGAGCCTTTAAACTCATCACATACAGTATTCACTGACATCTACATGACGCTTAAACACAGTAACATAGAATTATGGAGGGAAGTAAGTAGCACAAAATACTGATAATGGCATTAGGAGTAGTTATAAATACATTTTTTTAAGAATGATATATGAATATCCAATGAATCTGATGACTCTACATTACAAATTTACAACAAAATTATAAATAATTAAATGCTTTTTAAGCGTTTTTGTATTTAATGCATCAACAGTGATTCAGCTGTGGCTTCAGACACCTGAGTGTGTGAGTGTGTGTGTGTGTGGGGGGGGTTATAAGTATCTGCATCTGAAAATACAAATCATCTCGTTCCAGCCACAGAAGCTGAAACTATGTAAGTGCTTTTTCCTACCTGCTGACGCTCCCGTGGAGCTCACTGAAAATATTGTTACACACACAGAAAAACATTCATGAAAGTCAAAGCACCTTTTGCAGGTCATCCTGCAGCTTTCTCAGCATGGCTTCCAGCTGTGATACCTTCTCTTCTAGGTGGCCTGGAGAGTCACTGCAACACACAGACGCAGTGAAACTCTGTCAAACTCACAGTTTGCAGTCGGAAAACGCATAAGTGGAAACTAAAGAACCAGAACGGGTTCATTTTCAAAGAAACAAATCAACAAAGTAAATGTCTTCACCGGTTTCTGGTGCATTTTGTAGAGAGGTTTCTGTTCTAACACCTCCCTTTAAAGTGAACATTGTCCCTGCTGCTGTTAATGAAACCTGTAATACTCAGAGATCAATTCACTGTAATGGCTACAGCTGACAAGCAGAGCCAATCTGAGTGAGTACAGCCATCCCATGATGCATTTCGTCTGATTGCAGTTAGACATAATGACTACGCCCTGAAGAGCCAAGCACCAGCAGTCTCCTGGTGATGTGAGGAGCATGATAATGCTTGTAAAGGAAAGAACAGGGCTTTGTCTAAATCAGTTTGAGCCGAACAGTGTGATTTTTCAAGTTTGATGATGGTTTTATAATTCACTTTTTGTTTAAAGCTCATTTGTACAAGTTGTCCAAGTTATCCAAAAGTGACACTGTATCTGAAGATAGTTTTCTTTTTATTGTGTCCACCAAATGAAATCTGAATTGCTATAAATGAAAAGAAAAACTCCATTAGGATTTTTTCTCAATTTGAAAATTCAGTTTTACAAAGAGATACTCACAAGAGGTGATGAGGCAGTATAATATATGGAGTGTACTGTACTCGTGGTCTTTTTAAAGTGTTTTACATGCCAGATGGAACCGAATGTAATGGTGTAATAGTCATCAATGCTGACCTCTGCAGTTCGTGGGTGGACATAAACTGTGCCTGTAAATACTAGAGGCTTGGACTGAAGAAAAGCTTTACGTCGGTGTTGGCTTATTTTCTTGTTGATTCATTTTCTGTTTTGCTTTTTGCCAGCACGTCTGTGGACTCTGCATGTTCAAACACAGCGTGAGAGAGAGAGGAAAAAAAAGGCAAAGAAGCAGCTGAAATAAATAAAAAAGTAAAATTAAATGTATGTGTGTGAGAGTTTTATGGAGAGACAAAAATGACAGTAAGTCAGGCGAGCTGTGTGTGTGTGTGTGTGTGTATGTGCCTGCGCATCTGCATTTGCATGTGCATACAGTAAACGCATCATCGAATCAGCACAAGGGCTCTGTTTATTGGGGAGAGAAGCCATCGCAATGACTCAAACAGTTGGATGTAGCCAATAAAGTCTAAATAATTGAGAGAGAATAAAGAAGTAGATGTAGAATTAAAGGATGTGTGCAATGATTCAGAAAAATAAAGAGAACCAAGAGACTAACTGCAGAGATATTGAACCGTCTGCTTCACCCTGTATGGACGGTACAGCAACCCACCTCTCCTTTAAGTCTTTCAGCTTGCCGTCCGTCTGGTCTCCTGCTTGGGAGGGGTCTCCAGCTTTACGGTCTGTAGTAAGGAACATTACCCCCGTTATTACTGTTTACTGGCTGTTAGTCTGTCTCTAATTATAGAACATGAAGTCATAAACACTTGCACATTTTCTTAACATTTGTTCGTGGAGTGCAGATCGATTGCACTAATATGAAAAACTCCTCTCATTTGTTTTCCCAGTTTACATCATATGGCCTAAAGTATGTGGACACCTGGGAAGCACAACCATGTGATGTCCCTGATCACTGATATTCTGCTTTAACAGCCTAGACCCCTCTTTCCACAAGATTTTGCAGCCAGGCTGCAGGAATTTACTCCCAGCATGTCACAAATGCATCACTGAGGTGGGACACTGCTGTTTGGTGACGTAGCCTAGTTTGCAGACGGTGTTCCAGTTCATTCAGAAAGTGCGAGATGTGGTTGAGTTCAGGGCCCTGTGGCCACAAAGCTGGGAGACACTATTGTCTAAAATATCACTGTGTGCTGCAACATTAACAGCTTACTTTTTTGGGAAAAGGGAGCTCAAACCAGGGACATCAGTATACTTTTGGTCAAAATGTGTAAATGCATTTGGTTATTTTCTTTGAAAACACTAGTAACTTTATGCAAAATTTAGAGTCTATCTAACATTAATGGTAGGACTGTATAAGAAAATGCGATTGTGTTAACAGCTAAGACAGTTTGCTTCAGCATTTAACCTTATTTGAACAATAAGTGAGGTGTGTGATATAATAAGCTCCTCACCCTCTCTCGACAAAGCCTCCAGAATGCTGCGGCAGGCTGTGGCCAGGTCAGCGATGGACTGCCACTCCTCCTCAGTTGAATCTGTTGTCTCTGAGAGAACTGAGAGAAAGAAAAATCTCAGTGTAGAAGAAATAATGAGGTCAGGACAATAATACAGCAGAACAGTGGGACTGCAAAGTTTTGAGCAGCTGTTCTACAGTAACAAAGAATTGCCACTGGGGGATGCTGCTGTGTTAATGCTGGTCTGATTCAGGGGCAGGATGCAGAGGGACGAGGGGGAGGCTTTATGATTAATGCCTGCAGTTTCATTGAATTATGTTTCTGACTTTGTCTCCACTTGAAACGGATACAGGAAATGAAAGTAAAAATGTCGGAAAATAAGCTAAATATCATTTGACTGACACGGTTTTTGTATGTTGTTTTAAAAATGACATTTGGAAAATGACACTCAAGAAGCCACAATTGGTTCCTTTTTAACCAGGCTCAGTTAAAAAAAAAAGAGCACTTGAATGTCAGTTTAAGTTGTGACGCACTTTAACAACCTGCAGGCTTCCTGCAAAGGAACGTAATATAAAACAATGGGAGGCTTTGGAGGCCGCCCCCACAAAAGAATCAGAAGAATCTGATGAGAGGATGATGAGCAAGTGTGCGCTTACAGCGGTTAAATGATGAGTCTCATAGTCTCGGCGGAGGCAGAGCAGATGGTGTAAGAGGGGCTCCTTGATTTGGGGCTGCCTAAAACTCCACCCCTCCCACTACCCATCTGTCCCCCTTTTATCCCGGCCCTGGCAGGGGGTGGCAGCAGAGCAGGGGTGATATTAGATTAGCGGAATAGGGGGCAGCTCGGATGAAAGAGGAGGGACAAAGGGGATGCAGCGGATAGCAAAAGGAGGATAATGAAGAGAGGGGTTTAAGGCAGCAAAAATCTGGGAAAAAGGAATTAAATCAGGCAGAGATGATTTGCAAACATGTGTAATTGTTCCGTTTTGGCATCATTTGAGCAGTCCTGCCATCCAGAGAGGGGAGCTTTGTTTTGAGTCCATTATCAGGGTCACAACATCTCTCTCAGTTCTTTGTGTCCTAATTTGTTTCCACCCATTTATTTTTATTTTACATACAGTTACCTTTCCTTCAGTTAAAGAGGTTATAAATTAACACATCTTTACAATATCTGGGACTAAGGAAGTACTTACTCTTGGTGATGGAGTTGTGAAGACTTAGAGCTCGTGAATTTCTTTCAGCTCGATCAACACCTGACAGCCGGGAAGATGTGTCACTCGCCGAGGCTTTGTCATCGCCAAACTCAGCCCCCATGAACTAAACACACAGATAAGACACAGAGGGGAAACGACGCTGTCAGGGAGGGGATGGAGCGCCGTGGAGAAACCACTCAGATGTACTTTCGTCTCAGTCTGTCACCTGTTTGTCCTCTGGGGGAACCTTTGGTTTGACGGCCAGGATCAGATCAGGTGTGGCGTCTCTCAGCTCCCCGATGTTCTCATAGAGGTGTCGTTCCCCCTTCAGCGCCACGTTCTCGTACACGTGCCTGTCCGCCGGGCAACACAAAGCAAATCTGCCGCTGATGCTTCGTGACATTTTTTTTTTTTTTTTTTTTTTTTATCCAATCCAGAGGTCAAAACAGAAACTGGAGCACTCAGACAAGTAATCTGCGGGATTGCTTAGATTTGGGCCTGATTGATGTTTTGCTTGCCTGCACTCACAGAATCATCTACAAAAAAATGTCATTTCTGATGTGGTTTTGCTCAAATTGTTTACTTCTGCTTTGCGTGACAATAAAAGCAGTCACATAAATTTTGAAAAGCAGCATTCATCCTCATGAATAATCCTTATCCATTCCCTCTACAAGCTGCTTTTTGAGGCTTGTTCTCTGGAAGCAGAAACCAAGCAGTGTGTTTCAAATCATTTGTCAGGCAGATACATACATATACTGTCTCTGTGCGGTTTAACACTCCGCAATTATTCACTTGACTGTCAGATAATGACCTTGGGAGGATGAGGAAATAATGCAGGCCATAATATAAGTGACTATGTAATGGACACAAATATGCTTTCTTTTTGTCAGTTGACTTTTTGTCAGCTATAAGGGTTAGAAAAAGAACAAATCTTTTCAACTTTTTAATCACTAAAAGTTGAAGATCTCCTGCCTAAAAAATCCAATTAAGAACCAGTGTCCTAAAATAAGAAAAACTTTAAAATTGAAAAAAGGAACATCTAATTCAGTTTTCTTTCGTGAAACATTATTTTAAAACTTTAGGTTCAAGGACTTTGGTGACGCAGAGTGACACACTGCTTGATGTCCTTTCTCTGTGCTTTGTCCTTTGCAGAAAAAGTGACGCACTGACTCTGAGATTAAATTGTGATGAGTCAGCTCCAGTTTGAGGATATTTTCAGCCATGTTAGATCATTGAAGAGCCCTTTTATCTGCCGCGCTACCACTGTGCAGATGTTACTAGGGAGATTAGAACGACCAAAGCAGTGTTTCTTGCTATTTCTTGTGACTATTTCTCTCTGCACTGCCTACATATGTGAGGCTAGTGACATGACCTTTAGTAAACACTCACCCATCCAACGCATCCCTTAAGGACGGCCGTCTCTCCAAAGAGCAGCTGCGTGTGAGCTGCGAGGCGCTGCCCTCTTGGCTCTGATTGGCCGGCTGGTCCTGCAGAGAAGTGGCCCGTAGCAGAGGTAGGCTGGGCGGTGTGAGGAGCGAGCCTTGACTCCTCTCACTTTGCCCTTTATCACATGACTGCCCTTCGCCCTCCTCGGCCTCCACCTGCACCTCCATTATATCCGCTTCGCTGACCCCACCCGCCTTCAGTTTGTCCTCCTCCACCTCCGCCTCCTCCTCCTCTTCTTCCCTCTCGTCCAGCACCCAGGCCTCTCCAGACTGATCCTCGCCAGGCTTACACTC
Organism: Acanthurus leucopareius; assembly: GCA_029814765.1. Taxonomy (NCBI): domain Eukaryota; kingdom Metazoa; phylum Chordata; class Actinopteri; order Acanthuriformes; family Acanthuridae; genus Acanthurus; species Acanthurus leucopareius. The sequence continues at coordinate 9,722,987 of JAQMCX010000012.1, read as the reverse complement.
CGCATCCTTGATGGCTTTCTGGTACAGTTCTGAGAAACTTCTGCAGAGCATATAACAGAGATAGACTTAGCAAGAAAGAAACCATCACTCCTCTCTTTCCTTCCCAGCTTCATATTGCACTGTTGAGTCATAATTAATCTAGAAGGCAAAAAAAAAGATAAGATGGAAAAGAGGGCCATATTTGTCTAAGCTTTTATTATATTACTTTGAAATCACTCAGTCTCCACTTCTTGTGAAGAACTGTGACATCTCTGTGACTATTTGGGCCTCGTTGTCATAAGAAAAGCATTTAAGACCTGAAATATAAATAAACTAGGGGTTTCTCTGAGGATGCTTTTGCTGCCAGCTTTGGAAAGTTGTTCCAAATGAAGAACAGCAGCGACGTCCAGTTTAATGCTGTTGTTTATTTATTTTAACGATTGTGTCCACAGCTGTTTTTGCCCTGTGACTTCAGTGGAGTGAAACATGTGCTGCGCCAGAGTGATTAGACATCATTAGAGGGATTGATTTGTTGTTAGCCAGCTGGTGTGACTCTGACTGCAGGCCTCAACAGCGGAGTGAGCTGTGACCTCAGAGTAGCACCTCTCTTGTTTGTGTGACTTGTCCCACTAACCACCTCCTTCTTATTTGCTGCTGACCTCTCTCTCAACCCCCCTGCTGGGGCCACTTTTACTTTGTGGAGCATGCTTTATACCCATGAGCCCTTTCTCTGGTCCTACCCTGCATCTGTTGACGCAAACATACCCTCTTTAGTGCTTTTCCTCTCTTTCCCTTTCTCCTCCTCCTCCCCCTCCTCCTATCTGCATCCTCACCCACCTGCGAGGCTTGCCGTTCTCGTCCGGTGGGATGACAGTGATGTGGATCTTGTGCGCAGTGCGGAGCAGCTTGCTCCTCTCCTCAAGACTCAGGTGAACAAGCGAGTGTCCACACAGCCGCACTACACGAGCCCACAGCTGCAGGCCGCCACTCTCAGCGTAACAGAACCGCTGCAGCTCCGTCACAAAGCCCTCCTCGTTCATCAGGAAGCCGGGCTGGCCAACTCCGTCGCGCAGGGGGGTGACTTCAAAGGCCTCACAGCCTCGAGTAACCAGCTGCAAGTGAGAGGGAAAAAGGAGATGAATGAATAAAAAAGACATAAAGGACTGACTGCGAAATTTCCAATTCAGTCAAAATCGCCCACCTCTAGCCTCTGCACCACCTCCCGTATATCCTCCGCCTGGTTCTCCATCACACTGATTGACACTGAATCCCCACGCTCATAGAAGATATCCAGGCAGGGCCCCCCCTCCTTAGTCTCTGTCACCGCCTTCCAGCCAATGACATCTCTGCAGGAGCAGTTAAACACCACCCTGCGTGTGCACCTCTCAATGAGCACCACCGACTCAGCTGACACCCCAAGCAGACAGGGGAGCCTGAGCTCTCCCACCTCCCCTTCCTCTCCTCTGTTGACCATCACTGCCCACACCAGCGCCCCCGCACTGTGCAGCTCCGCCCCTTTCGCGCCCTTCAGCTTGTCTTTGCGTTTGCCTCCCAGAGAGAGCAGGGGGAACTTGGTGGAGGAGTCGATGGGCGTGGTGGTCACGTAGTTTTCAGCGAGGTCCTTTAGGTATTCCTGCCGTGTGCGGGTGGCCATGGAGCGGAACTTCTCTGACTTCTCCGCGGCATTTTCTGCGTTCACTGCCTTCGCCAGGAGGAAGTCTCTGAAGGCGGGTGAGCGAGGGAATCGGGCGCCCTTGGGAAACAGTGGGCCAAATAATGGTATGTCTTTAGAGCGAGTCACAGCCACCCTGAGAGAAAGGGAAGAGAAGAGGAATGACAGAGTGAGAGAGAGGGTACCGCAGGGACCTTTGATCTGTGTCTTGTTGTCAGTGCTTGAGTGTTGTGTAGTACCCTCCAGAATCACAAACATTTATACTGATTCTGCTGCTGTGGAGCACAAACTTGTGGGGTTTTATTGAGCTGCCCCACAGCAATTATGATGTCAGACACACATGTAAGAGAGCACATAGTAACACTTGTTTCTACACTGATTACACTTCCTATAACACATCAGACAAACTTTCTGGACATGATTTCATTGTCTGAAAAGATTTTAGCTTGTAAGAGGAAGGTGGAGATGTATGTATTTTGTATTTTGAACAGAGCGTAACAGAAAGTCAGACCTGTAATAGGTTTTGTCAGTGCAGGGCTCATGAACCTGAACGATGATGAAGACATGTTGGAAATGGGAGCGTATGGACTTTGGAGTGAAGGGCAGAGCGCCTGGCTCCTGGAACACGATTGTCACGATGTCGTTACCGATGTGTCGCTTCCTCAGTAACTGACAGAGCAAAACAGAAATACAGTGAAACTTATTAAACACGCAGGCTTCAGTCATTATGGATTACTAAGAGTAACGGTAACAGTTTGACATTTTTCACATCTCAAATATACAAAAAAAACAACAACATAGGTTTTTCTGGAAGAGGGTTGATGGTCTCAAACACCTCTTACAACAAAAACTTTTAGGATTTTCCAACTTAAGACAATGGTACATCTTAATTCTGTCTTAGTAATGGAATTGATTTTTGTCCCTTATAATAAATTTTCATATAAGGACACCTGCTCACGTGCTTTTGGTTGTTTTCTTGTCTCTTGCATGTGATGAACACTCTAATTCTATGCTGTTGACTCATTAATTTTAGTTTTGAAGTGTGCCTTAACCTACATTTTTGTCTAAACGTGGTCATTTTTTCTGATTTGAGTCAACTGCCCTCCCTGTTGTCTGGTGAGCAACTGATGTAATTTCCCTTTAATCTCTTAGACATTTATATGCCCTGTGTTTCTCTTACTTCTGGTTTGCCACCCTGATGAAACACTGTGTGCCACAATGTGTAGGTGTGGTTTCAATTTTGCTTTGCATTAGCCACACCAATAATGGCTTTTAATCTGCTTTTCATCAAGAGTGCCTTGGTTACTCTTTTCTAAAACTTTTAAACAATTAATTGAATTTAATTTTTATTTAGACTGAAAATCACATGAAATGAAGGCTTACTTGTGAGAAGGGTAGTGCTGAAATAAAGTACCTAAAGCTATTTAAAATAAAAAAAGGTATATTTTTTAATTAACACAACTCGACAATCTAAATATACTGTACTTTAGTTAATACAGAGTTTTTTAACTGTAAGTCTGTTGATAAAGCATTTGGGAACTTGCCACTTCTTTAAAAAAAAAAGAAAGAAAACAAAGAAAACAAAGAAAACTAGAAATGAAACTAGACATTAAAAATACTTAACCTAAACAATATTAACACAATATTTAAGTAAAACTACAAAATCCCAAGCTGCTGCTGCTGTGGACAGTTTAAAGAGTCATCTCAGGGCTTTGTTCCCACCATGTTTTGTTTCATTAAAACCTTTAATCTGCTTTAGTATGTCATGTCCATTTTCTTTGTAAGTGACAGCAAACAGGCTTGAAACCACAGACCGCACATAAAAAGGCTGACAGTCAGCTGAACAGGAAGGCTGCCTGAGAGGCAACAGTGAATACCTTCATGGTGGGAGTGAACACTGGGGGGAAGGATTTTTGTGTCATGCTTATTGCAGAGCACAGAGGCTATTTCTAAAGCATTTACCAAAGCATGACAGTCTGAACAGACGTGTGTAACACTGTTGTTCCAGGACTGATGCAATTTTTTTAGGAATAAAGCCAAAGCATTTGTGAATATTGTCAGTGGGAGAACCCAAAGAGATGAAACTGGTATTGAAAACAAATGCTCCTGTGACAGAAAGGAGAAAAAGAAATCAAAAGTCATATTTCTGTTGAACTTCACATGGGTTAGTTTTACCTGTTGTGTGTTGTTGGCTGTGTAGGGCAGCATCGTGGACACATGAAACATAATCTCATAGTCCTGGTAGCGCGTGTAGAGGGAATGTGTTCCTGTCGAGTCCGCTGCACAAGCACAAGACACACAAAAACACACACACACACATTGCACAAAGAGATTTAGCAAAAATCAGTCAATGTCTGACAGAAAGACTAAACTGAAACTGTCTCAGTCAGGATAAATGTGTCCTCTTTTTGTGTTCTGCTGCTCACCAAAGGGAAAACAGCTCTGAGATTATCAGCAGTGACTATGCTATTTCGCAGGCATTACTCAGATTACATGTGGCTAGATAGCAGTTATCTTAGGCTTTCAGTGGTGCACTGATGCCCTTCGGATAATGGTGCCGTGACAAGGTGAGATCCAGCCAATGGATCTGGGTGTGGTGTGTGTTTTTTCTACTCACTCTTGTTGTCCAGCTGAGCTCGGTATTTCTCCCAGCCCTTGAGGCGCACCCGCTCCCCGAGCAGGTCAAGAAACTCCTCAAACGCCGGCCCTGAGCTCTCGTTGTTGTACATGTCTTCCTCTGAACTCTGCCCGGCCCGGCAATACATCACCCCAACCTTGCGCTGGAAATTCAGCTGCATTTGGAGACAGAGAAGCACAGTGTTTATAATCTTGTTCTGTATGTATATTCATACAATCTTGCATTCAAAAATTTGAAGACTTTTTATTTCATAAAGTTTCCCAGTGATTTTATATCGTCCCTCACAGCTTAAAACGCTTGTTTGATTTTTGCTGTAAAATGTTGCACACCTACACAGCATACATGACACAATTTACTCTGGTAATCCCCCCCCAGCTTTTAAAACAGAGTGCAGGCTGCTCGATGCGTCAGAAAGTGTTTATTTTATGAACCTAGAGACCATCTGATGTAGGAGGGTTTAAATGTTCGGCAACTTCTGCTAAGGGTTAAAAAAATAAAGTTGTTTAAATTTGCGTCATTGAGTTGTAGTGACTCTCCAGTTGTTTTTAAGTCTGGTTGTATGTTGTTGTTTAATGTGTTGGGTTGAATTTCTAAGCGATTATGTATGAATATAAATGTATGAGTGCAAGTGTGTATACAGATATAATGTATGAAATAATAAAAAAGTACAGAATATGTTTTTTTAAACATGTAAATTCTAATTCTGTTCAGCTGTTAGCTTTAAGCATTGATGCAAACAAACTCAGACTCAGTATAATATAAGGTAGTTTTGGTCACAGTGTCACCAAATTAAAGGTTAGCTTGCTTTTCTTCAATTTATTAGATTTATATAGATTTTTATGATTAATGGAATTAATATAATTTCTTTTTGAGTGTTTGTTAGAAATATTAGCAACATTCTGAGCTTTGAGAACAAGTTAAAAAAAAAAACTGTTATTATCTTAAACATTTTAAACTCCTACAAGATTAACAACAGAGTAATCATTAAAAGAAAAAACTGAACTAAAATTCAAAAAGCATTTCAATCAGTACATAACCACCCAAACAATTTGAGCTATGAGAAAATAAAAAATAAAAGGACAAAAGCATATGGTGATTACCCCCCGACAAAACAGCTCAGTGGAAACGAATCAGAAAATAATCATACAGACTGAAAAAGTGCAGCTCAAGTGAAAGGTGCAGAAGTGTGAAACAGTCAACATGCTGGCAGAAATAGTTGAGGAAATAATATGTATATACAAATATAATAACTACTGCTGTAGTAGCTACTGTGCACAGTAGGTGTAAGCCTTAAATATATCAGTTTTCACACTCCAGTCTAACCTTTTTGCTGCCACATATTTGTAACGATTCGCTGAACACAACTAGCCGTCCTCAGTGTCAGCAGATGTAACCTTACTTACCCCCTGTTCATCCAGCTTCAGCAGGGTGTCCCGCACCTTGGGGGAGTTTGAGGCCAAGCGAAGGCAGTGCAGGTTCAGCTCAGGCATGATGAACTCCAGCAGCCTCTTGGGGGACAAGCCCCGAGGGGTTGTGTGACGAGCAGCAGAGGGCACCGACTCCTCCAGGATGGAACCTCGCAGTGTCTTCATCTTAGGAGACATTTCATGTTCATCACGTCCAGTCCGATCAATTTTACACATGCTGAACTTGAGGAGAGCTTTGAGAAAACAAAATGAAGGTTTACCTCTGTGGTGCGAAAAATGATTCGGCAATTGTACTGAGCTCCACTTGATCCTTCTTTCTCCTCTCGACGGAAACTAATGGCCACTGGACCAAGGCGATCGTCCATGCCGAAGAAATTCTGGTGTTCTGCAGTGACAACACAGTCACATACACACAGCTGTATAAAACAGTAATGGCAGCTGCACTGGTTTGAAAAGCTGTGACAATGCTGGGGTTAAAATATGGTGAGGGTCCGAGGGAGGGGCTGAATCCTACCTTGTATTTTAAAAAACAGCAAGACATAAACAAAGTTTTTAATATTTTCTTTTAACCTCTCCCCTGAATTGCAATGCCCTACCTCTAACATATCAAGAAAATATATCGTATTTTTACATACAAAACTATATATCACTGCTTTAGTTTTGAATCAAAAGGTTGCTAAATCAACAGATATTACAGTCATGAGATGAGTGAATCAGATGGCCCTGTTATTGAGACATTACTGTTGTTCTCTGCGTATGGCCTAAGAGCACCTTTATCACTCTTGACACTCACATAAGCTAATTTTGTTCTGTTTTCTAGTACAAAAACGTTTCCCAAAGGAAGGATAAAATAAAATAAAAATACAAACTGTAACCTTGAGATCCTACTCTTCTCTAATCTCCCTCTACTTCCTAATAACTGTTGGCACAGTCCCTAAATAATGAGAGATCTGAAAATTTGTACTCCGATAAAGACTTGCTCATAGTTGAAAAGTGATTGTTAATCCTTGACTCAGAAGCGCCAGAGTGCACTTCCACTTTGTATTAAGCTGGACAGGAATTAAATGTTATTCCTGTGATCTCCTTTAGCAGAATTAGAGTTGACTTGCACTGCACCTACCTTTCATGTAGAAATATTTGCGATAGTAATGGGCTCCCAGATCGGCATGCTCTATAAAGTAGTTGCTCTTGCCCTGCTGTTGGACGTGACTCTCTCTGGGCTCCTCCAGGACCGACACTGCATCGTTGGGGGTCCGTAGGCTTGACCAGAGTCCTCGCCTCCCTTGGGATCGACCCAGACCCACCTGCTCTTCCCCTCCTGTCTCATTGCGGAAGTGGGGGCAGCTGAGAAGGAGCTCATTATCATTGCCATCACCTTCATCCAGCAGCAGCGACTGCTCTGGGTCATCTACGTTCCCTCCGTTGCCTCCCCCGCCCTGTGCAGGTGAGGACGGGGCAGCCTGGGACAGGGGTCGCAGCTGAGAGGCAGCTGAAGCCCCTGAGGTGATATTCTTTTTCCGACCTATGCTGTCTCTGTTTGTGGCCGCCTCAGTTAGATCAAACAAGATGCTCTGAACGTCGTAGTGGGCGAAGTTCCTCACCCAGGCTCCACCCCCGATGTTGTCATACGGGCCTGGTTGAGGGATCTGAGGGGGAACAGGTTTGCTCTTCTTACTTAAACCTTCAGGCTTTGGCGGCTTGACAGGTTTTGGGGACTCCCCTACGGAAGGAGTCAGACCCCGAAAGAATCCATCAGGCTCTGGAGGGTTGCCCTGCAGTCCTAAAAGCAGGAAAGGGTCTTTGAAACGGAGGGCATTTGGACTCAGGGGCCCCTGGTCGTCTGCGCTTGGCTCCTGGACTTGAGTCTGTCTCTCCAGTGAGGACAGGCTGCCATATTCCCTGTGAAGCAGCACACCTGAGTCCCCCTGAGAACCTACACCCACCTTCTCACCGGCCACCCTGGTTGCTTTGCCTCCTGCTTTCCCGGAGGAGTCCAAGTCTCCTAAGGTGACATCGCTGTTACTTCTCTGCATTATGTGACCCCGGCCCACCGACCTCAGGGTCAGCCCCGCGCGGCTGGGAGTGAGGCTGTCTCCATCGACTCCATCTCCCTCCCTCCTGGGCGGCCACTCCACAACACCAGCCTCCCGCTTGGGGTCAAAGTTGACAGTGGCAATAGGCGGCCGCATGTTCTGACGGCGAAACTTGCGGATAAAGAGGTCATCTGACTGCATGATGCCTGAGAAACCAACTCCAGTCCAATGATCTTTTCTCCACTCTGGTGCAGAGCTTTCTGCTCTCCAGGTTAAATTTTTGTCCTGGTTTCTATGGTGCTGGTGTGAAACGGGAGAAGTGTGCACAAAGACAAAAACCCCTCTAAGGTAAAAGCAGCAAATATAGTCCTCATTCACACCATTTAGGATGCCTGAATCTTTTAAACCCTTGGGTTCTCATAGATGCTTCTGTGAGGTGCCACTCTTTGTTATCACACGTCAACAAGTTCTTAAGTGTGAGTAAAGAAGATTGAGGAGAATATGTGTGACGCAGGGGGCTGTCCAGATGTGCAGATGTGTGTATGGGTGGTACTCCAGTTGTTGTTTGCTCCTTCCGGCGGTGTAAGGATAGGAGGATCATCACTGGAGCCCGACTCTCTGCCCTCTGTGTAGGAGAGGCTCTGTCTCTATCAATCCTCCTAACATGGCATCCATTCGTCTGCACTCGTCAGTGCCTGCTGCTTCCCTTTTGGTCTGGTACACTGGCCACCTGTTAAAAAAAGAAAAACAAGAAATGAATGTCTTTTTCAATCTCATCTTTCCCATCGTTCACCTACACTGCTATCATCCTAATCGACAGCCCTGTATTCAAGCATAGCAGCTCGTCGCCGAGTGCGCAGAAACGCTTTGTAGAGAAGAATGGCTTTGATAAACAAGTATTGAATTCTAACTATAAAACAGCAAGCAGCTCTGACGTGTGCTTTATTGTTGAGTAATGCCTTGCACCTCTGTTTTCTGTTTTCTTTCATTATTATTCTTTCCTTTAAACACTTTCCGCTCCAAAGTTTCCATAAATAGTTCCATAGCAGACTAAATGCTCACCACATCCACTGCAGACGCTCACAATAGACAGTATTCACACAGGGGAGGGGGCCTTCCTGGCTTACTGTTACAGTGCCAAAATACAAGAGAGTTAAGTGTAAAGTCTCACTCACCCTCACATACGTCAGTTTTCCCCACATCAGCATAAAAAACATGTGAATAATAATAACAGGAACACCGTTTTTTAACCACTGATGTAGTAATTTAGTACAGCTGTAATGAAATTCTTATACTCACTGAGTCCATAAAGTGGTAAAGAGTCATTTAGAGGCAACAGCTTTGCGATAAAGAGTATAAAGCAGTGCACTTCCCTTTTCTAAGTCCTAACACAGGACATCGATTTAAGCAACTTACTGAGAAAGTAGGCTTTGTTTCAGGTACGGATCATCCAGTTTCTGTCATCACATGTCACGAGTGCCCTGTCTCTGACCGAACTGACGTAAATCAGCTGAAGCCGAAACCTTTTGTCGCACTCAACAAGGTATGAGGCTTCTTCCTGTCTAGCTTTTTCACATACATCTTCTCTCTCACGCTTGCAGCCCAAAGAGCAGGTGCAGTGGTGCAGGGCTGCTCACCAGAACACACACACACACACACACACACACACACACACACACACATACACACACGCTATGTAAAAATGCTGCAGAGAGAGGAAGTCACATGAAATCTTTGTTTCCCTTCCTTGCCTGATCTTGTACTCTCTCCATTTCCTCTAAATTAGAAAATATTTCAGCAGATATGTAAAATTAGCAGCGAAAAATCTTTAAAAAGCTGCAAACGAAAGATCGAAGTTAAGAATCTGCGTACATGACCAGAGATCATAAGTAGTTTCAATAGTGTCAAGATATGCTAAAGTGTGTCGAGGTGTTTACAAGCCACAAGATGTTTGTTGACACTCAAGGTGCAAACTGTGAGCAGGGGGAGTTCAGATTTTAAGTTCTTTTAAAGGTTTTTATTAACACAGAACTGGATTATGATCGTTTTTCAAAGAGATGAATAAAGGGCTCGTATTTTGCTGTGTAACTTGTTATTGTTTAATGCTGTCTGATGCAGCAATGTGAGCACTTTCTGCATTGTCCTTTGTGTCTGTTTTCTTGTTGCAGTAAATAATAGAGAACAATAGCAACCCTAATTTTATTTTTGAGCACTAAAAAAATGTGTGAATGCTTTTGTTAAAAAAGGCTATACCATTAGGTTGTATTTCATTTATTTTGTTCAAATAACATAAGCTGTGTGACACATTAATATTTCGAAGTTGCCAATAGGCAATAAAGAAAACTTTAGCCTTATCCTTCGCTCCTTCAAACTACAGGCATCTTCATTTCAGACAGTCATGTTGAGATTTTTACCATTTACCATTTAGATGGTCCCTGAGCTGAACAGTCTTTGATGAAAATAAGCACAAATTAAAATAAACTTAAACTTTTATAGAACACTAACTCATAATCAGCTTATAAAAAATATTTTTTAAAGTTTTGCTTGTTGATTACTTGTAAATGTATATTTCTCGAGTTTTGCATATCACAAAATGTTCAGAAACAATACCTGTCTATGCAGATAAAACAAGTGTCAAACGCTGATATGGACGACTGCTGTAGCAACACACTGTGGTGTGTTGGAGACTCTGAAATGATTCCCATTTCTATCTGATTGATTATGTTTCATGCTTTAAATGATTATGCAGACATCAAGTGATAAATGATGTGCAAAAATCCCAACGCAAAAAAACAAACAAACAAACAACATTCTGCCTCTGATTGATCCAGGCTTTCCTCCCTTGACAATTTAATACATTTCCAACCATGTGTGGTTCCCTATTGACACACAAGCACCGGTTCACACAGAGCAGCCTCTGTGCACTGTCTCCATGGTGCACCGCTCCTGACATTAAAACCCAGCTCATGATTCTTTCTGGGAGCCTTCAGATCCAACATCATTACCCATGAGAGCACAAATGATGTTTGTCTATCTGCAATCATTAGGTGCTGCATCATCTGCATGTCTCACAATGCTGTGAAAAAGTGCGAGCGATCCATTTTCTCCGCTGTTTTTAAAGTGGGAGTGAAGATTATTGGCAGCAGGTTGTTTTGTGAACAGTCACAGATTGCCTTCACGTTGTTCCAACAACAAACTGAACTTCAGGCTCTGCCAGAAACACTGCTGCTCTCCACCAACGCAGAGCGCGGGCTGAACTTGGGCACTCATCACTCGCCACCTTTGTGCAAACCACATATCTCTGAGCTTCGTAAGACCCCCGACCCGTGAATCAGTCCTTGTTTCCATAGCAACCAGTCTGGCGCCACCCTCTTTCGATGTGTTATCCAGTCCACAAGAGCTTTTTACTAACCCGTGATTACTCCACTCAGCAGGTGAAATTGACTTTCATCAAATGAGTCCACAACTGATGATGCTAGTGTCACAGATTTTGCTCATGTTCGTCAGAAAGCTAGACTACAACAACAACAACAACCAACGAGGCAGAAAAATGATCCTGTCAAACTGATTGCTTTTAAAGCACAAGATGATGATGGTTCACAGGGTTATCTTTAGTTTAGTCATACTAAACTAATAAATACTGTATAGAGTTTTATCTATTAATCTTTAGCCTACTGATTTACAACTGGGAAAAGGGGGTGGCCAAAAGTAAAATTAACTGTCCTAATTTGTATTACAGTATTATAATACCAATTAGTATTATAAAATCTGCACTTTCCATGGTCTAGCTGGATGCTGGGTCTTAAAAAAATAAAGATAAATGTCTTAAACATGAGGAAAGGGAAAGGTGGCACTCAGGAAATTAGGAAACACATTAGCATGTGTTTTAGCTATGCTAGCAGCATGGCTGACGTCCTTGTTATAAGTAGTAAATGATAGCATACCGCTAGCGTAGCTACAATGTTGAACATAGTAAATATTGTACTGCCTTCAAATTAGCTTAGCATTTTCATTGTGAGCATGTTAGCTTATTTATGTAGGCATTTAGCAAAAAAAGACAGCTGTATTTAAGGATAGCTTCACGTAGCCACTAGCATGGCAGTAGCTAGGTCTTGCTATGAATTGAAAACACAATGTAGGCAATGTAGTAACTTAACTAACTTCATTTAGTACGCTACTTTTATACCGTATCTTACACAGACAAGTTAGATCAGCAAACCGCCTTTTTTGCCACAAACACCTGTTAGACAGTGATATTAACTGGCTTTCTCAAAACCTCATATTTAAGGTAGTAAAGTCATTTTCATTTCCTTATTACTTCCTGTGCCTCCTTAGTACCTGAAATGAATTAAAACAGAGGTATTATATGCTTTAACACTAGAACCACAAGAAAAACATATACGCTCTTAGTTGTTGCAGGCTTTTCACTCATTCAGGACTGAATTAATGCTCTGAACTTGGATCATCAAATATACATGATATACATCATCATAATCTGTTAAGAGTTTTAGCATCCGTCTATTACAGAGTCATTAAGTTATTTTTCATATATTTACTGACATGTGAGGGTAATATACATATTCTCTTAGAATCAGTAACAAGTAAAAGATCAAAAAATGACAGCCTACTTGGTAAAGAGGAGTCAAACAATTTAAAAGCCTTTTTCTTACCATTAGGCCCACTGATGGGTCAATGTGATGTCTTTGATTAAATCTTCACTAGCCCAGTAGTATTAGTATTCAAAATACACATTACCATCACACTGACAGTGACAGTGACAGTGAATGGGACCGTCCTCTTACTGTGTTTCCGCTATTGAGATGTGTGTGATATACCTTACATAGAAGGACCAACTAAGGAGGAACTTAAGTGTTTTGTCCCTGCCCCCTCAAGTTTCTGTCTTGTTTATTTGGGAACCCATTGTTTGTAGTTTTAGCTTATTTTCAGCATGCATGAGCCTGACAATTTAAATGTCACTGTATATCCCGTGAACACAAAAGCAGTGAAGCCTTTTTATTTAAACAACTACCTTGTGATCCAAATGAATGCTCCCCTAAAAAATCACATAAATGATTAATAACCAGCTTAATGTTTCCCTGCAATATTTCTAGCTCAACGGTCTTACAAACTGTATCAGTCTGGCTTAAACCAAACTCTAATATAATCATAAATGGATCATTTCTGAATTGCAGGACTGACTGAGTGGCTATAAAAAAGGACTTAAGGATATTATGTAGAGACAATAAACAGCAACGGGAAGCTCTTTTTCCAAAAGCTTTCAATACAGCTGCTCGCACTCTGATTGCAAATGTGCAAGGTTCTTGCTCTGTTGATGCTGTGCTGGTTTAAAAAAAATCTGCTTCCAACATTTCTGAAGAAGATTAACACACCTCATGGTTTATTTGCATCATTTTCTAGCATTTTCGTCATGTCAGCACATAAAACAACATGCAACTGGCAATGCAGAGATTATCGCTGTTTAACTGTTTCATAAAAAAACAGGTAGTAACACACATCAGCTTTCTTTTGTCCTGTGCAAGAAACAAGTGCTCTGTGTCAGTTGCATGTGCTCACACATGTCCATAGCACAGACACGTTTCTCCATGTCAGTCGATGCAATTTCTCCATGTCAGTTGATGGACTCGTACGTGACCCCTGATGCTCCCTGAGCATTGATTCTGCTGCCACATCAACAGAAACTCGACCCTGCACTGAGCTGGTTGGCAGGAATCACTTAAACACTTTGTATTAAATGGCTTTGAGGAGAAATTGCACAAAAATTGATTTGCTGCCTTTATGCACAACTTTGCCACATATAGTTTTCTTCACTGCCATTTACATACATCACTTAGCTTCAACAAGCTAAAAAAATAGCCTTACTTTACACAGCCTCTCATCCTCACTGGTTGAAGCTGATTCACCACATAGTTTTATCATGGATCAAAGCTTTGACATGTATCCATATGATCATATTATTCTATGAAAAACCGGCTTATTCTCAATAATTTTCTAACAGTGTTGATGGTGCAGTGCTTTTTAGGCATTGCATCAATCTGAATAATAAATGGACACAGTTGTTTTTTTTTTTTTAATCTCTTCCGCCCCAGGATCAGTCTAAGAGGGATGACCCAGACATGCGGCTGAATCTCTCCAGGATTTTTCATTTTAAAAAATTGGAGCATTCTCTGAAAACACAGGGAGGATGCTGCCTTTTGCAGATGTCCTTACGGTAACAGAGCTGGTCTCTCTTCCCTAGAAACTCAATAATGCATGTAGACAGCAGTGTTTAATCCTGCGTCTCAGAGCTTAAAACTCTGTTAGCAGTCAGTGGACAGTAATGATCTCGGTATTGTGCTTACATAAGATAAACTAGATAAACTAGGCTTTATTTTAGCGCTGAAAAATCAATTTCTTTGTGTGCTGAGCTCCTTTGTCCATCAGCAGTGATGACAGAGTCAGGTCAGTCTGAAACCTTAAGAGCTGAGAGGGAAATGTTAAATAACACTGTGAAGCAGCACCATTTGATCAGCATTTAAGGACTGTATGAACAATATTTCTCTGTACTTCTGCGCCAGATTAACTTTTATGGTCCATTGCTGCCCAGGGTAGATGTTTGGTTTAACTGATGACAGTAAATGAGGTCCACTTCCGTGTAAAGTCCAGGACAAGGTTAATGGGCCTCTGGTGTGCTTCGTCAGGACACAAAGTGAAGTCAGAGGAGAGCTGTATTAAGCGTACACTGTTTTGGGGAAGTCGTGGTCGCTTGACTTATTTTGCACCAGCTAGAACAAGTCTGCGTCCTGTGAAACAGGAAGAGACGAATGACTTTTGAACCCTGAGAGGATGGGTGTCGTCATCACCTCTACTCAAAACTTCCACACCTACAGCCGGACTTGCTGCCCCGCTGTAGCATGAATGAGCAGCTTTTTGCTTTCTGCCTGTAACACACTGGTTAACAAACCTTGTCTGTCACAAGGTTATAATAGTTTTGGATTTTTGCATTAGTATTAGTTTCTATTTCGTTTCAACTTTTTTTTTCAAATTTAGT
>JAQMCX010000012.1:9697728-9708090 GCA_029814765.1 Acanthurus leucopareius | reverse complement strand
AGTTAACGAAAATGTTTTTTTAATTCTAGTTTTCGTTTTTTCGTTCGTTTTCGTTAACTATAATAACCTTGGTCTGTCATGTGTGCTTTAAAAGAGGAAAAAAAGTTCACGCCCATCAACCCACAGTTTTTATCAATCACTGACAATGATAGGAAAGAAACTAATAAAAAAGAATCCATGTTGAATCTTAGTATCAACAGACTCTTGTTTGTTTTATTTTTCTAAAATAGATCTTAATCATTCAACTTAGTTTTCTGGTCTTTTACACCCCACAAGGGGACCCAGACCCAAGTCTGAGAAGCACTGCACTCACTAAGGTCAACTCCAACTTTTGCTTTTGTCATTATTTAGGCCGATGTAGTGGTCAGTTGAAGGTTTCAAAGGTAAACTAAGCAGATGATTTATTTGTTTTCTCATCAGATGAAGCTGCAGAAACCAGCGTGGCAGCAATTAGATGCTGTGGTTGACTGCAGCATCAACTCTACCACACAACATTGCGGTGACAGTTTAGATTTGCAACTTAACGTTGTGCTCGGAGCCTCTGTCAGAGCTGAGGACTTTGTGAGATGCTGTACACCACATGCCACATGTACATATTAGGCACGCAGGCTGTTTTGACACATGATACCAAAATGATACATAACAATAGAGAAGTCAGCACAAACAGCAACATCCTGCACATGCGCCCTGCTGCACTTTTGTCAATTTTAACCACAACATTAATGATATATTAATAATTTTAAAAAAGTTTAACCAGATGACTTCAGATTCTCCACATCAGCTGCTTTTGTGTTACTGTCTATCCTTATAGTTAAAAGATGCCTGCAGAGATCAGCGGTGTGCGGTGTCGAGTAATATAGGGGGCAAGTACTGACCAGCAAGTAATGCAGACTTATATTGAGCACAATGAGATTTTGTGTCAATTAAGGATTTCAAATGACATTAACCTGCATGTTGTTGGACTGTGTGACCCGCAGTGAATTCAAACAGACAAAGAGGCAGTATGCCAACTCCACAAAGAAGGAAAAGACCCTAAAGTCAAAGCTAGGAGCTCTGTGATGACCATACTGCCCTTAACAACTATCTGAGTTTTTACAACAAAAGTCCTGACAGCTGATATCCATTCCTCACAGGAATGCCACATCAGAAAGGGATGCATACAGTACAATACAATTTTTCATCACCTTCCTTCTTGCTAAAAATCACCATAGAGACACTCAGCCCCTGTCTTTGAGGACTCTGATGCAGCTGCAGAATGTCCTCTTCATCCAGCAGGAGAAGTGCAATAATAAAGCAATTCTTCTTCTTTCTTGGCTCTGTGTTGTCATGTGGTGGCAGTGAGCTCTTTGTAAGCTGATCCATTTTACAGTCCTCAGTCCTGAGTCTGTCCTTGTCTTTTTAGCTTGTTAGATTGTTAAGGTGAACAGTATGAGTTGCTCATATTTCAGTGCTGAAAGATCTCCTTGCACACATGCAGACTGGGAATCTGTGATGTTGTAACCAATGATTCAGGATAGTTTTTTTGAAATGTGCGCATTTAAAAAGGTTCTTTTATGAGAACCTTACAGACTCTTACACCTAATGGTGAATGATTTTGGGAATTTTAAAATCTGGCCGTCTCACTTTCATTATTGATCCCATACAACTCAGTTACATGCAAGCTCAGAATGCATCCCTGCTTTTCTGCAGAATTTGACACTGAACTGCAATGCTTTTAATAAGGTGGATTTCTATTAATGTGGTTTGATCTCACTCATGAAATGAGTTCATTTAAATGCCTAGCACTTGCTCTAGGCATCCTCAATCTTCCCCACCGAAGCCCCTCCCCAGCAGCACCACACTGCGGACAGTGAACTGGGCCAAGTCCAGAGGCTGCTAAGTGGATGGTACTGCAGCACTCTCTTTTTTTTTCTAATGTGTTTAATCTCTCTGTGTCATTCAAACTTTTTGCAAATGTCAGTCTGAGCTATTGGTCCCCAAAGACACATAGGTCTGCATCCCTGGCACCTGGTGCTCAAGGGGCTGATTTCAAAAAGAGCATAACTGTCAGGCTGGCAGGAAAATGAAGCAAGTTCCTGAAGAATTTTTTAGTAAATTTCAGCCATTACTGTGGGTAGTATTTTGCAGTGACAGAGAATGGCATCATGGCCAATAAGTATGACTACAGCCCACAGTTTGATGCTGTCATTGATCATCATTTTCCCTGCTGTGCTGCACAAGCTATGCTCACATTCCTACATTCCTGCCTTACATATCACACATGTATCATCGACACTGGAGTGTTACTTTGTCAAATCTTGCTCTAATGATGTTTTCACAACACTTCAAGGTGACGCTGACAGATATGGGCACAGAGGTGTAGTTGCATCATTTAAAGAGGATGTTGGTGGTTATTTCTGTCACCATCTTTACAGCTGTCCTCTCGCATTTTTCTCCCTTCAGTTACAGCATGTTTATGCTAATTTGATCTTTAAGGTTGAGCGTAACAACATGTTTCCCCCTGTGTTATTGATATCTACACTTTCTGTTTCAAAGACAGCAGCTGATTAAATCTATAAAGTCTAAAAAGGAAAATATTTCAACCATCATGAATGTCAAATGTCTCATTCTAATCAGAGAACTGACTCAGTAAAATGCTGTCTTTGTGTCCATCGGCTCTGCTGTGTGACACTGATGTTATGGGATGTACCCTATGTGTAAGTCAAGCCTCCCTGTGGGCTCTACAGTCGCATAAAGCATCATCTACACACAGTCAAAGACCTTTAATTTCAAAGAGAGCTGTCCTCCTTTAAAATGTGTCCTTCAAAAACTGAAAATAAGTCTTCTGCCTAATAAATTATTAATGAGGCCGGGCAAAAAGGGGGCGAGGGTTACCAAGATGTTAATTATTCATGGGTTGGTTGCTCCCTTGTCCACTCTCAAACCATCCGGGATGCACTCGCAGACACACACACACACATAAACCAGAGCTGATTTGTTATAATTCATATCTAAGTCTGTGTCTGTGTGCACTTGTGCATGTGTGTCTCATGTCTCGAACTAACGTGACTGAGGTTGTATACATGTGATTTCAGAGGTGTCTGGCCTAGTTTCAGTTCTTTTTTGACTGCTAAGGTGAGGAGATGATATTTTACCAGGAAATCAAGCTCTTAAAATATAAAAGTCAGCCACTGTCACTTGCAGCCATGTAAACAAATCTTACACATCTTAAGCAGTGCTCCTAAACATCGCTTTGTATTATTTTTTTACTGATGACGGCGGATGCATAATCAATGAACTTCCCCCCTCTGTAAATGTGAAGAGGAAGTATGCTTAGAAAAGCTTCTTCTATAGCATTGTCCATATTAAAACGTAACTTCCTCTTGCAATAAATAGCACAACCTAAAAACCGATTCACTCTCAATTACAAATTAAACTACTATTGTTTTAAATGTAACCTACGTGCTGCTTTGCACTGTAAAAGAAGAACATAACTCATGCTATTGTTTCAAATGTTATTTGCCATGACATCTACACTGTGTGCTGGTAGAGCACTGCCACTTCCTGTGTATCTGAAAATACACCTTCTGGTAGGTCATGTGTGTGACGGGCAGAGAGAGAGATTTAAGGCCTAAATGTGAGATGGCTTCGGCGCATGTGTGTCTTTGTGTGCTGACTCTATGAAAGCTCTATACATGCGGCATCCAGTGACAGGAAGAGCAGCTGTCCCTCTGTGACCACTGGGCGTGTGTGTGAATGTGTTTGTGTATGTGTGTGTGTGGGCGTGTGAGGGGGAAAGGAACTGACCCTCAGCTTCATGACTGTATCTATTATGTCGAGATACGATTCACTGTTAGTCCTTCGTCATCAGTGTGACCAGTTCAGAAAGGGATTGCCCAATATAGTGAATTGTAACTCTACCTTCTGTACTTCAGAGGAAGAGAGGCTGATCTCTTCTGCTTTCTCTCTGTCCTCATTGTCTGCTAAAATGTAGTCAAGTGTCCATGAAATGTACCCACACTTATCCCCATTTCTCTGCTGAAAATCCTTGTTTATGGGAGCAAATCTCTGAAAGGTTGCCTGCCTTCAAATAAGTGTTGCTTATGGCTTCAGGGTGCTGCAGTGGCAAAAGGCCACTTCTGAATGGTTACCATCAAACTTACAAGCTATATTTGTATCATACAATGTCCGTTACGATCTCATCGGACAGATATTGCCATTATTATTTGTAGAAATAGAAAACTGTCTCACACTGGCCCATCAGTGAGTCCGTAGCTATGTGGTGACTCTTGTGTTTTTACACATTTCCCCAATTTATATGTTGCTTTTTAACCTTTTGCCTATTTAATTTTTTTTTTGTTTCAGGGTAGGGAATACAAATGTGGCAGAAATGCTACAGTTATATGTTAACTGACATTTGGCTTTCTTTTGCTATAAATCAGGAGACACAGGAACAAGTGATGCAGTGTGGGATCCACAGCTAATACCTTTAAAATTCATTTGCATTTGCACTGAAACCTGCACCTTTACCTTGAAGCTAGTGTTGCTAGTTACAAATAATAAGACATCCAAAAGACATAATTATTCAAATGTGAGAAAATATCCTGCTTACACACAATAGTGGTGGAATTCACAGTGCATCTGCATGTTGCAGACAAGCACTTGCTTCAGTTCACAGCCTCTGTCTTGCCTGGTGGCCTTGTGTCATTTACACCAGCGGCTCTGCACCTCCTGACCTACATAAAAACAAGCGGCTCATGCACCAATATGCTAACATAATAATGCAGATAGCAGCTGGTTTACCGTAGCTTTTCTGCAGAGATACAGGTGCAGGCTTTGGTCACAAAAGGGAACAGGTTCTGTTCATTTGTGGCTGTGCACTTTTGAATGAAAGCACATCACAAGCGTCACCAAGATGCCGCTACAGAACCGCGTGAATTACCAGTGTGCACTAATGCTTGCATACAAATCACCGAGCCATTACAGAACAGGGCCCGCTCAGTTGTTAAGTTTATCAGTGTCTGCCCGGAGCCAACATTATTATTTCTGGTGCTGCTCTTTCTTCACTAAGGTATAAAAATTGCCATAACCACCGTGACTGCAAGGCGCATATTTGTGCCACATTAGTTAAAATGACCAAGAATAAAGGAAGTGTGGGAGCATGTAATTTCAAGACAAACATGAGACGCCTCCCCTCTCCTCACCCCTCCAGCCTGCTCCCCTCCTGTGCCACTTAGTTCACGTCTCTCAGTCAGTTTCTGGTGTGGCTGGCTGGCCCTGAAGCTTCAGACAGACTGTTTAACACTGAAAGGTATCTGCTCAAACTGCTCCCCCCTTCTCACTTCTTCATTAGCTGCCTTTAGTGTGTAAATGAAACAGTTGAGGTTGCAACTTCCTCCTCGTAGCTGTGACAGAACAAAAGGGCCCTACAGTCTGAAATGAATAAGTTAATAACCTCTGATATTTCATGCTGTAGGATGAGAATAGAATAGCTCTTCATGAGGGTATTTTTACACTCTTCTCGGTGTGGGATA
Source organism: Acanthurus leucopareius (assembly GCA_029814765.1). Taxonomy (NCBI): domain Eukaryota; kingdom Metazoa; phylum Chordata; class Actinopteri; order Acanthuriformes; family Acanthuridae; genus Acanthurus; species Acanthurus leucopareius. The sequence goes on along the minus strand of JAQMCX010000012.1, from coordinate 9,702,577 downwards.
TTCTACGCCTTTTTGATCTTTATCTGCCAAGTTATATGGATGAAGTGACGTGTTGCGAGTGTGAAGGGTTGGTCCTGGTCTGCTTTCACTGCCTCTGAATACCCTCGAGTGCACTTCTCCTGTAATAGCAACGAGAACAATGAGAAGGAGCTACTGCACCACTTAATGGTTTCATGTATGTATGACATAACTGGGGGGAGCATTATGATTAAGGACAATAAGCTTCAATGGACTTCAGCTTTAAAAGAAAAGCAATATTAGTATATGCACATGTGGTGCACGTTGGGGATTTTTTTACATGCCAGTTGTCTAAATATAAGTTATAAACGTAAGTATTGGCAGCAGATGCTTACATAAATATGTCTCATGAAAACAGCAGCTTCCGGATATTTTAGGACGATTACATCTGTGAAAAAATCACTGGCTCAATCTCTTATTTTCTCTCTTTATCTTTCTGTATAAAGTGCAATAATCTTCCTAACTGTTACAACATCATTTATTTAAACAGACCTAAAACATCAGTCATCAATAGTGATTATGTTCTTTGTATTTGAAACACCTATTTCTCTATTCATCCTTGACTTCAAACTCAGGCAGCCGATGGATTTTGTGAGGAGTTTCGACAGGGTATTAAGACTGATATTCTTTTGTGTCTTTTCAAAAAGGTGATCATATTTTTTTTGTGCAGAAGTGGGAATTTGAAAGACCACAGACTTTGTTGCTATTGAGGATTCAATGCCCAAATGAAAGCATCTCACAGGAAACATTTGTCATACTAATGTATTTCTATTGTGTAACATTCTAAATAATCATTCTCTTACATTTAAATAAAAAATGCAATGCTCTTTCGCAATCCTGCTACTGGACGTCTTATAAAAGGACAAAACCATGATCTTTCAAAGAGCAGTGGCCAATGAACGCCAGGTGACAACAGAGTGCACAAGCTAAGAGGATCCACCCAGTGGCTTACAGTGCCAGTATCCTGCCATCATATGAGGAGAACGCTCCGTCTGTCCTTCCTCGCTGAGCCCCCACAGGGAGCCTGCCGGGGTGTAGCCATGCAAAATGGCTCCAAATGAGAGGAATGATATGATGCTGACTCAGAGCAAAACAAAATCTGCCTGGTAACCTTGCAGACCTTGTCTAAATCTCAATATCTGAGTACAGAGACAGATCACAGTCACTTTGCTCATATTTATGTTGGGTTTTGGACACCTTTTTGTTTTCCAAATACACATTTTCTGACAATCTGAAAACACCTTTTGAATATAACTTTTTTTTGGTAGCCTGTATTTTGCTCTTATTGTCAGGTGCTGATTGTTGACTGTGGTCAGCAATTTGCTGAAGTCGATGCTCTGGCAGAGTAATTTTAGGAGCCACAGTATCGTCGAGTGCAGAAACACAACAAACAGTTTGAGCTAAAGTTGAGATCCTGGCAGACAAACAGCACCAAGAGACATGAGCCTGGATATAAAACAGTCACTCAGTCTTAATGCATGACTGTGTGATGATCCTAACAAAGTGCCATCATTATTATTCAGTGTAAACCACACAAGGTTGTTCACTTCTCCACCTACGTTTCAAAGGGCAAACAATAACGTCTCTTTAAGACGTTTGGTTTCACAAAGATGATGATCTCTTCTGATGTCAGAGGTCACAGTTTGCATAAACAGACACTGAGGAAGCATTAAAGGATTACTTCAATGGCACTGCCTCTCTGCTAAACAACAAGTACCGAATCTGAATCCACAGCACAACACACAAATGTTCCCAGTCAGGCTCTCCTGGCTCTTATTTGGTGCAGGAAATAAAAGTAGGCCGATCGATTTAAGAGTCTCCTCTGACTCTGCCCCCCTCCTACTCAACCTGGAATAGTACGAGTGCCACAGAAGAAGCCTCTCATAGGAGAAGACACCATGAGGTTGTAAATTACTGCGCTAAAAAAACAAAACCCTTGTGCTCAAATGCTATTTGATTATGGACATTTCAGTTTATATCTTACAGCTTGGACAACAAAAAAACTAGTTTCATTTTACAAAAGGTCATTTTTGATTTTGTTCAGAGTTTCACATCTTAAACGTGTCAAATAACTGTGTCACTTAACTGCTGCTGGACTGAAAAACAACACACTGAGTCCCAACACATTCATGCAGAAACTGCACGAGCACTGACTGTCAAGTGTCAAGTGTGTCAAATGTGTCCAGATCAGATCAGACTTCAAAATGTGTTCATATCCTGATGTCACCATATCTAAACTGGAGCTGAAAAGATTATTTATCAATTGTAAAACAGTAATTTGTCAAGCAAAAATGGCAGCTTTCTGTGGTTTAGGCTTCTCAAGTGAAATAACTTGCCCATTTTATTTGTTTACTATGCTTGTAAATTTTAAATGACAAGCAATTTAAAAATGTCAGCTCTCAATATAATTTTAGCAGCCAAACTGTTAACAGATTAATGAAGAAAATAACTGACAGATTAATCAATAATGACAATTTTGCTGTGAAATTGTTAGTTTCCACACTAATCCAGAAGTCTTACTCTGTCATCACACTCACACACAAAGCTTCTCCCTAACAGCGGGCAGACATGTAATTGTCATAAATGTAAATGTTTGATGTGATTCGATTATGGAAAATAATGAAAATCAATTGGCCCTAATTGCTAACCTACTTTTCCCTGAGAGTGAATTTTCATTAGTGTGACTTGGAAAACATGTCATCAGAGAAGAGGATGAATCTTGAATAAAAAAATCTGTCTTTATATTGTTTATTTTTAGACTAAAGGACACAAAATAGCTTCACTTATTCTGAAAGTAGGCTTTTAAATTCAATTTGGTTCATGCACAGTCAAAATAATCTACAAAGTACTCTGGATTATGCGTCGAGTGTTGGTTATATATTTTGTTTAATTGTTTTGATATATGCTGTAATGCAGTGCAGAGGCCGGCTGCAAAACAGAATTCGGCAGCAGCTGAGTGGGATTATTGAATTATCATTTATCAATCAAGAATAAGTTGAAGTACAGTAAAACAAGGTGCTATCTTGCAATCAAAGTTGACCCTGATAGAAAACATCACACACCCTCCTGCCAGTCCTGCTGGGATCAACACGAGCCACCAAGTCACATTCAGTAATCACACATTCTTCCTTCCATCACGTCAGGTTTCATTGTTTAAAATGCTAATGTGAACCACAGTGAATACCACATTGCATGAAGAGCCATGCAGCTCAATGTAAATTAAATGGCCCGTCCTTTGAGTGCGCTGGCTTATGTAAGCTGCTGATGCCTGTCTCTCCCCCCCTCCAGCTCTCCATCCCTGCCTTTCTTTCCCCTACAGCAGCTTTATCCATCCCCCCTGAAACCCTAATGTCTTGTAAACACACAGCCCCATCCTAAATTGGAGAGTGCGGTGAGGAGGGTGAGGAGGGAGGGGGGTCTGACTCCCGCATCCCTCATTTTCCCTGCCACCTTGAAAACAACACCCCAATCCCGGTTGTGGTCCTCCATTCCATCATTGTTTGTGCACATCACATGCGGTGGTGTTACAATGCTCTTTCTATGCAAACAAACCCCCTGCACACGGCGCGCTCCTCTGGCCTCTGAAAAGATGCATCTAGAGACAAAATCCTGCTCCTCTTTTTGTTCCTTCATCTTCTTTCTCTCTCTCTCTCCTTCTCTGTCTCTCTTTCATTCTCTCAGTGTCCCTCCATCCCTCCCCTCCCCTCCCCTCCTCCTCCTCCTCCTCCTCCTCCTCCTCCTCCTCCTCCTCCTCCTTCCACCTTGCCCTCATCTCTGAGTCCTGCAGCCGCAAGCGCTCTTACAGCAAGGTTTTCGCAGTGGCTCCTCCACAATGTCACAGCGCTGTTTTTAAGACGACTCCTGCCTCGTTGGAGGGAGCGCACAATGGAGAGAGACGGGAAAGATGATGGGGGGGTTTTAGTGGCGGGAGAGGAGGAGGGGAAGGGGAGCTGGAGGAGAGGGGGGGTGGGGGGGGGGGTGGGGATGAAATGCGACAAAGGTTGCGAGCCTTACTCAAACCTACAATGTCGCGTGTAGATGGTATGTGCAAGGGCGCCTCGGCTCACAGAGTAAAATGCATTTTTAAAGAGCTGACAACAACACAATGAGCAGAGGGGTGCTGGAGCTGGATCATGATATAAAAAACCCAAGCCATTATTTCATCTCCTCTATTGCTCTCTTACATTGTCTCCGGTTGGGCTGTGTGAGTATAGGAGCATGCCTATACAGAGGTATGTGGCTCACACGGTGTGCAGATCCATCCATCTGAATTCATTATCATCAGAAAGAGGACACGGGGAGGCTGGAATGTGAATTCTCAGTAATCTCAATACAGAAAGAAATGGCTTACCTCCACATTTCAGCTCAGCTCGACCCTGCCTTGTTTCATCCTGTTCCTCTCTGCCGACTCCCTCCCCTTCTCTCCCCATGACAGCATTTTTCTGCTATCTATCTCCACGGTGAGGCTCTTTCTCCTCCTCCCTCAGTTCCTCCTGTCTGCCGTTCTCTTCCTCTCTCCAAAAATAAAATAAAGCAGCAGAGCAAACGCACACACTTCCTGATCTCTGTGTCTACCGGCTCCTCGATTCTGTTGTTAAAGTCAAGAGGCAGGTTGATTTGTGCTGTCCTCCTCCCTCTTTCTCCCTCTCGCGCTGATTCTATTCCATTCACATCGCACTAAAGCCAACCCCCTCTTTCTCTTCCTCTCTCTCTCTCTCTCTCTTGCTCACACACACACGCGCGGGCACACACACGCAGCGGGGGGGGGGGGGGGGGGGGGGGGGGGGGGGGGGGGGGGGGGGGGGGGGGGGGGGGGGGGGGGGGGGGGGGG
>JAQMCX010000012.1:9557485-9697628 GCA_029814765.1 Acanthurus leucopareius | reverse complement strand
TCTCTTCCTCGCTCTCTCTCTCTCTCTTGCTCACCCACCCCCGCGCGGGCACCCCCCCGCAGCTTCCACCCCCCCCCCCCCCCTTCTCCTTGTCAGAGAGGTTGAGGCAGCGACGAACAGCAGCGGCCAAGAGAAGAGCTCTCTGTGTCTTTAACTCAGATTTAAACTGCTTCAGTGTAAGAAGTGCTGAGTAAACGACTGAAGGTCTTAATAAAATAATGTGACACACACGACCAGAAATGTGGCAGATTAGATGCCAATGCAACGCCGTATAAAGATAGTCACCTGAAGAAAAGAGGCAGACGTTCATTTAAAGTCTCACTCTTCTGTGCCAAAGCTGACATTTCTGCACAAGAGAGATAAAGGCTGTGAAGCAGACCCGAGGGCAAAGGTGAACACAGCAGCATGTGTGTGTGTGTGTGTGTGTGTGTGTGTGTTTGTTTGTGTGTGTGTATGACACTGTGTTTATTTGTAGAGACCTCTGTGTACTCCCTAAACGTGGTGAGCGAAGAGTTGACACCATAACAAACAATCCACTTGCTTTGAAACAATACGAGTGCTGGGGTGTAACAACATAGCTCACCTTACCCATCAGCCACTGCAGCATCTTAAAAAAAAAAAGCTCACACCTGTAAATTTGGATAAAACATTAAATGACCTTCATGAGAGGAGAGAAAAGCAGTGTTTAACTCACACTGCAGTGGAGCCCAGCGTCCATCCTCCTAATTGCTGTATGGAGTCTCGTCCCGGCCGTACCATATGGCTGTGTGTGTTACCAGGTCAGTCGCTCTGGTCTGAGGGTAGGTTGGGGGTGCGGGGTGCGGGGTGCGGGGGAGTGGGAGGAGGCCTGAGTTGTTGGTGGTGTGTGTCTGGTAGAGATAAGAAAAATAAAAACAGAGGCACTAGTTGATGGGTAGTTAAACACTTGTCTTAAAAACATGGGCACCTCAGTGTGTGTTTATTGGTGGTAAGGGGGTGTTTGTTGCCCCTCCAGTGTTTAGAGTCATTTTAATCTGAAAGAAAGGTAATAAAAATAAAAATATAAGTGAGTACAATTATAAATAAAATTAACATTTCCATTTAGCAATGTGAAGTTCATGGATATTGAACACACCTGGACTAAAAGTTGGAACAAAGGACCAAAATAAATATTCCGACTGGTATAAATATATTACAACTTACATTATATCATAATAATAATATTATACATTATACTATAATAACTATGTATATACTTTTTAGAGTTGGAGCATGATTTGTTATCGATTGAGCGTCCTAAATTATTAGTCACACCAGAAGTCATTTTGTAAATGAACAGAACCACGACAGTCGGTGCTACAGTGACACCGTGTGGACATGTTCCGCAAAGACCACCAAGACTCTAAAAATACAGAGGAAACACAGAGTCATATTAGTCTTTCTAAAGTTTTGTCTCTCTCACAACATATAAATACTACGGGGCATGGCATGCTGGAGACATGCAGTTTGATACAATGGCGCACTGTGATCCAGAGAAAACCAAGGCTCCCCCATAAACTTTAAGCCAAGTTAATTACAAACTGAATGCCAGAACGCGCATCACAGTGTACATTGAGGGTACAATGATTACTTTTTAAAAATCAAAATAAATTGTCTAGAATTTTTTGTCTAGCAAATTGCAAAAAAGTGGAAAAAAAGGTTATAAAAGTTTCTCAGAACCAAGTACCACGTAACAGCTCAAAACCGGAATACAATTAGTGCGTAATTTTATAAGACAAAGAAAAACAGCAAATTGTAAGATTAAAAAATTTAAAACTCATTCTTTATGGGTTTTCTCTGAAAATTGAGTCAATATTATCGAAGGAATTGCTAATTAATTATCCGCTGATCCAATCAATGAATCATCTGATGCTGCGGCTCTAGTGTACATATCTGCACTATTTTATAGTATAAAAACACCTGGAGCCGGACATGAAAATATATATTAAATCTTAGAGGTCTGGATGACACAGAGAGGGCCATCTGTCGGGATTCAGGATGAGGAAACACTGGAATCAGAAAAACTTCCCAGATGAGTTGCTTGACGAGGATATTAGATGAGTGTGAAATTCCTCTCAGTCCTCCATGGGGACGGGTGCGGCTGTGCAAGGTGCGGAAAGGAAATGGGTGTGATGGGATGTTGATGGGGTGGGGGGGTTCACCGCAGTGGAGTAACCAAATGTTGAAGTAGAGAAACTGAGTATTCAACACCGAACTGCAGGTACTAAACAGCAGCACAGGGCTGATAACTGTAGGTTCATTTTCAGCAGATCACTGAGAAACGCTGTTAATTCATATAGAAACCAGTCAGGAAAAAAAACCCAACGGATTTCTCAACCGTGCAGAAGAAAATCTCTGGATTTTATGTACATGCAGATTATTTTTTTCACACTATCAATTGTCGCCTACTTTAAGGTGAAGGTTTTGCCCCGCAGCAGGCTTTAACTCATGCAGGACAGTTAACTCACTGATGCAGCGCTGACTTTTGCTCTAATGCAGCTGTGCATTTCTTCTTGGATATACTCGAGATTACGATTACAATTGTCAAGTCGTTGGGTGTATCAGGTTCTCTTCAACTACCGTTCTTCTCCTTAATTCAACCTTTGGTATGAACTTTTGTAATGCGATTTCTCACACTAACAAGCACGGAAATTTGAAAGACTGCCCCCTACTGGAGGAACATGGAGCTAAACCCAAACAGCATGACTAGTGCCTACATTGCATGTTGTAATAGCATTGATAAAATCTTTGCACTCGTGTCCTTCAGATGTTAATCTCTGACAGCTGCATTCTTTGAAAATGTTTAATTTCATAGAATTGATACAGTAACTGCAGTGACTGAACACTGGCAGGTTTTCTATCTCAACACTTGAACCTCATTCTCACAGTCCTCTCTGAAATAAAAATACTCTACTACTGAGTGACTCCCTTCAAAGACACATTCAAAGCACTTTTAGGGTTTTTAAAGATGTAATTTTTTTAATCAATTTAACAAGCTTTTCATATCAAACGTTCAAATCATACTCTCGACTGTGTTTCACTTTAAAGATATACTAAACCATTTGAACAGGGTTAAATCAACATCTTTTGTGACATGTAAACATAAACACAAACTGAAAGTAAGATATCACTTTTATGTCTTTTCCTGTTGATATTGTGCAGCCAGTTAGTTTACATTAAGTAAAAAAAAAAAAAAAATACAACTGTACACAAAATTTACATTCCTCTAACAGTTCAACATGGCTTCTGTCTTCTAAGTTATTTTTTTTTTACAATCAGGTTCAGTATGTACAGTTACAGGGAACATATGTTTTGATTTGTCTCATTGCGCTCTGTACAGATGAACACGACAGGATTATCTGACAAAAGTAAGAAGTTTTCTCCTTAATCACCATGAGGAGCATAAATACTATTTAAAATATAGGGAAATGAAGAGCAGAGGTACTACTGTAACACACAACAAACCTGAATCGACCATATTGGCTCTTGAGCAACATTATAAATGTAGGTCCTGATGTCTAGTTTTGAATTTTATGTCTGCATCAACCTGTTTATTTAAATATGTGTATCAGGGAATTATGAATATATTTTTGTTTCCCCCTGTTAAGTTAAGGAACATTAAAATTCAGGAACTTTCACAGAATCACAATAAGTGGAAAGTTACTGTGTCGATAATAGAAATTCAAATCTGTGTTTATCTGGATTCCCAAAAAGATCTGAAAACTGTTTCTTTTCCCTGTTTGCACACTCACAATACATTATTCATTGAGTCACTGTTACTAAGTGTGAGTTTAAAGCAAAACTTGTGTATCCAGGAAAATGCATTTTAGTGATGTTTGAGGCCTGCACACTTTTTACAAAAAATAAAAATAAAAAAAATTGTCATTAAGTGGAGAAAGTGATGACAAAATTTGGAGTGCTGTTCAGACATCAGTTGTCTCACAGTTCAAAAGTGTAAGAAGTACATTTCCAATCACGTTTGTGTAAATAAAACAAAGATGACTTAAAGGATGGAGACACACAGGAAATCTGCTGAAGTGTAACTACAAACAAACCTTTTCAGGATACATAAATACTTCAGATGACATTATAACTACTTTGTTGTGTTGCAGATGGAAAGGATGTAGACGAAAACACACTTTTCTTACTGAAATTAAGGAACATAAATTCCTTCCGTGGTTAATAAATTTTAATGAGGCAATTCATTTTAGAACTTGAATTCTTATCTAAAAAGCCACCATTTTGTTTTCATTAGGCGGTCTGTATGTTTGCCACTTTTGGCTTTAATTTACACTATTGAACAGACACCATATGTAACTTTTAACGCACTGTTGGTTGTAACAGGATTTTTTTTTTTTTAAAACACAGTAGAAGGTTTTATTTTCTTTTTGGCGGTATTACTGTAAACCGGTCTCTCTCTTGTCTCCTTCAAGCTCACAATATTTTAATGAATATTCACAATAAAAGTGTTTTAGGTTCCTTGTTTGGAGAGGAGTCCTGGGTTCAAACAGGTTTGATGTTCTTGATGGAAGCTTGTCAAAAGCCTTTGTGTGATCCATCGTTAGTCTCAAGTCTGCTTTCTGGCGGTTGGGGAGTGTATTGAGTGAAGCGAGCGGGGACTCTACCACTTGCCCCTCTTACTCCAGTCCTTAGGTGTGAAGTGAAGGCATTTTGGATCTATGCGCAAGTGTCTCTTCTGCATGGCTCGTTCGTGTCCATCCACAATGTCCTCTGAAAGAGTCAGAATGTACTGACCCTAAATACAAGAGAAGAGACAGAACCAACGTGTCAGAGAAAAGGTCACTTCACATTTTATACAGCATGTTGCAAATACGTGTCCTTTGGCATCAAATATTGTTTATTTTATTGGTCACAGTTTAAAAATACTTGAGTTCATTTTCACTTGACCAGTAATATCAGTCAAACCTTTGAAACTGATGATTTTTTGTGCATTAAAATAAAATACCAAATGTAAGATTGAAACTGGGGCTGTCACAATATCATATTTTCACTACAGAATTACTGTGCACTAAACATTCAGGGTTACAATACAATTGGGACATTTATAGAAAATTTAAAAAAAAAAATTATACTCATCTTTAACTTTGTTAATTGTGTTTTTTGTCTCTTTTTTTGGAAACTAAATGCACTATCGTCAATACCCAAACAGCCCCAGTTCAGTGCATCTATAATGTTCTGGTATCCTCTCAGCCAACACTTTCATGGAAAGTATTTATATCAAAGACTAATAATAAAGTGTTTAGGGAAGCCATTTGTCTACAGCTTCTAGTTATTTAGAGTGAAGGGAATCAAGCAACCAGCTTCTGCTCTTTATCCATTTACAACTAAGCCTTTACTGCAGGATTGAGGATGGTCTCTGACCTTGTAATAGTTGATTAGGTTGAGGTACTGAAGTGTTGAAATGACGTCTTCTTTTTTCACACTTGTGATCTCGCTGATCTCACTGGAAGTTGAAAAAAAAAAAAAAGTCAAATAAAAAGGGGACCAGTCATTAAACTGCTGTTCTGAAAGTGAGTCTTGGGAAACAAGTCAAGGTTTAGATAAAATGCCAACAGTTACATACTTGATGGTAATCTGTGGCCTTTCTCCATTGTCAGGTTTGAGGTCCATGAGAATTTCCAGGATGGTCTGGGACCAGTAAGAGCGATAAGACAAAAGACCAAGGTCAGAGAGAGGCTTCTCTGGAGTTCCTGTCTTCCCTTCTACCTTGGACAGCTCGTAACCTGACAAATACACATACAGACACAGTACAGGGATCATTAGCAAAAAGGTGAACTCAGAAAAGGCCCAAAGAATTCCAGTGTACTAATATCTGCTGCACTTTGCACCATTGTTTTTTTAAAGTACACTTACTGAACTCAATGAGCAGCTTGCCATAGCCTCTCCGCTGGTAGGGAGGCAAGGTCAGGATGCAGGCAACATTGTAATCTTCAGTTGACTCTTTTTCCTGAATAAAGAAAGTACAAATTAAGCTTAAATTCAGTTCTAAGCCCTGGTTAGATAGTTCATTGTTTCTAAGCTATACCAGTTAAAGTTAAAAATCTTTGTATTATTTGTGTACCTTAGAGAAGTAGCCCACTATGTGGAAGCCTTTAGAGTCATACTCTGTCATTACATAGAAGAGGAAAGGGTCCGTGTCGTAATACAAGGTTTTGTGGTCCAGGAAACACTTAGCAAGTAAACACAGGTTCTGGGAATAAGTCTGAAAAAAATAACAGAAACATAACAATCAAAAAACAGATCAAAAACATAAATATGCTGTAAAAAAATGTTGTGAGTAGAGAAAAATATCCCATCACTGACTTTGTTTTTCCTGCCGTCAATCTCAAAGAATGAGATGGTGCCTTTACGGTAAATCTCGTTGCCTGGAGGATGTCTAAGATTACATTTTGTCTGTCAAAGATGATGGACACAAGGGGATGAGAGCGATGAACAAGCAATCGAAGCAGCTGGAGATTAAAGGCTTAAGCTAGTGACATAGTGATGATTCTTACCAAATGCCTCTGGAGACACTTCAGGCTTTTGAGGTACTTGAGACAGAATTCACAGAGGTAGAGGATGGGCAGCGTGGTGAGTTCCTGTGGGTACGGTGAGAAGTACCAGGGCTTCAGTCTGTGACGTCCCAGCTCTATACACTCTATGTTTTTCATACGGGTGACGATGTCATCGTGGCTGCGGTCGGACACGAGACTGCCCGTCATGCGGGGCGCAGACGGGATGCCGTCCGAACTGTCCTGGGAATCCTGGTGGTAAACAGCGTAAATATTAGATACATTAGACACTCTTGCTGCAGTAATTTGATCAAAAGGGGTTCATTTATTTTTAGATTTTCACACATTTAGATTTCTTTAGATGAGTAACATGTATAATCAAATGTGGTTTTACATGTTACCAAAAGAACTAAACTTGGGTCTGAGGTAAGCAGCACCTCGTTTTTATTGGACCCACTAAGGCAGAGCTGAGTTTGGAGAGCAACACACAATCAAAGGGCAGTAACAGAAAATTAAACAGACCTCTGGTGGTGGTAGAAAGACACTGGCACTTTGTGGGTTGTTATACTGCAAAACCTTTATCATCTAGCAGAAAAAGACACAAAAATACAGACTTTGGGAAACTAAAGAGGGGAATGAATTGATCCTTTTTTACACTGAACAGTTTGGTTACGGGGCAGATTGAAAGCAATTTAAACTTTAATATAGCATCTGTAGTTTTTAATACACATATCAAGGCGGGTTCATCAGGAGCCAGCCAGCAATACTGGCAATAATAGGTTGTGAAAAAGATGTTAGACATAAATGAAGGGTGAGAAAAAGACCAAACACAGATGATTTTGCTAACTTATATTACAGACGATGTGAGGTCAGCTGCAGCAAATCTTTAGACTGAACACAATGGTGAAGCTTTTGATGTTGAATAGCTAAAGAGGGGAAACACAAGTCAGACTTTACACGTTTGGTCATTTTTATTCTGCCTAAACTGCCTTATTACAAGTATTTAATCGAAACGTGCTATGTTATGATCAACTCTTCTTCTAGGTAAGGCCACTGATCTCTTAAAAACAAAGAGAGAACTTTTAGATTATTTGATCGAAAATCATAAACACGTTAAAATCTAGAGTTACACCTGTAGAATCTGAATAAGTTTAGATAAATATGGAGTTACAGCATTTTGGGACAATAAGCATGCAAAGGACACATGTCAAAATGTAAATAAATGCTCCTCGTTGTCAAGTTACATTTGGTTACAACACTGAATTTCTAAAAGGTAAAAAACAAAACTCCAATTTAAACCAACTGCACCTAAAATAAACACAAAAGACACAAAATCCTGTAGGAAATAACAATTTGATGACATGATGTTTGTGAAATGGAAATGTTTGAAAGCACAGAATTTAGAATGTACTGACTGATAGGTTTCATGTCTTTTTCTTTATTTCTCTTAAAATGTATGATTGAATGTCTAAACGACATTCATAACAAGATCCTGATGAAATAGATTTTGGACTAAGAAACATTTAAACAAACATCTGGGACTTGTGACGTGTAATGAAAAGCACACGTGCAATTAATGATTGAAAATTATTAACTGGCAAATATTTTTGTCAACAAACTCGCAGACCTGTGGTTTCCGAGGATGATAACATAAAATCGAGAAAGATGAGGGGGCAAAACTTCTCTTTCTTAAGAGAGTAAAGAGGAGATGGGTGATCAAAGGAGAAAAGGAATTCATGCGAGAAATACTTTTCACTTCTCTATTTTCCTAAATATTGTGATTTTTCTTCGAAAAAGTATTTCTGCAAAACCACTTATACTATGAAAAATGTGCTCTTTAACAGAAGGTGTAGTGTTAGTGAAGCTGCTGAATCAAACAGGAATGCTACCAGAACAGAAAAAGTGCGTAAATTGGTAGTGCTCAAAATAAAATAAGATAAAATCATGCAGACTCTGACATAAAGTATACATTTAAAATGAGAAAATAATAAGCACAACTTTTATAGATGAAATATACTGAAGTCACATACCTCGTCAGCTCCCCCACAATTAGCTTTTCTCTTCCTACCGGGCTGCGAGGGGACGAGTCGTCGGGCTGTGCCGTTCTAGTATCACACAGAAATGATGCATTAGCCAATGAAGACAGACTGTAGCTTCAATACTGTACAGCCCAAGGTGATTTTCCTTACTGTTGTGAGTGAGGACAGCTGGTCATGGTCTTCACGGGCCTTAAAAGTGGGGGCCTCCCTCACAGCGGGAAAAACAGATGCCTGAGAGGCTTCAGCTGAACTTGGCAGGGAGGGCACAGGGGTGGCCGGGGATACCTGAGTCGCCAAGGGGACGGCCTCTACCTTCCTCTTCTGTAGCAAACAAATATTGTTAGACATTTGGCTTAAAACAGGAGCAGACAGACCAAACACTTAAATGAATCAGAATTTTGGTTTCCAAGCAAGATCTTGTGATTCCAGCTGGACCAGACGCATGTGTTCAAGTTTCCAAAATACACACCAATGTAGTGATAAAAAGCTGGGTAACTCTTACTATTACCTGCAGTTTGAGCCCTTATATGAGCAAAGACTGTGTCTGTTTTCTTAACCACATCTTATCAGTTTAGGTAGGTTTTAATAGTTTCAGCTTATCTTCAGGTTAAATTAGTCCAGTGTGAAGTACACCCTATTTAAACCTGGTGTTAAGATGCAACAGACACAGTTAAGCTGAATTTGGGTTTAAACTCGCAGCTAAGAAAGTGTCTCAAGGAGTCTCTTTCAGCCCAAATATGCCAATCAGCAGCATTCATTAGCAACTGTCAGTGTTTTTCCCTGATATGTCACTTAGCTGCTTCATTAAATATGATTTTCTTTCTTTTTTTTTTTAAGAAAAGTAATTTAACTTATGCAGATAATGACGTCTTACAGAATAATCCATCTTCACCACTACATGGGAGATTACAACATAAACAGAATAGCAGCTACCTTGACAGATCTGAAGCTGAAACGTGGCTTGACATGTCCAGTGCATACACCTGACAAACATTTGGATACACTGTTTGTTAAACCACTTCCAGATGTGATCTGCACGACTGGATCATCATCTTCTTTTTTTGTGTCATGGCTGATTAAATCTGGATTTCCATGCAGTTCAGCATGGCCTGATAGCTGCATGATCACACAAGATGCATGTTAACACCAGGTTCAAATGAGGTTTCAGTCATTTCTAGAATGGGTAAATTCAACTTGTACCGGTGTGGGGAGAGTTTTGCCTCTGGAAGGAGCTGTGGCAGGTTGTGGGTTGAGATCTAGACTCTTCCTCTGAATTGAACAGAAAGGAAGAGAAGGAAGCGGGTTAACTGATCAGATTAACCCTGAGGTCAATACTGAGGTGATCAGTGTGTTTTTAATGACAGCTAACACAGTGATAAAATGAACAGTTTCTGTGACAATCAATTATGACTACAAAAATCTAAGAATAAAGACTTTTAAATGTTTTAATGATTCCTTAAGTGTTAAGTAGGGCTGGGCAATATGACAATACCAAATATGACGATGTTTTTGACAAATTAGCTCAATATCAATAATGTGACAATAATGAAGGGATGAATATTGGTGGTCTCACAACATATTAACACAAATGAGATCTGATCATTTTCAGCAATGTGGATATTAGGATTACATGAGAAAAGGCAAATATTTAAACAGCTGAAACAGCGTGGTAAGTGCAGAGAAATTACATCACTTGACTGTACTCCAGCTTTTAAAATCAGGAAGAGAGCAATATCTTAAGCCTAAGATTATACATAGTCTTATTGCATAATATTGAGAAAACATTGCCAAGGCTGGGTTAAGCGTAGGTTTTTGAGCCAATAAAGCTAGCACACATTTCATATAGTCTAATGCTAGCTTTTAACAAATCATTATTCAAGCAGCATGCAACACATAGTCGGTCACTGGACCATATAAATGCCCATATAAATTGTTGCTGATATCCTTAAGTTACCCTGTGCCTGCCTGCCGCATAAAGTCATATCTGATGAAAATGACTAACACAACATGATCACCACTGATTATTTTGTGTGTTTGTGCTTCTCACTGTATTGATCACTGATCAAAAACACTGATTTAACTTATTATGATCTACAACATACAGGTTATTATACCCACTTAGCAACATTCATAACACAGTTATTGACATTCACACTCACTAAATTCTGTAAGGCTCTTGAGACAAAATAAAAGGCTATGGGGTCTGAGATGTGACTTATTTCACCTATCTCATAAAAAATGCATCCAATGGCATTTGCCAAAACCATCTTCTACAACTACTCAGTCACTGTTGCAACTGTCACAGTTTCCCTTTAACATCAGATCGCAGCTCTTGCAATCTGGATATTGCACTTGACACTATTATAATGCTGATTTTGATAATATATTGAATGACCACATAAGATGTAGGTTAATACTTAATAAACTTCTAACTTTACAATGGAAAAAAATTCTGCTAAAATTGACCAATTGCAACACTTTTGAGCCTGTGCTAAATGCAACACAGACTTACCACTTCTCTTTCAGGAGAACTGGGACGGGAGCCTGGAAGACCATTCTTGGTTGGTGTTTTAGCTTCTTTCTTAGGGAACTGAAGCTTCTTCATGTCCAGCCTGTCCCCTGTGACCCACTCATCCAGGCGCTTGTTGACTTTTAACACAAGCAAATTTACACCATCAAGAAAACATTTTTCATGATGTTTGTGCATCCTGTACTTTCACTTACAAAGTGACTATACAGTAATAATGTTAAGTAAAAAGAAGTACCACAAGTTATACTCACAGTCAATATAGTGAACATAATAAAGCTTTCTTGAAGAGACTTCCTTCACGCTTAAAATTTCAGCCAATGCTGCAAGAAAAGAAGTCGAATTAAAACCTTGAGAGAACGAACTTACTCAAGTAAAAAAAAAACAAAAAAAAAACGTTAACTTTTATAAACTCCGCATTAACCATTACAAATTTACCATTATGTCCAACAAGCATCAACGGAAATTGTTGGTTAAAGGCTTCATGTTACTTTCAATAGAGCAGGGTTTTACAGTTTTTTTTTTAAGTTAGTAGAAGTTTAAAGTTCAAAACTTCTCAAGGGTGACAAGTTGATGCTTCACTCTGTTTATTAGTATGATCGTTATTATTACTGCATTTGACTATCTTTTGGTTTTTAACCTGTTGTTTTTGACTTAAAAAACAAGGTGAAAACTTTAAACTGCTATAGGACATTTTGATGTCTATTGTTTACAATAGTTGTAAACACCCATTTTATAATGAATTATCAAAGGAGTCAATATATTACAAAAATAGTCACAGGAGAAATCTTAACAGTGACAAGAATAGTGATGGATGCAGAAAAACGGCAGAAAAGTGTTTTCAAAGATAATTGTTTTTCTTTCACTGGTATATTGCACATGAGTAATTGTGATTTTTCAGACTGCTAATTTTATTTAAATTAAAGAAAAAATAATAATGGGATCATCTATTTAACTCTATATTAGTCAAACTCATACAAACACATGCAAACTAAAACGGCAGGTGATTTGATATAAAGCGTCAAAATTAGGCCAAAGGTGTGGGAACAACTGCACAAAACCAACTGGATATGAGATAAAAAATGTTACAAACAAATGTATTTTTGTTGACATGTCATAATGAGCCTTAACAGGTTTGTAAACAACAGCCTGATGTCAGATGGATTTCGCAGCGTCTTTCACAATAAAATAAATTTAACTAAATGTAACTGAGAGATGGCTGGTTATTGTACGTTTAACAAAGACCTAAGCAAGCATTCAGATTAATCTCATTCATAATGCACAACTGCATGTATCCCCTGTAACAGTGGTGTTTACAGCGGTATTACTGGAGGCCGAGTCGCTGCTAACAACAGCTGAGGTTCGCTGGTTAGCATTAGCTAGCTTAGCATTAGAAAAACAACCGGACAATACTTACGCCATTCGTCCTCGTGTTCTTGGTTTTTACGAAGAACAGGGAGGCGACAGCCCTCAACGATCTCGACCTGTAGAAAATAATACGTTAAACTGCATCCTATAACCAGTCAATTTCTCTAAATTAAAATTATATCGCTCGAAAACCTACCGAAGACGAGTTATCCGCCATTTTCGTCATCTGTGAGAGCAGGAGCAGGGTGTTGTGGGAAAATGCCGGTCTACGGCGAAGATAAAACAAAACAGCAAGATTGTACATCTACAGCGGATGCGGTGAGCGGAAGTCGGTAAACTAGCCCGGAAAAAGTAAAAAAGTATATATTCTGAGTGGCAGGTAGGGCTGTATGAGCCCTGCTTATGCTAAACATGTCCGTTTTTTTTTTTTCAAAACACTCCATGCTTTACCAGGCTTATTGTAAGAATAACCTCTCATTGCATTCATTGTTCAAAAAACTAAAAAATAATGTATTTAGCACACTCTTGAAATTCAAAAACAGGATAATATTGTCCAGGTAAAAAAAACAACTATCTGAATTCCTGTTCCTCTGTTTTAGCCTTAACCTTTAACCTTGCTCATATCCAGAACCTTAAAGTTTGTAGGTGGTTAATTAACAGTTTGTGCAAGGCTAGAGCTGTCAGCTGTTTTTACTGTTTTATACATTACATGCTTTCCACCTAAGAAAGATTTCTGACGAGCTGTGGGGTCTCCACTCTGCTGTGAAAACAACTGTGGCTTGAAATGAAGGTCTGATCTTATGCCAAGGGTAGCAGTGCCTCTCTTAACCCTGATATTTTCTGGGAGTTTTGGGAATTAAGGTGTCTAAGAGTCTCCTCTCTTATCCTATAGGCCAGCTCAAATGAATGTAACACTATTCGGAAGGGTTACAAAAAGAGGCTTAGAGCACACTCAATCAGTGGCATTTCAACATCAGCTGGATGTACAGGTGTACAGGTGGAGAGCAGTGTTGTCATCTTCCACCTGTACCTTCATATCCAGAGAAATGATCTCTAGTTCTGTGGTTTGTTTACTCCTGAATGGTGCTGCAGCAGGTGTCCTCAGTTTGCTGAATTTAATATGAGCCAAGACGCAACACCTTTAGCAGAAATACTACTGCCTGATTGGCCAGTGAGTGCGTTGATCTGTTTCAAGGTGCTGAGGTCTAAACAGGGGTTTAATAAAGTAAAGCCAATTTAATGGCTGTGCGGTACTCATAAACAACCAGATGAGTGCACACATCCAAAACTTTACTTTATGTAACTACCATTCTGTTGCAGTGGGACATGTGAAAGCTTAAATAATTAACATAAGTCATTCAATATCATGCAGTGTTAGTCTGAAGTGTTGTGTGTCCTCAAATAACTGGATTCACACAGTTATGTTGAGGAAAGAAAACCTGCTTGGCACAAATCACACTGAGCACCAGCCTCATGGTGAAAAAAATGAAACACCATTTCACATTTTCATACATGTATAATTGTAATGTGAAAAGATTGCATGACATGCCGAAACATACAAAAAAGGACATGCCAAAAACAGATATTGTCTTGCATATTCCCTGCAATTTCTTTCCAGCAGAGGTCCCTCTTGTTTGCAAACCAATGAAGCCTCAAGAATAAAACAGGCCTCTTGAAGTCTGTGACTTCCCATCAACTTACATTGACAATATTAATTTAGGCTTAATGCACAGCTAAATGGACAGATGTTGGCCAGACTGTATGGATCCTGAGTCTGGATAACAGCCATGGAAACTAATGTAGGTTCAGTAAATACAAAATGATTCAATATTTATTGTATTATTAATCTTAACTTTTTCCCTCTCTCTTAAAACTCTCGCTGTTGCAACATCTTAATTTATTTTCCATTTTTCTTTTACATGCTCTGTATGCAGTGATGAGTGCAGCTCAAAGCCTGAGTCTGAAATTTGACTAGTCAAGCTAATCCTTTTTGATTTTGCTAAATTGAGCGTTCACAGCAGGAAAATTGAAGTAATGAATCAAAATCTTTGTTAGATTCTCAGCTTCTTTTGTCACCAACTCTCCGTTTTTGTTGAGACGTCTCATGTTATAATGAACATAAGTTATGACTAATCTGCTTTACCACACTGAATGAAACCATTATGAAATTTGAGGAAGCACCTAAATCACTCTGATCGTATTTTATTGTGTTGGTCTGCAGTTGCTCGTTCAATCATCAGGACTATGGTGCCTTTTGGCTGTAAAATGTGTTGGGAAAAAAGGAAGGTCATGCTGTTATTTCTGGTTTTTTGGTTTTGCACCAAACTTTCTATATTTGGTAAAGGTCCAATCATCTCATAATTTCTGACTCATTCTGTCCATATTATTACAGCTAACACTTAAAAAAAGCTGATTAAAATTAGTTGTGATTTTCTATCACCACATGACATATGAGACACCTGCCAAACTACCCTTTGAAAGTGTGGAGACAGGCTTTCATACTTGTAAGTGTGTGAAATCTAATTGGCCAAACAGCAAATATCCAAATATAAACTGACTTATATATATTACTAAACAAATCAACAGTCAGTGTTTGAACAGATTATGTCCCTGGACAAAGGCAAAGGTTATAAATAATCTTTATTATAATCCTTGGAACAGCGTTCAATATACAGAACTTGCATTTTTTTTTTGTGTTGAGAAAACCATTAATCGGACTGTAAATGATAAACAGTAAATTTCAGACCAAAATAAAAAAGGACAGTCTGTGATAAACAGCCCTCTGTTCCACTACTTATTTTCAATCTGACAATCACAGCTTTCTGTATGATTAGGCTGATAATAATGATTTACCATGCATGATAGAGTGCACTGAAGTAAGGTGGTGTGATAGAACGATCAGGTGATGTAGTGACATGATAAATTAAAGTGTCAGAGAGAGTGAACCAAAGAAAACCTTTAGATTTGAACACACACAGTCACTTCCAGAATACTGCTTACACATGAATAGATCGATTTCATTAAGTTAAATTATTTTGTACCCCCACTGGAGCCAAATTTGATCTGTCAGTCATGATGACTTTCTGGCCTGGAAGGGCCACAGAAGATTAATTTTGAGATTGTAAATTAGGGCTTAACATTATACAAATAAATAAATGTATAGAAAATATAAGTTAATGTATTAAAATCTATTGCAATAACTTTGATAGATAATGCAATTTTGAAAAAAGTCCAGATTTTAGTGGGAACTGTAACTTTGCATTTCATTTTCACTGAAAAAAACAAAAATGAAGATGATTTTGCTGAGGTCTGTACAAATAAGCATTTTTCTCATTAAGAATGGTATATTTTTGTATATTAGACCTTTATCAATAAAACTGCAGCTCCTGCAATTTAGATATTGCACTTTGCCATATTATGGTGTCAGTAGTCTAATAATTGTTCAGCTCTACGGAAAAATCAGACATCAGGAATATCCAGTGGGGTCTGAATGACCACAAACACTGTGGGTGTCTTTTCAAAACACTTTCCTTGGTCAAATTTTGACATTTCGCAATATAATCTCACTGAGAAATGCACCTTTAATATTTCACATTTAGCAGAGAAAGAATAATTTGTCTTCTTTGGTACCACAAGCCTTTAGACCTCAGACCAAGACTCTCCCAGACTGGCTAATCACCTCAGCGCTGCTAATTATCCTGCTTTGTTCTGAGGTCGGAACAGTTTCTTTTCTGCATTTTGTTTTCTTTTTATTTATTTTTAATGTACTAAGTCATACCCGCAGGCCTGCTACCAACTCCTGGCTTTTGATGTAATTTGAAGAAGGTCAAAACACATATCTGCTGTGTTGGTGGTAAAACTGACTTTATGCACTATTTTTCCCATGCTGCAGATTTTCCTGCACTAAACTGAGAACCAGTATTCTCTGATTTTAAAAAGAAGACATCAATCCAGTGGCCTTAGCTTTTCTGGAATCCCTCTACAGTACATTTTACTGAGATTATTCTGCTTCTGTCCCTCTATTACATCCTTAAGATGGTCATTCAGTAAACATGTCCAACAAATAACCCTTTTTACTTAACAGAATAAGCAACAAAACACAACAAATATAAAAACATGAAAAGAGACAGATTGCGGTCACATTTTCCCTTCATGAAATTGGTACCTTTGGATGGTTATTGCACATAAGGAAACTGGAAGGAACAAAAGAACTCAAACCAAGTTCTTGATATAAAACATATAAACTGACTGATGACACAGCAGCGGGAGGTATAACACTTAAACATCACAATGTTGACTATTGCTATTAATGAGAATCCAAACCTCCATCAGTGATTACTGATCTGCTCTCTGATCCAGTTTGTTCCTCAAGAGACCGTCAGTCTCAATAGCTACACACTGAGTCATTTGGTCGACTGTTTTTATTTACCTTCTTCCACCCGGCTCATTCCCCACCTGTTACCTTCTCACTCCTGATTCGTTCTTTTTTTTTATCTACACCAATGACGCACTCGATCTCAAATATTCTAAAAATGTCCAGCAGAAAGCAGAGGATTTGCATCTCCTCAAACATGGCAGGATACATACGTTTGAATGAGGAAATAAAACCGTTATGCTTTACCCTGAAATTGAATATTTCATAAATTCCATTCCTAAAAGTGAACATGCAACATTCGGTTGCTGTTTTCCTGTTATACTTTCAAGCAGCACTCATCACATAGATATATAAAAATAAAATTAAATACAAATAAATAAAAAGAGAATAGACATACATTGAAAAGTGCAAATGTACATTTGTTTACAGCATGGCATATTCACTGTACAATCATTGATTATATACTCACATTGTTTTATGCATTTTAATAAGGATTACTAAGTAGCATAGTTTGAGTAAGAAATATTTCATAGCAAGTCTATTGGAAAATATTTGCATTGCCTTGTGACAAGGAGAGGCTCTTTTAAACATTGCCAAGGGTGAATGTGTGTGTTTGCTCATGTGTGTGCGTGTGTGTGTGTGTATGATTATGTGTACATGTACCTGTATGTGTGCATGTGTGTGTGCATGTGTGTGTGGGTGTACTTTGACATAAGGTGTATGTGCAAACAATTAAGCAGAAGAAACTCAAATCGTTCTAATTCAGAGGCACAAAACCTGCCCAGCCTGCACTTCAAGTATCTAGCATTGTTTTGGACAACACACATCTGTTGGACATCAGCGAAGCAGAGAGAAAGAGAAGGAGAGAAAAAAGGCTATTTCCCTCCGTAGCTCGGGGAGGAGGCAACTAGAGAGTCATACAAGGAGTGGAAACAAGCAGTTCAAACGATTGTGTCTAAAGATCGACATCAATAAGACAAACTTTTTCACTTTTTTTTTTTAACCATAGAATAGGCTATTGCACTTCACTTAAAACACTCTTGTTGCAACCAGTACGATTAAGACGGCCCGCTGCGTCAGGCAGTCATACTCGCTTTCACATTGTGCCCCCGTTCACTGAAAGATTCCTCGCTTATGGCTGAAACAAACGAGCATAATCGGGAGCAAGTAAGGAATCATGGACCAGGTCTCAGGGTGAATCCACACTGGTCTTTGACACACTTTTCAACATTTTCACAAACATTTCATCCTTTTAGAAACCCACTCTCCCACTGTCAGTGGATAGGCTTCAAAGATGATCCACACTGGAGGAAATTTATCTCCTGGCAGTCGTTTTTTTAAGGTTGTGTTCTATAAAGAAAAGCCATCATGTTCAGTGTCTTGGTAAGGATGAGATGAGATGATCCTACAGGAGAGCGAGAAGCAGCACTAAAAATTTCCACTTCTCCTGATGGTAACGTGTGGGAATCCATAATGAAATCTTGTGCCTGTTGCATCTTGATGGAAGTGCAATTCAATATTGTTTATCTGATCCATCTTTTCAGGCATTGGATTGAAAAGCTACAAGTTATTGGACACTCCTGCACAAAGGTGTGGTAATTACAGCTCCAATAAACCTGGAGGTTTTCTTGGAGTTCTTGAAAATCAGTATAAATGCAAATTTTCCCTTTTAAAGAAACACACTTTGTGTTACTTTGTTGGGTTTGTTGTTTCTGATCTGAGAAATATTGTTACCAGGAGGACGACTGTTGATGGGCAGGTGGTAGAACAACACTTCACAGTCTAAACTTTCATTTTTCTGGAATAACGAACCATTTTGAAGATATTATGATACTGTACAGTTTGAGTAATAACTTTCTGATGATTTTATGTGCTGGACTCGTGTGTCTTTGTACATGATAAAGTGTGTGAAATAGAGACAGACAGAGAGAGACTGAATGTTTGCTTACTGTCTCACACTGCCGGGATTAGTGTGAGCACCCAAATCCATCAGTGGTTGCCTCTGGACTTCTTAACGCTCCGACTTGACTTTGTACCGCAGAACCAGGTAAGTAGCCAGTCTGAGCACCAAGAAGAAAACCCCCAGCACCATGAAGTCCACGTAGAGCTTTGCATCCTCCACATCCAGCAGCTGCAGGACCTCCTCTGGCTTTTGGAATTTACACACGAGGCCTGGACACTCCAGCTCTGACCGATTCATCCCATAGATAGAGAGTATCACCCCCTCAAAGCCGTATCTGAAAGACGAAAGCTCATGATCACAGGATCATCTAAAGAGAACCATTTCGGATCACTGAAAGTCCAAAAAGACCAATGGTTCGGATAAATTTAGCAAAACTCTTTAGAAACTTTAAATGCATGAAGAAGCTGAAAGTACCTGACATAGGAAACATAAGAGCTCCACTGTAGGTACTTTGGAATGGTGTCAAAGTTGACGAAGAAGCCAGAGAAGAGGAGCACAGGTATGGCTGTGACTGGACCCACAAAGGTTGCCACCTGTGGAACAAATGAGCAGAATTTGATTAAAAACTCATAATGCATAATTTGAGAAAAAAAGGATCAAAAGTGATGCAGCAGGATTTGAGATTTCATTTTTAATTCTACATATTCTTCTTCCTGGTGCCTTGTTTTTCAGCAATGCAACTAAACCACGGATGTTTCAGTCTGGGATCAAGGTGTGTAGCTGCTAATGTTGCCTCAAGATATGGAGTGAGCTTTAGAGGTCTGTTAAGCCAACATAATAATAATAATACTATTATTTTATTCACAGAGCACTTTTCAGGATACTCAAAATACAGTTCAGTCAAACTCTCACTGTCTTATTTGTTCATTTTCAAACTTCAAGCCCTTTTTTTAAGTGCAATACTATTTTCCAACACCTGTAAACAGTTTCCCTTCAGACATGTTTTAAATTCATGTAGATATACTCTTCTTCACATAATAAATATTGTCTGGTATGTTTTTTGCCTCTCCATTCTTAAAAAATATAAAGTCTTTGCTTTTATTTTTATATTCTTAAATGCCCAAGTACAACACATTTCTAGAGGAGGGTGACTTTTAGGTGTGCAGGTTTGCCTACCTGCAGAGACGTGGATGCAGCACCTATAAGCAGACCTAAGGACTGGGCTACTAGGGCTGTGGATGTGGACAAGGCCATGAAGAGCAGGTAGCGACCTGCTTCTGGAGGCTGCTCAGTCATCCAGTACACTATACTACAGTACATGATTGGACAAATCACCTGGAAGAGACATTTCGTAGTGTTAGTGGTTTGAAATACATGGATGAATTGGACACATGGATGGATGTTCAAACCACTGTGTGCTCAGTCATTCAAACATTACCTGGAATGGTACATCAGCCATAGTTTTAGCCAAGTAATAGGCCTTCAGACTGTACCAGTAGTTGAGATGTTCCCTTATAAAGACGGACATCTCCAGAGGAACTGCAGAACAACAGCAGTGTTAAAAGGGTTTACAGCTCAACTGGAAAAAACAGCACTGCAAATCAATGTTTCCCATCACTCTCTAAACTCAGCATCTTACAGGTTAGGATGGTGGGCATCAGGGCAGCGAACATGAGGAACAGCATGGAGAAAAAGAGGAAGCCAGTGTTGTTGAAGACCTTGCTTGCATCATTTCCAATGTTGAGATAAAGCAGGCCAATCAGCACTCCGATGCACAGATGGGACATCACCCTGAGGTGGGTCAGCACCTTGAAAACACACAAAGATGGAGTCAGCAATTCTGGAGAAAAGATTGTTTATGATGGTTTTTCATTAGCATGTTAGCATATTAGCATGGGCCTATATATTATCCCTCTCGTTTCCCCTTCCCCTGTCCTGCACAAGGGCAAGAATGCCCCCTGTGGCTGTTTGCCTGGGTAAGTGTTGTGTGGCTTGATCTGAACAGCTTTGTTTATTACACATTTACATTTTTAACTTTTTTTAAATATACACACACACACAGTATGGACAGCAGCAGACTGTGAGGAGATATTGATTGAATCTGACAAAAAAGTGGATTGGACAACAAAAATCAAATTAAACATATATTTCATAATGGATTTTGCCTGTCACAGTCTGAATTTGAACAGTTATAGAAAGAAAATTTGTTTTACCGTGTCCCTGCATATTGTAATGAAGGTTCTTTTGAAGAGGATGCGGAACTGTGTGAAACTACTGGTGGCAAAGCTGTGTTTCTCAAGGGTTCCTGTGTCCTGTGAGGAAAGACAGAGAGAAAGGATTTAGTGACGTTACACATGCAGATATCACAAAACCACTGACAAAAACAAGAAATCATACCCTTCAATCCCAAGTCATGTTGTAAAAGAATCTTTCAATAAACAGAAGAAGAATGCTGTAAGTCTATTTTATGTTTTATTCATTTTTCTCTTTTGTGTGTGTGTATATCTTTTGAGTGTCTTTTATATTCCACAACAAATTCAAATTGTTCGTTACTGATTTTAAAAAAGGACAATGTTATAATGTTAATATGCAAATATATTTTGT
This sequence comes from Acanthurus leucopareius, assembly GCA_029814765.1. NCBI lineage: Eukaryota > Metazoa > Chordata > Actinopteri > Acanthuriformes > Acanthuridae > Acanthurus > Acanthurus leucopareius. Next base: position 9,676,282 of record JAQMCX010000012.1, on the reverse strand, counting down.
ACCTAAATTCATTAAAACCCACAACACAGGCTGCACACTGTGTCTGCACTGCACTCTAGTTAATGAACTATGGCATTTTAAATGAAGCTGAGAAATTAATTCAAAAAGTCATTATAGTTACAATAATAATAGTTAGCCAAAAAAATGAATAAATCATCTTACATGAAAATAAAAAACACCATAAGTCTTTGTCTATGTTAAAGGTTACTGGCTGGTGCCTCCACAGAAAAGACAATAGAAAGGCAACAGAGAAAATCAATGTTGATAAACTGTTCAAAGAGCAGTTGGGCAAAACTGCACCCTGCAACATGAGGGAGTAATGGAGGAGAGAGCTCCTAGTGGTTTATATCTACGATTAAAGCATTTAGCCTTTCTCTTATCAGTAGAGCTTAGACTGAGAAAGAAAGAGAGAGAAAGGAAGCTCGAGAGACAGATCGATCAAATGGAGTAAAAGAGGAATAGTTGGGGGAAAATAAATTATATTGTGGGCAGGAAAAGGGTAAAACAATTCACTAGGTCCTAACTTTTGGGGTTATCAGGAGTATTTTTGACGAATTAACACGACTAACTGCTGTATTATTTTAGAACGGTTAATATTTATTACTCCTATGGCATTATGGCTGTGTGGATTCAAAACAAATTTTTTTTCATGTCAATGAGTAGACCACTTATTGTTTAATGAGTTCAGTTAATCCAGTGGAAACCATTACACTGATCAAATCTGCTGCAATTTCCTGTCACTGAGCCAATCTCTGAGCTCACTAAAAGCTGACGTTTTCTATGCTCAGTGTTTTCAGATTTTTTCATTATTATTTGATGTGAGTCTACAGCATTTGACAGTGTAAGATGTACAGATGTGGTAGTCTGGTCAGGGGGCTGGTATCACTCACACTGTGACACTGAGAGGGACAGGAGGAGTCGCTTTTGTCTCTGGAGTTCTTCTTGCTCTCCTCTGAGCACAGCCCACCCTGGACCGCCTCAAACAGCACTGGATTCAAATCCCCATACTCCCCTGACGCCACCTCGATGACTGGGGACAGAGAGGACAGGCTCAGAAGAATAAAGACGATAATTAACTGTTAAGATTTCAAGGTTGTGAATGTGCTTGATTTGAATACACTCCTTGAGTGAAGCTTAATTTAATTTTCATCAATACAATCACTTATGTACACAAATCTTTTAATATTTAAAATGATAGAAACCCATTGCCATATTTGTCTATTGTTTGTTGTCTCCTGATGTCAAATTTAGCAAGGAATAAATAATTATCATAACATGAAAACAATGTTAATATGAGCATCTGGTAAAATGAACAAATTCATTATTTACACTGATTGCTGGAGATATACAGATTTCAGATTGTTACATTATAACAGTTGCATTGATGTTAACAATTTCAATGTGATGATAAAGGGTTTGAGAGTCTGAACATTTTGGTTTGGGCACCTTAAAAGTGCTTGTAAAATGCTTGATCTTTACTCCCTGTAAAAAAAAAAGCTACACTATACATTTCATTTGTGTAAAAAGAGTTGTTTGACTCACTGAAATCTGCAGGATTGTGATACGTCGGGCAGTGGAGGCCCAGGTTCTTCAGATAAGGGATGAGGTAAGGGACCGTGCCCTTGTATATGCACTGACCCTGACTGAGGATGTACAGCTGGTGGAGGAACACAGGCAACAGAGTAATCAACATAGTTTCCAACACACCGACTCTTTGAATAATGAATGAACAACCGACAAAAACACAGACCATGATATCGACTGCTGCGCTGCTTGTCAGCTGGATGAAATGATTCATGCTACCCTGCAGTGCCCTGGTCTGAGCAGCAGCTAATGGAAGGCTGGATGTGTCCAGCACTTTATGCACTCAAACTTACCTTATCAAACATCTCAAACAGCTTGGCACTTGGCTGATGAATGGTGCAGATGATTGTCCGTCCTCCCTGAGCCAGAGACTTCATGAGGGAAACGACCTGGAAGCAGGACGCGCTGTCCAGACCACTGGAATGGGATTCCAGAGAAGACAGAGAACCGAAGAGACAGATACACAGTTTAATCTTGATTTCCCTTGAGATTATGCAGACTCAAAGCAGATGGGTAATGGCCTACCTGGTGGGCTCATCAAAGAACATGACAGGAGGATTGTTGACCAGCTCGAGGGCAATGGCCAGTCTTTTACACTGACCACCAGAGAGACAGCTGGTGCGCGTCTGAGCACATTCCAGAAGACCAAGCGCAGTCAGGATCTCGTCCACCTCAAACGTAAACAGGGACGAATGTGAGCACATGATGACACACAGGCTGCATGGGTAAAATCTACCATCATGATTTGTGTGACCATACGTCCTAACATTGATACATGTTGAGACGTAAAAGCACTTTGTGGAAATTCAAGAGGGACCTGACTGCAGACAAGATGGTGGATGTAATCCACATACAGAAAGTCATGTGACGTCAAGGCTGGAAGTGCTTTTTTCTTTTGCTGCAGCATCTGCTTTCTTCAAGGCTGCAAGAGGAGTGACTGACTATTTAGAATGAGTAAAATTCTCCTCTTTGGTGTTGTGTTTACTTCTATGAATTAAACTATAAAATGCTAAGTTATTATAGGTCAGATAGACCGTCTGGCCTGGCCTTCAGAATAACCGTGCAACATTAAAAATTCCCTTCACATGAATGTAATAGCTAAATATACCATCCTCCTCCCACCCTATGTGTTACACTTACTCTTTTGCCTGTTTTGTATGACTGTGCGTGTGTGCACAAGCGTGTGCCTTAATATGAGAAAAATATTTGCACTGGGAAAATTCACATTTATGTTTTGCTGCCATTCCATGTTCAAATGTAAATTAGAATGCGACTTCCTGTACACACAAAATCATTATGCTTGTCATCCACCATCTTTTTTGCAACCAACTTCTCTTGAAGAGGTTGGAAAAGCAAATGCTTATTTTTTTTAAATGCCTGTATTTGATTCATTAACTATATTACATTTCTAAAAAAAACATTGCACCTTATTACACTGTTGCAAAAATATTGTATATCTAATATTGCCATAAAGCAACACTGCTCAGAAACATAAAATATTTTCTACCATCTTGCCCATTTCTTTAACTGAAAAAAAAGTTCAGTAACTATAATGTATTCAGTTTTTTCAGACTTACAAGTTCTTTTTTGACCTGTATGCTGTCATCTAGCTTCAGATTGGCAGAAACCTGAAAGACAGACACAAGTCCGCACATTATTATTGAACATGAGGATTTAATGAGGCTCTGGGAGTTTTCTTTTTCTTTTTTATACTTTAAAGATGACCTCACCATCATGGCTTCCCGTGCAGTGAGGTGTGGCAGCAGCATGTCATCCTGCATGATGTAGCAGGACATCTTCCTGAAGGTCCTCAGGTCCCTTGGTCGACCATTCACCATGATCTGGCCCTTCATGCCTGTCTCCCTGTTTTCCAGCAGAAAACAAAATTATAATGTAGCCATTTCCTAAGCACCAAAATAATCCAAATAAAAATATGTAAGAGAGTTTAAAATGTTTAGGAATCTGCACAGATGCCTTACAACTCCACATCTCACCTGTAACCTGCCAGAATATTCATCAGAGTGGATTTCCCGGCTCCAGAGGGCCCCATGATGCCAATCAGCTCCCTGCTGTTGAATCTCCCCGACAGACACTTGAGGAGGGCTTTGTAACCTGACGAAGAGGACAAAGCTGTTATTTATAGTGCTGTCACTGCTCTGAAATTGTTCTCATCAATTATTCTCAGACATTTCACTCCAAAGTTTAAATGTTTGTCTCTATTTGAGGACCTGACATTGTTTACCAAACATTTCTGGAGTGAGTGTATTTTGAACACCCACCAGTAATAACAGTCAGTAACAATAATCTTTCATTTTCATGGCAGCAAGGAATGGCAAGCAGACAAAAAGGAGATAATCGCCGGAGAAAATCAATTTATAAAATGCTCTATAAAAAAAAATATACAAACAGAGCCATGGACAATTTGACTGATGCTTATCTGACAAAATGTGGTTCCAGTAAGCTGAAAACATGTTACTGAATACATGTTAAATGGACTGTATTTTTGCTTTTATGTAGCACTTTTCTAGTCTATAGACTGCTCAGAGTGCTTTGCAATACATGTTGGCATTTACCCATATTCATACACTAATGGCAGGGGGCTTCTGCAGAAAGTGCCAACCTGCTTATAAGAGACACACAGTGACACACACACAAACACACATCGATTGGCCATGAGGAGCAACTTGGAGTTCAGTATCTTAACAAAAGGAGTCTTCATCATGCACACACACATTGCAAGGGAGAACAGGACAGCTTAACCATTTAAAAAGTGAGACATAAAAGCATGATAGAGACTGATGTGTGCCTTTTGAACAACTAAATATTTCCACTGACATAAAACTATTGTAAATTTTGTATTCAGTTTGCCTTTTTTTCTGATGGTAATTTCAGTTGTGGTCTATCTGTTTGAACAAACATGTCTTGCTCTCTCTAACTCTTACAACACCTTTGAAAACTCTTGACATTGAGAAAGTGAAGATGAAAGTGGCTCTGGTTTCTCTCTAAAGGCCTGTTTCTATGGTGGAAACTTTGTGATTCTAGGATTTTTTGTTATGGAAAGGTTAAGCAGATGAAAGCCTGACTTTACTCCAGCAAGAGAAGTCACAGGCCACTAAATCTGCATACTAGAACCCCTCAGGCAGAATCAGCAGTGTTGTCAATCGTGTGTTGTCACAGATTTTCTACATGCAAGCTGTTATCAGTTTCTGGAGAAAAGACAGAATTCAAGGTGAAATTGGCTGTGAAGAATAAAAAGGTAAAAAAACAGAAGATTTTACAGCATTTTGGGAGAGCTGGGCATCAGGTGTGCGGCAAAACATTACAGTGGAGAAAAAAAAGCTGACAAAAAAAAGAAAAAGAGTCAGGATCAGGATGCTTTCAGTGGCGCCAACAGAAAAACCACAAGCATTACTTCCCTGCAGCAGTTTTAAAATGGTTTTAGTGATGTGGCTTGCTAATGAAGATGGTTCAGTTTTTCTCATGACACATTTGCTAACCTTTGTGGTCCTTTAACCTCGGTGGAGCCAGTGAAACAACCCGGTTTAGATCTGATATAGATTCTTTATGGTTCAAGTTACTGAAAGTTATAAAAGGCCTTGTTGTCACCCCTGTCTCCCTCTCCTCACCAGTTTCCGTAGGGATGCTTCTTCCTGTCTCAAGCTGTGTAATTAGGGTCTCGGAGCTGTCAGCCCCCTTAAACCCTCACTCTATGAGTAAAGTAGCCTAATAGCCGAGCCCCCTCCTCCCACACTGTGTTATTAGATCAGACAGCCTGCACTCAGACAGCTGAGCGGCCTGCTGTCAGTGAAGCAGCCCTGCTTTGGCATGTGGTGCATACAGATGATCTAACCCCGTGCTGTAGGTCATGCATAATAATGGTCTTATCGGTGCAAGGCTGCATGCACATCTTGATCACCCAGTCTCATGAGAGCCACAAAGCACACAGTTCACCTCACTGTCCAGTCCTGACACAACAAAGACACACTGTCTAAATAGTTTGTGACAGTATGCGCTCAGCAATTCCAGCCCGATCTCCTGGGTAATTCCAAAGTAATTGATAGACAAATTAGAAGGAGAAGAAGGAGATGAAAAGGAAGAAGAACAAGAAGATTCTTTCACCACATACAATGGTACTCAGGACAATGTTGAAAAATTTTTTCTCTGCGTTCAACCAGGCTGCTGGCTGCAGTGGGCAACCACTGTGTGGCCCCTGTGGATGGACTCCAGTTCTAAGCCAGTGTCTCAGTCATGGGCACTGACAGAAGAATTGACCCAACAGTTCAGATCGGAGCAAATGACTCATATGACACCTCCATTTTCACATCAAAAATATAATTTTGTCATAATTTGTGGAAATTACTATAATTATAGTAATACTGTAACAGATTGGACGGGTGTTTGGGGAAGTTATACTGATAGCAGTTAATGTGCCTGAAGCTGCTAGCCTCAGACAGCAGGCTGCAGTGATCTGGTAAACTTACTTTTTCATAAACTGCACATCCCCCAGTTTTTTTTAACCTTTAAACTTGTACTTTTCAGCCCCAACTGATGCTGACTCAAATGCCATCACTTGAGGTCATTTATCAGATTTTGGGAAGCCACAAAATGCTTGCACATATGTAGTTATACTCCAACCCAAAAATTGTTACCAGTGTCAGTGTGTGGAGTCAGTGGAGTTCCCCTTTAGGTTAAGCTAATTAAGCCATGCACATATAGCTGTGTAAATAAACTCAGTACAAGCATATTTGACTAATCATGCAAAATTAAGAGGCTTTACTTTGGCATATGATGAAATTAATTCATCAATGCTGGGGATTGTAGACAGAGAATGAGGACAATTAAGGAATGAAAGCAACACCAGTGAATGAAATAAGATGATTTTCTCCTCTCACATCAGGACATTTAGCAGATAACAGACTCAGACTCTGCATAAATTACTACCAATCTGCATACAGTATAAACATAGCACACTGCTTTGACTTCTGTTTGAACCTTGTCTGACCATGTTGTCGACAACATAGCAGGATAAGTAAGGAGATACAACACTGCGTCACATCACTATGAGCTGCATGTTAAGAATTTCTTTTCAGATAAATTTTCAGATAAATTTTCATCACCATTTAGCAATTTTTTTAGTGGTTGGTGCATTTTCAATTGGGGTTAAAAAGCAGCAGAGAGCACAAGTAAAAGATATACTTTTGTCTGTAAGATGACCATGCATGCTAACAAACATACATCATCGACGCAGGTGCAGAGACGTAACTGCAGTAAATTACAAAACTCGAAGCTGGAATCACCTAGAGGCACATTAATATCCCTCCAACTTCCTGTCCTTCCCTTCTCACAGCGGGGCTAGTGTTTCACCAGGAGAATACCTCAGCAGAAGGAGAATACCCTCAACATGAAAGCAGGCCACAACAGCATCGTCCTAACAGGGATAAATGGCTACCCGTGCCCAGAAGAGCCTACAATCACCAATGCAGACAGCTCATACATCATCTAACGCTTCTAAATACTTTCACAATAAAAGTAGCAGCTCTATGTTTATTGCATTTACACTGTCTTCCTCTCCTTCATCTCCTTCTGTTCATCACATATATTGTAAAGAATGACTCATAAGTAGCGTATCAGTGACTCAAAGACTAAAAACACATTAAATTACAAATGACATCATATGTTCGAGCCTTATGGTTCTTGCTGCAGCTTTCTCTGTCCTCTGTGCCAGCTTTTAACTGGCATATAACTCAGCAAACATGACATAAAATGACGTATGTTTTCCAAGAAGAGATCATCAATGACTATAAAACCACACAACAGAACAAAAGCCCTTAGCTCTGTGCAATTGCACCTGTTTCACAGCTTTGATCAGGCAGACAGGGACTGCTGAGAACCAGCTCTTAGCTTAGCTTGTTAGATGAGACACAAACACAGACAAACCCCTCAGAATGAGCTACAGCCTCTGTCAAAAACAAGCACTTATTACAAAGCTAGGTGTGGCTTGTTTTTTTTATGTATATAGCAGAGTAATTGGCGAGGCAGAGATGCAGGTTTTGTATGATCAGAGGTTTTATGAGATTGGGAGGAGAATAAAACGGCAGGCAAACCTCTTTATGAGAGGTAGCACTTAATTAGTAAAAGCTGAGATACTTCCTGGTCACACATCATCAGCCTGATGAACCGAGGCAGGCACCCTGAAGAGACAACGCAAACACAAGCAGAAACCTCAGAGTGATTTAAATGAGGCTAAGAAAGGAAGAACCCTGTGCGTGGGTGCATCATGGGACATGCATGTGCTTGGACCCCTTTAACAGGCTTTCACAATACACATCAATATTACACAAGACAACCTGCAATACATCATGCAGGGCCTCTCCACATGGATACTATGTGGAGACTGTAAATAAATGATTCCTCTGAAGTCCTGCATCCCCTCCCTGCTGAATATACAGAAAATAACAAGAGCAGCTAAACGGAACAGTTTGCAGAAGGTGGGTTAGTTGACAGGTGGGGATGACCAAAGGTTTGAAGCTTATCATTAATAATGGTGGTGAGTTTAAATGTTGTCCATATTTCATGAGCAGATCAATCGCGGGCCTGACTCACTGCCACCGCCTATCGTCAGACAACACAGGGAAAGGGGAGGCCAGCAGTGTGCCAACCTGCAAGTGTAAATTATTTACCATGTCTAAACTCCGCTGAGCACAGCAAAGCTTACAGGCACACTGCCTGCTTCAACATGGTGGAATTGTTCAAGCATGTGTGTGCGTGTGTGCGTGGACAGGGCTGGGCTACATGTGTCAGAACAATAGAGTAAGGCAAGACAGACAAACCGAGGAAAGAAATATTTTTTTAAATGTCAACGAAAGCCTTTCAATGCCTCCCTTGAAATTTCTGCTCTCCAGATATTGATCGTCATGGGTGGTGCTGCCCTGCTTGTTCTTTACGGTTACTATGTGAACTGAGGCTGCAATACCTCTCCTCCTCCACCAGGGACCCTCGCGGATGGTGTACGAGAGCTCATTGAACTCCAGGTCCACAGCAGAGCGGCGTGGGAGGTGGGAGAAGCGCTGAGCCTCAGTAATGTGGTTCTCCACTTTCTTCAAGTGGGTGAGCAGTGGTGCCTCCTGAGGCGCTCCGCCGGGGAGTTTGGTCTCCTCCATGGGGATGCTGACTGAGCCCTGATCCAGCGTCCTCTCAGCCATGCTGAAAGGCTGCAAAAGAGGACGGATATATTAGTTTTCCAAAGCGTAACTTCTCTAATGCTTCAAATGAAGAGGCCACAATCCTGTCTCCCACCCCCTTTTTATGTTTTATATACAAAAAAACTTAGATACTTGAATTACCAGAAGCCTTTTGATACTATCACAACACTTTTGCAATATGCTTTTTTACTGTGAAAACGCATATTTTGATATTTCAAAATGTATTATCCTTCCACAGCCAGAAATCATATATTTGTCAACAGTTGTTTTATCTTGTAGGATAATTTTTTCAGTCAAATCTGGTATTTTTATTGCAGCAAATTGGGACTGTCAAGTAGACCAATGTCAAAAACCAATTAAGCCCAGTGTCTCTGACCTCTGCTGACCTCATTACAAGAACTCATCACCATGAGGTGGACTGAAAAAGCAGTTGACTTTATTATTCTGGACCTAAAGTTTATTCTTATTTACAATATTAACAATTATGGCATTAAGTATTTTGTATCACTTCTATATTACACTGCTTAATAATGCAATAATATATTGTATCAAATTTCCCCACACCAGTATCAGAAACTGAGTAACTTTCACCTGAAATTTAATTAAAGTAAGGTAAATAATCTCTTCAAGGTTTCAAAACTAATACAAATAAAGATATTTAATTGACTGGACTTGGTGCCTTTGTTTTCTAGCAGGTTGACTGACTGGTAAGCCTTCAAAAAACTGATTTAAGAACGAACATTCAACTGTTGCCTCAGCAGATGTTGTGGACACACGTGTGCTGCAGGAATGATCTGGGGATGACTGTAGACATGATCCCTAAAACTAGGTGCTGATCTGATTACAGTTTATTCTATAGAGCTGCTGGAGGAGGGGAATGAGATTCCGAGTGTGAGGAGTCGGGATCTGGTTTCAATCCCGCAGCACACTTAACACTGCTGATTCACACAAATTTCTTCCTAGACTGAAGTGTCTGTTAGACCATGTAGTGGCTGCTGGTCCATTAGCTTTCCAATAATCTGAAACTGAAACACGTTGTCTCCCTTATATCAGCATACTGGAGATGTCAGGACACGAGAATCATGTTACTGTCTAATCACTCGGGCACAAGTCAGATATTTAACAAAATAACAGTCCATTTTTAAATTAAATGCTTTAAGAGGATTAAAGACATGATTCAAATGAGTTTTCAAAAGTTAATCAGGTGGCCCACTTTAGATTAGCGGTCCTGCTGTAAATAAGAGCCACATAATTATCAGTTAGGCCTTGATGGATGATCATTTTTAAATGTCAGGAAAGCTAATGAGATTTGTGTTTCAGCGCCAATTAATTGTGCATATTGCAAAAGTCATCATGTAGGAACACAGATAAGGTACAAAACCACCTGATTCTATACAAAGAGTTATAATACTGATTATTTTTATGTAAATTTAGGCCTGAAATTGGCATAGAAACTACTAGAACACATTTATGACTGGACTGAATGTTTCCGGGCAAATAAAAGAAGTAAGCAATGCATGGTGAAGCAGATATACATGCATAAACAGTCTGTTTGGGTTCATGGATGTGCACACTGCTCCATGCATTCTTTTTATACTCTCCATCTACTGTCTCCTGCCAGTCACCTATTGTATGTGTAGTGAAATGTCCTCATGTGAAGAGGACCAGTGAAGAAAATTGACCATGACTTCCATTGACCACCCTGCCATTAGTGAATTTCCATTACCAGCCTCCATATAAACACTGACGGGCTTTAATGGCCTCTTAGTCAGATGAAGGCCTCCATGATCTGTCATGTGCAGCTCTGGAGCCAGGACACGTGAGCCACACAGACATAGTGATCATAAAAGTCTCCAGAAAGGATAAAATATGGTGATAAAAGGTCTAAGTTTGCAGTGGTGTGGTGAGTCTGGGCTCTGCAGTGACTTGTTGTCGGTGCTGAGGGGATGCTCCCAGCTCTTCAAAGAGCACCTGTTAAGAACAAACTGACAATAATGAAGACATGAGGCAGAAGACACCAGGCTGGGAAATGACAGAGCAGTGGCCAGGAGTGACTGTTTTTCCTAAAGGCAGATTAGTCATAAATTGAGCCTGTCCTGTCCTGAGGACACATTAACAGCAGGCTAACTGTGGCTTCACTAGTCTTGTGTGTTGCACCGCACATGCACACGCAAACACGCACGCACTCATTTCACATACTTATGATGTGTGTTGAAATGACCAGGTGAGCAGCTCAACCCTGGTTTTCCTCTCTGGATGAGAGCAACAGTGCTCAGTCGATGCCTTCAGACAAAGCAGCCCAATCCATCCACATCAGAAGGTTTCCCCCAAAACAGTCCCAGACAGCTGAAAAAAACCTCCACAAAAACAACAAAAAAAACCACAAAAAAACAAGATTCTCACTGTGCACCACAGTCCTGGAAAAATCCGGATCGGCTGAGAGACATCAAAGAACCGAGCTGTGTTCTCCTCATCAATATCTCTCGGGGTGCGGCGCACATCGTCCCGCATCCACTACAGCAACTCCTGAGATTAAAATCATGTCCGGCCTCAAACTATGACTGCATCCCAGAATAGCGTCAGGGGAACAGGATGCCTGTCATGTTTTTTGTCTCCTCGGTAGGATTATTCCTTTCATGACATCCATCCGTCCTGCACTCGCATCGCAATACACACACACATCCTCAGCAGTGGTGTTGATGGCAATCCCTCAGTCTCTGACATCTGGAATGAGACGAAAACAGACGAACAGCGCTGCAGATGCTTCAGCAGCAGCAGCAGCAGCAACAGCAGCAGCAGCAGCTCGATGTAGCAGCCGCCGCTACCCTCTTACCGGTAGTGCGTCTGTGTGGTACGCACGCCGGTCTGGGATGCAGGGCGTTGTTGGCAGGATGCTACTGAGGGGGGAAAAATACTGTTTTGGTTATGATTGTTTCCTCTTAATCCTCCTGACCTCATGTTTTGAACGAATGAATACAATCTCACTGAGGATAAGGGGGAACAGAGGATATGAAAGCGACATAAGAACAGTGGGAATAATTGATAACAGACGTATTTTGGAGACATTTTAAGGATATTATGGCGATTTAACGTCAGAACTCTGATCAAAAAGTTTGAATTACTTTGCTGTAGATTTAATTTAATAAGATTAGATCAAACGTCACAGCCTTTTTTCCCCCAATCAATTTGTATCTCAGGTGCAAATTTAAACCTTTGAAGTATTCAATTTTCTGTCCGGGAAGACTCTGAGCTGTTGTCTCTGGAGAAATGAGAAGAATTGGAATAGCAAAAGCTCCGCTGTGAATGTGATTATTTTTATTCTTTTAATTTTCATCTTTCCACGTAATACCTATACAGATCATCAATTCAGGCTTCATCCCTGTGTGTCGGCAATTGTCAACATGAGGGGAAGGTTTTGGTGAGATTTTATGCTCCGCTGTCTCTTTAAAGGCCGCACCTGCGCAGCTGCCTGGTGCTGATGCTGCAGTGCCCGGGTTATTTTCGGTAAAACAGCCGGGGTTACTCGCGTTCAAGCGGGCCCTACATGTCTTACATCACCCCTGAGAGGAAATCAAAACCATTTTTAGCCAATCGCACCTGCCTCTTAATCAGACCAATTTAAACCGAGCTCTCGTGTCGCTACATGAGCAATTTCAGCACAGCGACCCATCTCTCTCAGTGATTTGCCTCCTTATAGATGCTAATATTATCAAGGAGCACCATATTCATAGACACAGACACTGTAACACATGTAAATCGGAATTCATCACCCTGATTGCAAAGCTTATAAATGATCTGACGTGTTAATCAGCACAGGTTTGGCCAGGTTCGCACTGTGTTACCAGTCTTTTTTATTTCTTGTTGTTTTCTTTATAATAAGTCAGCATCGAAAATAAAGATGGATTTAAATGTTCGGCTCCAGTAAATTTGGTGCATGTGCATGACCATTTTCAAGCTCTACTTGTTCTACTTCAAAGGCCAAATCCTGATTGCATAATGTAATATTTGCCTTGAGGAATGATAGATGACCTTTCCTACATTCTCTGTAGAATAGATCTAAGCTTGCACATACAAATTAGGCCCATCTAAAAACAACAAGCCATTCTGGATCATGCTCTGAGAAACCACAGGGCAAGTCATCAATCAGCTGAATGATCATTAAGCCACTTCAGAGATAACAGTGTTTTTCTGCTCATAAACCACACATTAGTGTAACAGTGACTGACTATCACATGTGTGAGAAAAAAGCAAACACTCCTGTTAGTATGACTCTCAGTCTGTGACCATGAATAGCTACTTCAAATCAACAAAGGCATCCTTGCAGAGTTCCATGATGACTGCAGGAATGAAGGGCTGCAGTGAGCAAACTAGGGTTAGGCACACTATAAGTACTGAGCTGGATGTGAGATCAGACACCTGTGGGGAGACGATTATATACAGGATGGCTCTAACAAAGACTGCTCTCCTCTCTGTGTGTTTTCTTCTGTCACTAACACAAGGAGCTCTCACAAAACCAGGTGAATATTTAAGAAAATATAAATGTATAGCTTGAATGAGTCATTTTTGCTGTTATGCATCACGCAACGTTTTACTATAACTGATTATAATATGGCATGCAGGTCCAGAGACTCTTCCTGTCATACTGTTAGTGGAGAATGAGCTGTCTAACATGCCTCCTAAGCCCTATTCCAGCTCTCTGGTGGAGGGGGGTGTGCTGCTGGGTGCCCTGAGGAGGCTGGAGGAAACACAGCGCGACTTCACGTAAAGACCACCTCCCCTTTAACACCCCTGCAGATCATCTTAAATTTCTTAAATGTGGCTCAGCTGTTCATCCCACATGATGTCCTGACTCTGAGCGTGTTGACAGGTTTACAGTGAAGGAGGATGCAGACTTTGGCCCGTTTCTGGAGAGTGTGAACGGAGTAGCAGGAAATGAGCATGAGCAGACGTATTGGGAGATCCTGTCAGGACGCACAGGAGAGTACAGAAGGCTGGATGTGGGTGAGTATCCTCCCCAGAGTTACGATACAACATATCTAAGCAAGTGTTAATGAGCTATAATGAGGCAGAAGACTTGGCTGTTCTTTCACATATTACTTTGTTCAGTGTGATTATTCTAAAATGTTATGGCTGTTTTGAGATGTGTCACTCTCTTTCTTAAACATCTGGTTTATGTATGTCTCATAAGCAAGCATACATGGTTGTAATCAGTCATTTTGATCAGTTTGAGGGTTTTTTTTTCGTTTCTCCAAATAAAGGGATGCATTAATTGTTGTTGTATGAACAAATATGTTGGAGTTTCTGATTCAAACTTGTCTCCTCTTGCAGGACTCGGCTGCTACAAACCAATAGCAAATGAACGTATCCTCCTCAGGTTCAGTAAGTGGCCCAGACAGCGATGAACAAGCTGAGGTGTTCAGCAGCAACTCTTCAGGATCATGTGATGATGTGGCAGAGAATCAAACTTTACTTTGAATTTTTTTTCATTTGTGACTGCCTCTGGGTTATCAAGTTTCTGTGAAGTGCCAAGTGTGGTGCTAAATGTTGGGACCAAACGTGAGAGAATAAACAAAACAGCAGCATCTAGTGGCTTTTAAGAGTAATGTCATTCATCAAATCACAGCAAGTGAATCTGTGCATCAAATGGGCTTGTAAGAAATATCAAACATAAGAGCAAATATGTGTCACTGGTTAAAAAAAAGTGACATTTATTTATATTTTGTGGTTGTTTGGCTTGTAACTTCTACCTGCGACTTCTTTAAGTTAGAAATGATATTTGACTTTAAAAATATGGGTGTTGGAATAATAATAATAATGGGTATTGGGAATGAATGCAACAAATAACTATAAAACCACACAGTCAGTATAATAAAAGTGTTGAAATCTGCAGCATCTGTTTCTTTTTCTTCCTTTTAAATGCATCAGACATCATTTTTACACTCATACAATCTGTCTATAGAAAAATAAAGATTTAGTTTTTCAATAAAAATAGGTTTTATGTGCTATTTTTCATAATAAATAGCTAAAGCATTAAAAGCATGCATAGGCTTAAACCTATAAAACCAGTTTGTTGATAAGGTCTTTGACACTCTTAACTGTGACGTCTGAGCTTCCTGAACAAAGCTCCTCCCTTTGTAATAAGATCAAGGTCTCATCTTCTTCCAGGCCAGATGGACTAAGAGGAACAGCAGCGAGGTAGTGAAGCTAATCTCTGTGGTTTTACTTCCCTATTTACTGCTCTTTGTTTCTTCTTTCTCTTAGAAATGTGTTAAAAGACAATTAGCACCAAGTTAATTCCACCAGCCACAATATGCTTTCAGGTAAACAAGCTTTTGCCTTCCCAAACTGAGCTTCTTATTCATTAAAAAACAGACCTCAACCACCTGGCAATCAGCCTCAACTTTTCATTCCAAATAATTATTTGACCCAAGTCTGACACAGCCTCTCAGACTCCTTTAAATGAACAAAATGTACCTCACTCTTCACAGATTTTTTTTTTTTTTTGCTTTCAGTTCACTGCTGACTCAGAAGGACCTTAACTAGAGGCACTGAAGTCTTCTCGTCACAGTGTAAAATTTATATATAGAAACCAAAGGGATGTTGCTGGTCTCAGTGTGCCAGAGAGATTAAATTAGTGTTTTCAAACATCCAGATTTTTGTCCACATAATTGGATAAAGCATCAAAAACATAGTGTTGCTCAAGCTGTCTGTGTTTTTCCTCTTCATCTGATGTCTCACTGTACAGTCCACAGTGTTTTCTCCATGCTTTAGACTGCAGATGCTAAAAATAAAAAGACAAAGGTGTTCTTTGCACGAAAAATCCTCAAAGAAAGAAGATGAAATCATATTTAAAGTAATATTTAACTTTGCAATACGCTCTCATTAAATCAGTTCAACAAGCTCTTCATTTATGCCTGACAGTGCGGCGGGTAATCGACTCACGACATGAACGAGAGCAATCACAAATGCAAGGGACACACTGTGCAAAGAACCACTTCCAGCCAGTCTCCTTCTTCCTACAGTTGTCTATCTGAGTACAGCCTTGTTTTGGTGGGCCGACGTAGCTCTTATATGTGCAGGTGGAGTTGCAGGTCCCATTGAGTTCCCTCTCACTAATTTCAATCCTTCCCCTCCGACACATTCCTTAAAGACAGGTGGAGAAAAAACATGCGGTGAGCTAAAAAGGCTCATAAGGGATCATGAGATCTTTGTGCCATTGTGGCAAGTGTTTACTTACGGAGGCAGGTGGGTTTTGGGGTCCAAAGGCCGTTAGGCTGGCAAGATCTGGTGGGGCTTCCCACTAGCATGAAGCCAGGGCGACAGGTGTACCTCACCACAGAGCCCACCCACCAGTCGTTACCGTACACCACTCCATTGTAGTCCACATCTGGCCTCCCACAGTTCACTGCCATGTGAAGCAAAGCATGACACAAAGCTCTGCATTGGACTGAGACAGTAACTTAAGTTTCTCTGTGTTTAAGTGGTGATAGCAGTGGTCATTGTCATGGTGGTCTTACCTCTGCACAGGGACTTGTAGCCAAGCCAGCAGCAGCTTGAGTCTCCACAGCGGTCCCTCCGCAGCTCCTGGTGCTGAGCCTGACAGCCTCCCAAACAAAGGGGTGCTGACCCAGACCAATAGACGTCGTCTATGAAATCTGGTTGGGGAATCCATTCTGTCTCAACTAAAGTGAAACATTGTTATTAGTTTTGTCATAAACCACAAGTGGATGAATCACAAACATCCATATAATAATAAAAAACAAACAAACAAAAGTGGAAATAATATCAAGCTTCAAAGTTGAGATAAAGAAATGTTGTTATTCCAGGATTAACAACTGTTTCCACAGTGCAATTAGCTCTGTTCCATAATTTAGAGACCAGAACATGATTGCACAGTAATAATAAACTGGAACTACAGAGAGGTCTTACCACTACCTTCCACCTCTTCAATACAATCAGGAAACTGAGAAACAGATCTTTGGAGAGTGACAAAAACCAGCAGCAGCAGATAATATAACCTCACTGTGCCCATCTTTTGACGTGATCAGTGTCTGTGAAAAACTGCAGATAGATCTGTGGACTTAGTCAAAGTCATAAATTTGTCCATTAACATTGTTTACATCCTCATGTTTTTCTGTTGTCCCAGCGGAGGTCACTGACTGCAGAATGAAACGGCAGAGTAGACTAAGCTCTGTTTGCTGCCTAATCTTCTACATACAGCTAATGCCACCATGTGCTGCATGTCATGCTGTGAGTGGACGCGCTGCTCCGACAAAGGGTTGACATGATCTAGGTCACCTGATCACTGAAGCTTTTTTTAAGATCAATGCAAAAAGAGGGATGAGAAGATCACAAAGCAATGTCAGGTTCACGGCAGAGTGCCAAACTAAATATTTGCCATTAAAGAATATGATATTAGAATGATATTATATTTGTGCAACTTTGTGGGCTAGAATCAGAAGATATAATGTATTTACAAATTTTTGGTCTTAAAATGATGCTTTTATCTAATGTTTCAGTGGGCTGATTGGCTTTAAATTTGGGGAAACAACATTCCATCATCTACAATCAGTTTTGAGCTAAATCAACCCATTCTGAATTAAACATATCTATTCTGGTGAAGCCTGATATATGTATCAAGCTGCAGTGGAACAGTTACAGTCAGCAGGTGGCGCCGTGGGAGGACGTAGAACAGAGTTGATGTGGAGATCTTAAAATCACATGGAATTACAACAAAGCATATTCCTCTCTTAATTACTTGTTCAAAGAGAAATCTTTGATTTTGCTATGTTTACAACAACAAATAATTGTTAATTTTATTTACAGTGACAAAAAAAGTCAAAAAAATATTTAAAATGTGATTTTTGCAAACGTTTTATTATGTTTATTCAAGCGTCCAAAAATTCACACTTTGAACTAACGAGGTAGGGCCCTCTTTTCTGATTTCCACACATCTTTGTGAACGCCAACGCCAACACTACATTTCCTTAAATCAAAACTTTTTTCTTCAAAGACATGGCTGATACACTTCTTAATGTGGGAAAGCTTTCACATCTAAAGAGAGAGAATAATCACAGACTAAGCAGTGCAGTGTTAGCAGCCATCAAACTGACATGGTCATAGTATGATCCGAGGATGTTACAGTACGAGATTCAGTGAGTGAAAATAATCTAAAAACACTGGTGATTAGGTCAACATAAGCTCAACATTAGTTCATAAAAACAAATATTACAGGTTCATTACCTAATATAGGCTCAATGTGGCTCATTGTGGAGTAAGCATTCTTTCAGTCATGTGTTTCTTAAGTGCCTATGGTTCTTCATGTTTTTCCATATATCTGTGTATCAGCACAGCTGATTGCAGAACGTCCTGTCAAGTATAGTGTGGTTGTGTAAGTAGAATGGTTGTGATGGTCAAACCAGCTGCATCCCCTGCTGCTGAGAAGTATCCTGGAGTTGCTGCATGACAGAGTCCTCCCCTGTTTGAGACAAGCCTCCAGTGAGGACACACATCATGCCATCATCGCGACTGCCCTCCTCAGTGCTGACGGTTGGTTCCTCAGTCCTCTGCTCCTCCAGCAGCACTCCTCTCAGCTCTACCTGCAGCTCTGAACAAGCTGCACCGGGGGAATCTTCCCCTAGCTCCTGACCCTCAGTCTGGCCAACGTCCTCATCCTCTTGCCTATTTTGTCTTTCCCTCATTAGCTGCTCCGTCAGCTCTACGCTCTCGTAGCGAATCAGCTGCAGTCGCAAGAAACCGTCCTCGTGTTCCTTGTACCTGGCAGAGTAATAAAGAGGCAATAAGTGTTGCATAACTGCATGTTTCAGAATCAGCGTCACTGGGTTGATTGATTTGTCAGTGCAAGACTTACTTGAACCTTGGGTGTCCAGAGGGCCATTTGAATTGGTGCTTTTTGTGCAGATGAACAGTTAGGCTGTTGCCCCTGGTGAAGCACTGATCGCACACATGGCACTTATAGCGAGCTATAAAATTCCCCTGATTGTAAAAACAAAGAAAAATGTTAGAAAACTATAAATAACACCAAACCTCTGCAAAGGAACAATAACTTACAAGATTCCCTCTCTTACCTCGTGCTGCCTTTTGTGGTGAATCTTCATGGTGACAAGTGTGCGTGAGGTGAAACTGCAGCCGGGAACGTCGCAGTGAAATGCCGACTCGCTGTTGTGGCTATCCAGGTGCTTGCGCAAGTCAACCAAATTCTTACACCTTGAAAAACAAAAATCAAGAAAATAATATTAAGAAAACCATAATGCAAGTTTGTCTTCAGCAGCTTAATTTTGTTTTGCATCGCTGCAGCTTTGAAGGATGTAATACCTGTATTCGCAGTATTCACAGCTGTAAGGCTTCTCGTTACTGTGGCGAAACTTGATGTGGTTGCGTAGTGAAGAGGGAGATGGACAGGTCATGTCACACAGCGGGCATTTGTAGTGGCTCACTGTACAAACAAGAAGACGGATCAATATTAAGATTAAATCATCTAATAATACAGCAGAGCAGTACACTGTCAACATGAAAGAAAGGAGCAACAAACTTTAGTAGTAAAACAGTCCAAAATATTAAAAAAATACTTTTATATATGTGTCTTTGTCAAGTCAAGAAATACTGGTAGTATCTTTTAAAATGAAACATGAGACTGTTGCTATGACAACTAAGACATTGATCATAAAGATTTATTCACATTGTTAGTTGTGCACAGGGATGCTGGGATCTAGAGAGCTGAGGCTTACTAATGTTTACCAACGTTTATAGGTACACCTGTGCAGAAACTCAACTGACAATGTGTGTGGGTGGCACATGGGTGAAGATGTACAGCAGCACCAGCAGAAAAAAAGAACAAAAAATACAAAGAACACAATCTTGTAAAGGATTTTTTTGGACCAAATGTTCACTTGGATGGAAAAGCGAGTATATCATATGTTTTATGACACCCATCTATCTTATGGTTTATGACACCCATCTTAGTGTCATTTTTTTATGGGCATGAGCTGAAACCAGTGTTGGCCCTCAGGCAGAAACCTTTAAAAGGCAAGTCATTGTTTACAAAAAAGGTTGTCAGTAGTTTGGTTCAAACGTGAGAGCAATGTGATCTTTTAAGTCCTCTAAAGCTCATGGGAATAATAACTAGTAACATGAGGGTGGTGGGACTGACCGTGGGTTCTCATGTGGTCTCTCAGAAGTCTTTCTGTTGCAAAACGTTTGGAACAGTGAGAACACTGGAACCTCTGACCTACAGCACACACAGCATGAATTATTAGATGACATGATTTGAACCTAAAAAAGTTGCTAACATTGTCCTTAATCTTTCTGTTTTAATTTGGGTATGTATTTACCTTCCAAGGCACTCTGTCGTATGATGTGATCAAATAGCTTAGTGTTGTTGGCGTACATCCCCCCACAGCCTGGACACGCCACTACCTTCTCCTGGGTGTGGCTGCGCAGGTGCTCCCGCATCTTAGGACGACCTTTAGCAGTGGCTTCACAATCTGATGGGTGAAAGACTCTGAACTCAACAATCTTTCAATCTTAGTACTGAGAAAGAAATCTACTCAGCAATCTGTTATAAACGTCACGGACAATAAATTAGTTGTGTTATCTTTAGTTACATTGACATCCCTAAACTATAATCTTGAGATAAATTAAGGTAAATGACGTACCTTTCCACCCACATCGCACTGGGAATTCACAGTCTCCTGTTGGTATATCCAGGCATTGGCTATGCATCTCCACATGGCGATAGAACCACTCTGGGTTTTCAAAAGGCGGTTGCTTTAACAAAGAAGAACACTCTTACATCAAGTGAACTTATTAAGACAACTGAGGTCCTGACTACAAACTGACAAAATGTTGTGTGATGTTAGCAGATGTAGACTATTGCGAAGACGTCTGCATGTAAGTAGGGGGCTTCTGCTGAGCTTACCTCACATTCGTCCCAAAGGCAGACAAAATTTTCTGGGATTTCAGGGATGCTGTTACTGTGGTAGCCAATGGAGCAGGTGCCTATTTCTGGCTGGGCACTGAGCATTTGCTGACCCAAGTTCTTCAGCTTAGTATGGTAGCAGTGAAAGAACAGATGTCTTCGCAACTCTCCAGGACCCTCCAAAGAACAGAAACCACAGTCTCTCCAAAGACAGTTTCTCTCCTCTTGACACAAGAAGTAGAGTTTGCATCATGACTAAGGCTGCACAATTCATCAACATTTCTTATTCATTGTCACTCATATAAATAGCACTGCACTAATGACTATTTGACTGAACTATCAAATTTTAGTGATGACTTTGCCATATTTAGTATCTGGTTGCAGATCCGTGGTAATATATGTCTGAATTTCAGGCCTGGACTGCGGACTTCTTTACTTTTTACTAGGTTTATTGGTTTATTGTGCTTTCAGTGTGGTCTTCAGAAAGCAAAACCAAGGTAAGGCAGGTGACTTGGCAAGTGAACTTTACCCTGGTAAATCATAAATATATGTTCTTTAAGTAAAGTTGTTGTTTCATTGGAACCCAGTGAACTGCGACCAGATCAATAAAAGTGAGTCAATGTTTCACTACTTCCAGGCTGCTCTCTCATGTCGATTCTTAAGTATGCTCTTTAGACATGACAAGTTGCAGCTCGAAATATAGCACAGGTTGAGCCACAGGTTGATACTTTGATCCACAGTACTGAAAACTGCCCACCTGTTTCTTCCTCGTCCTCCTCCGCCATGTTCAGAGCAGTAAGGTGACCCTCCACATGCTTGCAGAAGTTCTCCATCTGACTGAACGTCTCCTGACACGAACCCCATTCACATTCCAACTTCAGTGTTAGCTTATGGATCCGTCTGTGAGGCGGCATCTTTCGGAGTCAAAAAGCGGGTTGTGTGGTGTGTTTTCAACAGAAATCAACTCCAAACGTCGCCCACGTTTGACCATCACCTGGCACGTAGCGTCAGCGTTACAGCGTGCTAGCTAACACTGCATAGTAACAGTAACCAGGGCCTCTAAAACATTAACCTGCTCTGATAAAGCTTTTGAAACTTCTCCCCGATATATTTTGACAAACGAAAAAAACATCAATAGCGTCAAATAGTTTCTCCAAAGTGAGCTTGTCACATTATCTAAATGTTTCAGAGCACTGGCACGATGTGAACGCTGAAGTTTATTTTGGCCAGTCGCGGGTAGTGTGCAGTGCAGACGTCTCACCAGAAACAAAGCGCTCCTCAATAGTTCCGGGTTCAAAATGTTCCGCCTTAAACCTCCTCATGACTTTCGCTTTTTGTATTGTTTTTTCAGGGTTAATCAGGGTTTTAAAACGATTAAGTACATTCATGCAAATTCTGATACTTTGCGGAATTTTAAATAACTTTTATTATACTTGAGTATTGTCATTTTTTGCTTTTTGTGCCTGCACTTCACGACGTCTCAGGGGTACAATGGTACAATTTCCCCCATTTTATTTCATGTTTATAGTTACAATTTGCAGATTGGGATTTTTCAGTCAAAACATTGTCTGGTAATGCGGTGCTACAGATTATAAAACACCTAACCCTATAAAGCAAAGGGTAGTGGAACCTACATGAATATGTTTTTTTAGGTCCATACCATACCTACGGTCTAAGAATTTAAGGAGATCAGTTAGATATTTTCTTATAACATATACATACATACATAGCAAGAATTTTTCATAAAAATATTAATTGGGTTTGTCTGTTAATGAATCGTGACCACCACGTTCACTGCACCTCTGATCTAGCTGCACCTTTCTTTAGTCAACTTTAGCTCTGATACTGATATACATGTGATAATCTTATCATTCTGCTGATAACACTATTGCACTTTTAAATGAGGCTGTTAATGCAAAAATTGTACTTGTAATCAAAGATTCATGCATTGTGGAATGGCTAAGTTTCAATTTTATAATTTTTTATAAATCACAGTAAATAATTATGGCTCAATTATGGCTTAAATTACTTTTTATTTTTCAATTTGTGCCTTCAATCTCAATAGTAAACAGTTTACATCTTGTAGTTACATTCCCAAATAGTCCAGTGCCAGTTGAGTTCACATTGCCATTTGTCTGCTAAACCCTTTCAGGAAAAATGCACATTAGTCATAAATGTACATCTATGAATCCAACAATTGAAATAAAGGCATAAACAATTACTTCTTATTCCCTCTCCTTTTATAAACTTAATTAACTTTTACAAAAATCCAGACACTATAAAGTCATTTAATCTCTTCTAATATCCCCTCTATTTACCTTTCTCCACCTAGTCTCCTGTGATGGTCTTCAGACTGATTAGACTAATGTTTTCACTGCTTTTCTTCACATTCCGTTTGCTCAAAGGTAAAAACAAAACAAAAAAGGATACTAACTTTCTCATCTTTGTTGCATGTTTATGAATATGAACTGAGTATGAGTTGTATAGTTTTTGCCTTAACAGTTTCCAGAGACAGGTCACTGTGTGGGTGGGTTTTTGAAATATTTTTAGGGCACTTCTTATCTATAAATCTGTTAGGAAGTGATAACAGTTCAGTAGCAGTCAGCCATTGATGTTGGCTGCCCTGAAGACCGAGAGTCATCCCAACTTTGTGCACTTTCCTTTAAAAAAACAAGTATAAAAATATACTTTCAGGGTCGACACACACGTTAATTAAGACCCAGTCACATCTTCCTGCTTGTAATTAGTGAAACCAGAGAATAACTGACACTACTGCTGTGGATGTCAGATCCTTAACTATTTTTACTAACTGTTTTACAAAGTCAAACATAGCTTTATGCCTTGTACTGAGTCTTTACTGCATGTACAGTCTGAGTCAAAAAAGCAACAGTGAGGTAATGGACTCTATTAAAAGGCAGATGAATTATGGGCCAGCAAAGAAGTTCCAAAACAATATCACATTTTCTCAGTCGTTCTCTCTCTCTTCTTTCCTGGAGAGCTGTCTAGACGTCATAGAAGAGACGCACCAGATGATAACGGATCCCAAAAGCCACTGCACTGCCCATCACCTGAGGAAGACACAGAAATGAGCTTCCACTGAAATAATAATTCACTTCCTACATTATTCCAGGGTGTTTAGATACTGGAGGTGCTTTGTTATACCTGTATGAGGAGCATGATGACTGTGAGGTTCCTCTCATGGGTGGGCCCGAGTAATTTCAGCACCAGATTTATTATAGTCATGTTGTTGCATTCAATAAACTCATCATCTCCCTCCTGGCCTCTTCGCACTTCAAGCAGCTTCAATAACTCTGCCACCTGTTGAGGATTAAGAGCATTATTGTTATCAACCAATAAACCCTGTTGGAAGCCTGCCTTTGTCAGCCTCATGTGTGTGTTTACCCACCAAGACTAATCCTCACTTCAGGCACTTTTTTTGAATAGTTGACCTTGATTTGAGAGTAATAAAATGAGATGAAACAAAATGGCAAATCTGTCTAATAGCTGGTTAATTAATAGGGGAATTCAAGCTTTCTCTATCAAGAGACTTGTCCGTGATACTAACAAGTCTACCAGTGTTTCTTAAGGTTTTATTGCATCTGTCCCATCATATCTGCTGTTAACTGCTCGCCTTCATGTTTTTTAGGTAATTGCTTCTACAATGTGAGGCTTTGTTAACATATAAGTTTTGATGAAATATCCTATAATTTTTGAGTGGTGTTCAACTTATTTTTTATAAAATAATTTTGTGTTGATTCTTGCAGTCTGCAAGAACAAAGTATGAGTTCCACCAAATCCTGTTATAAAGATCTGCAAGTGCATGCCTTTATTTTGGAGGCATGTGAAAGAAGGGCACATCTTATTTTTAACGCTCATTTTTTTTTCTTAACAACTGTTTGCAGGATGCCATTAGGTACTCTATCTATTTGTGCTTGCACAAGATTAATAACTATGATATGATTAGGGTTAGGGTAAGGTTTACTGGTACTTTTTATACACAAAAGGTTACGTGTTGCTTGTTTCATATGTGTTAGCCTATAAAAAACAGATTTGGCTGCTTGGTAATGGCAAATTATTTGTCTGAGCTAAACCTTAAGTTAACAATATTCCCCATACTGCATACTTGTCCAGGAGTAAAAAGGCCAGTTCTGGAGACTATATTTTATGTGCTCTATTAGTGTCTCTTTTAGCCTTTTTTTCCTGAATCAGTTCCTTAATTTATTCTTTTTTTGTATTCTGCCCTAATATCAGCCATAAACACAAAATATGACATCAAATATAAAATTCTCCAAAACAAAAATCTCCTCCTGCTTGCTCTTAACTGGATAATGTATTATTTGCTCAAAAGGTTTGCCTGAGAAAATGTGAACATGGGCTCTTATGGTTGGTGTGCTGTAAATCGTTTTGTCTGAGTTCACAGGGAATTAGACTCAGAGGCTGGCACTAAGCACAACTATACAGATGGTTTCGTTTGCCTACATAGGTCATACAGAGGCATCAGTTTAAAAAAAAAAACTGTTTCATGATCAGTTAAAAGCCCCTAGATGTGTGTTAAATGAAATCAGATCAGTAAAATAAAGAATATACAAGCGCAAGAGCTTTACCGTCAGAATGAGGTGTCCTAGTTTAGAAAGGTCTTTCCTTTTGAATTTAGAGTAGCTCATCCCCAGTTTGCCCGTGTCTGGATTCAGCCTTTCAATAGCGGTGACATTGTGATGAAGACAAAAGGAAGAAAGGTCGTGAACACAATCAGTATGAATGATGAATGAAAAGATTTCACAAATAAATTTGAAGCCCATGATGCAGCTAGTTACCTGGGGAGCCGGTGTCTGGGACAGGGGATGATATGAAAAAGCTGAGGCAAGGAGTAGATGAAGTTAACCACTTGAGGAATGAAGAACAGCAGCATTGTTTTGCTGAAGTGTCCCAGGATGCCGACCACAGCAAATGTCATCCCTGCGAAGTAGCAGAAAGTGTCTCCAACAAACACAGATGAGGGGTACCTGTGACAAAACAGGGTGCAAGTTCATAAAATAAAGGTGCACTGCGATGCCACATGTTCCTCTGCATTTTTCATAAAGCCGCTTCATGTGATCCGTTAAACTTACCAGTTGTGGTAAAAAAGTGCTAATGTGGTGAAGAAGAATGGTATCATGAAGTACAGGGAGAAAACATGGTCATCACGGAAATCCCCTAATAGATATGAAAACACAACAGACCAAATGTCAGATAAAATAGCATTTTGCCTGTTATGAAAAAAAATCTGTGCAACAGGAAAGAGGCACACTGTAAAAAAAATCTACATTTATAAATCAAACAGCATCACACTCAGTCTGAAAAGGGGACAGACAGTCTGCCAGTGTAACACAATAACACCACAAATATATCCAATACTCTTATGACTTGTAGTGTAGAGGGTGGGATCTTAAAATGCTAAAACAAACCACACACCACTGAGCTCCAGCAGGTTGAAGATTATGATGGAACCGGAGATGAACAGGGCTTGACCTGACTCAATGCCATTGATGCCTGCTAGGATGTTGATGGCGTTTGTGCAGAATACTGCAAGCATTCCCATGTAGACGTAGTAGAGAACACCTGCAGAGGACCATGAATGGCATCATTTAAAGAGCGACCAAACATGAATGTAACAGCATGTGATTTCTGATATTATTTAATGCCTTTCCCCAACATGACCATGTGTGTCTGACAGCATGATGGAAAAAAGCATAATTTTCATAGTTGACAACATTTACAATTTGATCTTGAAAAATTAAAGTCAAACAGCACTAATTTTCTGTAGCTTCAGATTGAAAATTAGTTAAACAAAAGAAAAAAAAGGGACAAATATCATGTTCAAGGGATTGTAATTCCCATCCGGCCTGAGCTACCTTGATGCTGCCCACACAATGCTGCAAACAACTCACCCAAATCTAAATGCAGCCCAAGCAGGGCTCTGAAGGGCTTGGGCACCACAATGACCGTGTTGCCGAAGTTTGTAAAATAGACCATGAGCAGTGGCAGGGAAGCCATTGTGGGAAGCAAGAGCTTGTGTCTCCACCGCAGGTTCAGAACATCATCAGCAAAACCCAGGAAGATCATGCAGCAGATGGCCAAAAGTGCACCAATCAGCTGCACAAACTGACCAAAACAACAACAACAACAAAGCAGAGAGTTAGGCTCAGATTTGAGACAAACACATGTTTACTATACATCAGTCAACCCACCTCATCATGTGGGAAACCCATGCACTGATCTCCAACAAAACAGCTAAGGAAAGGCACTGGGATGAAGCAGAACAGGATGATGAGGAAGACTGTGCCACTGATGACTCCTTGCGACTCTGGGCTGCAAAGAGAAAGAGAAAGAGAAATAAGGGGGAAGTGTGAAAAGCGGGATCCCTTCAACCGTCGTATTTCACTGCACATACAATTAAACATAAACTGGAGGGGAAAAAATCACTGGATCTGTAGAATCATGACTTACACTTCCTTTTTGGTAGTTTTGTTTAGGTCCATTCCGTACAATCTGGCTGAGATGAAATGGTCTTTAAAAGCAGGAATGAGTTTCAGTGTTGCCATGCAGCCGAGCGCCGACATGAAACAGTTGATCACCAACGGCAGGACAGGAACCGGTGACATGTTTTCAGGCATTTTGGTGGGTCTGTGTGTGACAGATTAAATCAAGTCTCTTGCTAATCGGACGTTTCCCCTCCAAGGCGATCGATACACGAGCTTTGGCTGTCTTCACTGAGGTAAAAACATGTCATAACGTTCTTTTAAAACAAAACGCATCTCCGCCTTTCCGGCGTCAAAGAGGAATATGTCCACAAGTCACAGTGGTAATTCATATCAGCGTTCATATCTGGCTGTTGCTGCTATTATCTGTTCACTACCTGGTTGTTAAAAAAATTCCACGTCTGACATCAGATATGAGGAGGTAGTACTTCCGGCTAGGCTCTTCAAAATAAAAAAGCTATATTCAATGCTCTCATTGACTGTACGGGTGGAAAGGAGAAAACTCCATGGGGTTGCAATGTATCAGTTTAAAAGAGCAAGACTGCCCCACCAAAGTGGGATTAAAATAGGAAGTTTTTAAAATAGGTAACATGATATGCAACAAATCAGTGGGAGGAGGCCAACCTCTGATTTTCTTCTTACATGCCAAAGTACAGATTGGAAGTGGAAAAGGCCATTCCGTATTAAGCAAAAGCATCAATGCAGCAATGTAAAATTACACCATTAGGCTACATTGTTAGGCGCTGAGCTACCTGACATCACGGCTACTGTGGATGAGCTTAATCTAATTATTTAATGCATATTAGTTCTTATCATCATGTACACAAAATTAATCACAGAACTCACAATATTAAAGATTTATTGCTGGATTCAAGAAAAATGTGTTACGATACAGAAACCAGATGATATTGTACTTGAATAATGAAAACTCATAGATAAAATTCAAGTAATAGAACAAGAATCAGGTGTATTGCACTCCAGGTTTTCACAAACTAGGATTTTACCTCTTGAGCATAATAATAGAAGTTGTAAGAAAAAACAAATATTAAATACAAACGGGTCTGAAAAAAATAGAAAACACTATAAATAGAAATATAGAAAAAAAAAAAATTTAACCCTAAAAGGAGCTGATTAAAGAAAAGACGACCGTGTTAAACAAGGGGTTGGAAAATATACACAATATAGAGTAAAAAATGTGTGCAATTTAATTCAATCCAAAAATTTACTTTAATGTATTTAAATATGTTGATATTAAGTTAACAAAACGTATAATGTCCGCACAGTTAGCCCAGGGTCGTCGCCTTGTTAGGTGGCATTTCCCCCCCTTTATTGTATTCTTTTATTTTGAAGACTCTTTTTCTTTCACTTCCCGTTTGCTGTCGTTGTCTTCCCCTGCAGCGCCACCTGTGGGCCACTACTGTTGTTTGTCAAATCATCATAATCTTAGACAGGTTGCAGAGGCAGCAGGGTCCGATCATCAGTGGAGAAATTGAAAGCAAGTGGAGTCTGAAACGCGCTTACGGAGAGCAGGAGGTTTCATTTTGAATCGATGACAGTAAACAGAAACCGATCGACACAACGCTGATACCTTCGAGATGGGAAACACGTTTGTTGTTGCACATCGCCACAAAGCCAGCTTCATATTCCCAGTTCTTTCCTTTGGATCACCTGCAGCCCGCAGTTCAGACCGTTTGAACTGAACGGTAACGTTAGGTGGGTATGACGCTACTATTGATTATCGGAGTTTGGTCCGCTAACGTGCGCTGCATCGTCCTGTTTGCTAATGCATGAATCATTCTTGTATTGCTGCGTAACGTTAATGCAGTTAAGTGCATGGGCTCCTGCTTCATGTAAGCACAAGTGGCAATTAAACGTGATTTTAGATAGGAAAAATAATGTGAATGCGGTCTCAGCCACCTCTCTGTACACACTCTGTTTATTCCTCAGTGATAACTTGCAATAACCCTTGAATTAAGGTGACTGACGCTGAGTGCTGCTCCTCACAGGCAAAGGGAGCAGATCTGCCCTGACTGACAGTCCTGATATTTTCGACCGGACCTGATGATATGAGAGGCTCCGGGAGACGGTGATGGAGCTCCGGCAGTTGGGCTGGCTGTGTCTGGTGGTTCTCTTCCTTGTCTCCTTGCTCATTGTGCTGGGATGGCTGCTCCAGTACTTGCTGAACCTACTGCGGCTGCGGAAAGCCAGGAAGACAGCCGAGCAGGACGGGAGGGAACCAGCCTGGCAGCAGCCATCCTTCACACAACCCCACCACTGTCAGCCTGGAGGTGTGTTGGGCTTCCTGCTGAAGCTCCGCTGGGGTAAGGATGGAGGACCTGCATCTGAGGCCGGGGTAAAAGGCTTGCTGACGTCCCTGTTCTCCTTCAAGTCCTTCAGGGGGCACTGGCAGAGAACCTGGGTCAAAGCTCTGAATGAGCAAGCTTGCAGGCATGGGGTAAGTTATTGATCTCAGATCTTGGTCTGGAGGAGGTGTTGCCCAAATCATAGTGCAAAGGAGAAACGAACAAGATGGTTAGTGTGTGAAAGAGCGCGTCTAAAGGTTATTCCACCAAGCAGATGCATAAATAGTTAAGCAGGGGCTGTTACAGTTGGTGTGCACATGTGCGCTGGAGGTGTGGGAGTTGGAGTGTCTAATCTGGAAGAGGATGGGGGGGCAGAGCCTTGCATAACAGCTCTGAATCAATACATAGAAGAGAAAGAGGTAAAACCAGTGAGCATAGCCACAGTGTGAACACCCACACCTCGTAAAAATAGTCTGGTGCAGCCGGCCTGTAGGGGAGAGAGAGAGATGAGTTCAGCCACAGTTGAAAGAGAAATGGTTGTCTCAACTTTCCTTGAAGCTCATAACCTAAAGCAAACTGTATTAACATAAGTATTGTTACACGCATATATATGAGATTCATCTTGTCTGCCAGGTGCCAGAGGCTTATCATAACCTCCTAAAGGTCTGTCTCCTTTTAAACAGTTTCTTTGATGTGCGTGAATCAAAGTCTGACACACAGTCAGATGTTTCCTATAAGCACTGGAAGAGGAGATGGACCCCCCACCCCCTACTTAGGAACTGTGTGTGTGTGTTGAATGAGAGATGAGTTGGCGGGGAGTTTAAAGGGGTCAGATCACTTCACGGTGTGAACATTCACAACAAACACCACTTGATTCTGATTCATAAAGGGGTCGCCACACCTTGGCTGGTTGCAAGCTTACCCTCAGATGCTCCAGTGAACACTTATGAAAAATACTCCTTCAGGAATGATGTAAGAATTTAAAATACACTTACAACTTCTCCTAAATCCTAATTCTCTGATTAAAAATAGAGATGCACAGGAAAAGAAATATGTAATTATTCCTGTCATAATAATACTAGTTTTTTTTTTTTAAACATTTAGGGTTTTTGTGATGATATTATCATCATTTGTTATCATCTAACAACATTTTGTTCCCCAAATCAATGACTGAACAAATTTAAGTTTGTTTAGTGTTTAGTGTATAACACAATTAGTATTTCCACTGTATCAATCAGTACTGTGACTAACAAATATGTAACTATTGAGAAATATGTTAAAATTTTAGGTTTGATCTTATAGATTTTTTTTTTCTTTACCTTTGGACAGAGCCAGACTAATTGTTTTGGTCAGTTTCCAGTCATTATGATAAACTAAGCTAGGTGCCTGTTGGCTTTAGCTTCATATTTAGCATACAAATATCGGAGTATTGATTGCCTCATCTTTGCCTTTCAGACCTTAATCAATATAAGATATAGACAGTGTGAACTGTTACAGCTGACGGTAAAAATAAGCTTCAGTATATTTCTCCTCTGCACACCACATGTGTTTTGACATTCAGCATTAGGCTCAATAATCTTATATCTGTTATCATCAAAAGTGTTAATCATTTTTTCCCTGGTGGAGGAGGTCAGAGCAGCGTGATTCTTTGGAACCGTTTCTCTTTGATATGTCTGTGGTGGTAAGTTGGAGCTTAGTTATCTAACAGCAGCCTAATTAGTTTATCCATTGTGACCTTCGTTGCTCTCAGTTACCAAGAAACTCCACAACATTGGAGTGAACCTTGGGTGAACTTTAGAGTGTTGAAGGAAAGTTAGTTTAACAAACTGTCCAGGTCACAACCGCACTGTATTGTTCTTGAACAATCATGAAAAGTAAATTACAAACAACTTAGCCTTTGTTTAAATACCTCTATGTAGTACTAAACACGCAAGGCAGGCTTGGAAATGAGATGGTCTGCTTTTAAAGTGCTGTAATTTTTAAGTAGGAAGTTGCCATGGATATTATTTCTTTTGGCACACACAGACCTCATACCTTCACGGCTCTCTGTGGATTTGATCTTTAATGACTGGATGACCTTTAGGCTTATAAAACGCTCAAAAAAAAATCAGTACACGCACATGCTAGATTTTCACCCAGCAGCGATAAGGGGTATAATGTTTATAGTAAGATAATTTTCCAGACTGGGTAAATGCGTCAGTGGAGGTGGGGGGCAGAGACAAGCTGTCTGTTTGTGTGTGTGTGTGTCTGTGTGGTGCTTAGTTTGTGAACTGAGGGTGAGAGCCAAAGCTTCCCGAGCTCACCCATCACAATAAAATACATGCTTGTCATTGTGTCTATGTGCAGAGCAATCTGTTTTTCTCAGTGTGTCTGGAAAAGATGCAAATTAGTTTGTCAATGAAGTTTTGAACCTGTTAGAAACTCACTAGTGACAAACATGCTCAAGTACAGTAGATATGCCTTATGACTTATGCTAAATTACAAGACTGTGTTTGTCTTCTAATTTTTAGTTCCTCTCCAAACACACTGTCAACATACTCTGCTAAAATGAATATTTTAACATGGTTTTCCTACATAAGGCTAAACCCCCCCCCGAAAATAATCTAGAAGCACATCTACTCTTTCTCAGTCACTGAGAGATTTTGGATCTATCAGTCACAGGTCTTGTGTCCCACCCACCCACCCGCCACTGCTCGCACTAGTTTGACTGGTGCAAGAGCAGTGTGCATCAAGATGTTCACACTAGAGAACCCATTGGAGACATTTAACGAGTCTTGTTTGATCCTCAGTCAGACTCAGACTCAGACGAGGAGTCTGTTGTGCACCAAAATCAGCAACTAGCAGACAACAGAAGAATGCCAAGTGTAGTTAGCATCTTTTATTTGTCTAAGTTGGTGGCTAGCTCGTTAGCTTGTAACCGGCAGCTGTTATTTTGCTTATGTAAACTCTCACTCTCAGTGCTGATAAGTCTTCTTGTGCACTGGAGATTTCAGGTTTCTTTGCCTCCAGCTGGCTTTCATTTTTACATCATACCAACAAGACTGTAGAAGAATGTAATAAAACACCTCTCTAATGATTAATTTTGCACAGTATAGATGAGGTTTAACATTTCAAGGGGCATAAACATATTTTTGAGTTCAGGGAATCTTTAATGGTCAAGCACTTTGTAAAAAGTACCTTTTAAATATCAGACAGATGCATCAAATGTAAAAGTAAGTGTTTTTAACATGATCATAGTCTGTTATCGCTGTCCTTTTGTCAGCGCTGTTTAGGCCCAGAGTTGGTTAACTGTTTGTTCTGGCTTTTCACCTCCTCTTTAGACCTGACTGGAGGAACCTGCTCAGGAGGTTTGTGTCAAGTGTTAAAACAAGTCACATCACATTCTTTGCCCATCACATACGGTGCAGCTGACACCGGATCGAAAACAGACACTAGAGCAATGGTCCAGCCTTTTGTCCTGAGCACCCGCGTTCTCCTCGAACTTCCATTTCATTAATTATGTTTCTACATCAAGCAAAACATGAGCGTCCCTGGAGGAACACTGAGCAATGAAGATACTGCTGCAGTGTCATCATGTGGGGATTAGCACAAATCCTTTATAGCATTAACCTAAGTACTTCTGCGGCATTTAAAACTGATGCTGACAGAGGTCTTTAAATAATGATGTTGAAATTTATCCAAATAAACTTGAATGTGTCTGCCTGATAGTTGGAGCTATAAACTAGGAGCCATCTTTTTTTCTCTGCAGGCTCCAGTGTGTTGGCTCAAGGATTAAAACCCTTTTTTATTGTTTATTTTATGATTTATTTGATAGTCATTTTTCTTCTGCTGTAAAAAAAAAGGAAATAATCATCTCTACCATCTCCTCCACAAACTCATTTCATATAATGCTAAAGCAAGTAGTATATTAACAGAAAACTGAATTTGTGCTGCTTTGATAATCAATTGATTTTTGAAGTAATTTTCCAAACAAAAGTGGAAAACGTTTGCTCGTTCCTATTTTTTAAATGTAAGTATTTACTGCTGTCTGTAGTCTGATCTAATATCCTCTGCATTGCAAATGTTGATTAGACCAAATAAGCAACAAGATAGTTCTTTGCATCTCAGAGAAAATTATGATTTGCACTTTGTTTAATCATCCGTCATTTTGCAGACAAAACAATCAACCGACTATAGGAAAAAAAAATTGACTTTTTTAAAAATACTCTTATTTGCTCTCTTGACAAAACTAAATATTAAGCACGAGCCAGTGGCCAATTAGCTTAGCTTTGCACAAAGTCTGGAGCCTGAGTGAACACCCAGCCTGACGCTGTCCAAAGATAATAAAAAAACTGCCCATCATCACCCTCAAAGCTCACGAATCAGCACGTTACATCTTTTTTGTTGAATCTGAAAAAAAAAAAAACAGTGTGAAAACACCAAGTTTGGTTATTATGTGGGATTTTGTGCCAGACGACTCATTTTCCTTCTGGATGCTTGTTGTCACTATAAACCAGATAAGAAGACAGTGTTATTGATGTTCTCATTTGATTCCCTGCATGGAGACTGACTTACTTTACTTTGAAATTACGTAAAAGCTTAATCATAACCTCATTAGTACTTTTCTCTTAAGGGAACTGTGGTGAAAAAGTTGCAGAAAGTCTTACTAGTTTCTAAGTTTTCCATTTTGATTCAGCATTTCATGTAGACAGTTGACTCCTAATGAAAAAATGATGCATGCAGTCTGGTGTTGCCTGCAAATGTCACAAGGGTTTTTATTAAGATTGGGTTGCTCTTAAGATTCTTGAACATAATATTAAAGACCTAAGAAACAAAGTTGTCACATGGCAAAAGGGGTTCAAGGTTCTATTTTATATTTTAAAGCTACTGCACTCCCTAAAGCAGGGCCGTAACTTTGTGCTTGTTGATATACAACAATTATGATCGATCTTGTTTTAAAGATGGCAGAGATGTTAGTGGGTCGCTGTCTTTAGCTCTGAATAGCACTCATTTTATTGTCGATAATCTGTCCACTGCAGCAGACGGTGATGTAAGTCAGGAACACTGCAATACTGATGTGGGACCCTGTAAACACTGCTAGTTTACAGAACAGCTCATGCTGCCTCACTAAATTTGAGTGTCATCATGCTGTGGCAGACCCTGAAGGGGAGACCTCACCCTGACTACTGAAGTTCAATGTACAAAACAACAAGACAAGAGAAAAAAAAAAAATGCTTCAGGAGGTTGAATCCTGACAGGGACTTTGGGAATTGTTATATAAATATAGAAATATAGTGAACAACAGCAAATGGCATAAGCTACGCATCATTGTTTGTGAGATTGTAGAGACAAGAGACAAGGTGTTAGTGACAGTTTTCCATTCAGTGTCTTATTTGAGCATACGCAGTCAAAAGATTATACTTTTATGTCTGTATCTTAAGGTCCAATAGAGCTGAGGAGATACTGAGAGGAACAGAGTGCTTTTCTTAAAATACAGATTAGAGGTGACAATTGCAACCTCAGGGGGAAAAATGAGTGGTTGTGTGCTGGCCATGTGTTGCAGCTGGGTTCTCCACAATTTTGAAGATATGTCAAGTCTCCTTCCAGTCAAAATATGATGACTGAAAGAATCGCAGAGAAGACCACCCTTCTCATTCTTCCTGTGTTGCCTGTAATCCAGGATTTGGACTGAGCTTGATCGCAGCTAGTTATATGCAGCAATGTCAACAGAAGGACTTCCTAAACCTGCATAAGCACTTGTGTGTGACGACCCGTAAACTAGATTAATTAATGTTGAATTTTAGGGGGTTATCAAGTGATTAGATTTACTTGTAAAGCTATAAACATGGATATTGAGTACAACCGAGCGTGATAAATCTTGTCCTACAGCTGTATATGTCAAGGTTTATATGCCATTGCTATGGTTTGTACACTGTGCTTCACTTAAACATGTGCAGGTTAAACAGAGAACAAGACACAAGAATCTGTTCAGCTTTAAAAGCACTTCCTACACCTTTGAACAGCAATCCCATTAGCAGTATGTTTGATGACTCAGTTTTTTATCCAGAGCAAATGTATGTCTGCTAAAGAATTACTGCAGAAGCCTCTGGATATAATCTTGCCTTGGCAGCGGGACTTGATATAGAGCTATTCAGATGTCTCTGGCTGGATTATTTATTGTGGAGGAGGCTTTGAGGACTGGACTGGTTGGCTTCGTCAGGCCTGCCTATCATAGTAGCACCAACTGTGTGTGTGTGTGCGCATCTGCAGCTGACACATGATGCCAAACCACCGTCACTGGGTTCAGTGGGTGGAAGAGGAGGACTATTAGAGCGTACGAGTGTGCATCTGCAGAGAAGCATGCTCCCTGTCCATTCAAGATGTGCAGTTATAAAGAGGCATGTGATTAGCTTAAGGCCACAGTTCACTTCTTCTCTCCCTAACTGTGAGCTGTGAGTAGATGATTAATACATTGCGATTATTCTCAAATGTCGTTAAGATGTCCTCTTAACCACAGGGGATGTTGAGCACTTAGTGCTCTTTTGTTATGATTGTGCAGGAAACTAACATCAGTCACTGCAGCTGATGAAAATCAAATTCACCAGCCAGTTTTACAGCAAAAAGTTAACTGTACAAGTGATTTTACTATCTCTGCATGTCAGGTAATAATCTAGTTCTAGTACAACATAGTGACTGAACAAGTTGTGAAAGGAAGCTAAATCCTAAGTGCTTATTACAAGTCTTGTACTTTTTTTCCCCATCTTGCTCGGTTTTAATTACACAAAGTAGTTTCTTGTTCACCACCAGTTCTTAAAATGTTATAACATATATTATATTGGAAGTATAAAAATTAATTGAATTTCATGCGCCAACTCAAACTCAGCTTAAATCCAGCACTCCGTGCTTAATGGCTAATGGGTGGATTGGTTTATTGATTTCAGCAGAGAGACTGAAAGTCTACAGTCAATCTATAGGCTAAATGCTAACGTCAGCATGCTAATACCCACATTAATACTGCAAGCTTTCTGATATTTGCAGATAATGTTTAGCAGGTGTGCCATGTTATTTTTTAATTTGAACATGCTAACATTTACTATTTTTTGCTAGAAATGATAGCGTGGTGACATCTACATGCTAAAAAACAATGTCTCTCTTTTAGCCAGATTGCTAGCATTTGTAAGAAAACAGAACCTAAATTTGTTTTGCTCTGACCAATGACTTGATTTGTCAGAGCAAAACAAATTTAGGTTCAAGTCATTGAACTGTTGTTTGTGTATGCAGGCTAAAATGATTTCAATTCAAGCTCCATAACATAATTATTTGATTTTTTTTCTGAGTAAAAACTAAATAAAACATTAGTGATAGCTCTTTTTTATATGCACAACAAAATTTTGTACCAATTGTAGCCTGAACTTCAGATAGTCAAAACCAATGGAAAGTGCAGGAGAGGAAGATGAGGGTCAACAAAAGCCACAGGGGGAGTGTATTTCTGGTTGACCCACATGCTTTTCAGAGGCGTTCAGCCAGCCGAACCCAAAGGGCCCAGTGCTGACAAACCTGAAGTGACACCATGGATGTCCTCAGGAAGTGTCTCATTCCAGAAATACCCTCTACATACACATATACAGTGAGCAGTGGTGGTTCACAAGGACAAATCTGTGGTTATGCTCCTAGCCTTGCTCACTCCATGACTAGATGAGCTCTGTATACTCTGCCAGGACACACAACACCACAGAGCACCAGATGGCTACCTTAGATGCCAATGGAGGCAAATTGTCTGAGTAAACTCCCTGTAAAGAGACAGAAAACTGTGAACAAACGACTAGTTAGACTAGTTCTAGGCTTTACCTGAAACATTTAAAGTAGTAAATAATATTAAAATACTTTTGAAATATATTTTATTTCAGGAATGTGAGAGACACCAAAACTGGACAATGGCTGTATCTTTCTGACCAAACCTTCATGCATGTGCACTTCCAGCCCTGTGGTCACCTCAAGTGATACAATGCTGGGGTTTTAGTTAAGACTGGAAAGTAATTCTTAACAGGAAAATTGGCAGCACGTCACTGGCACAAACTACAAAGGCTGAAAATCTGATGACTCAACCTTCTCTTAAGCATGCAAGATTTCATCGACACATACAGCCTCTGCTGCCATATGTCTTAAAGTGATTTGCAAAAATATAAAACTGTCAATTTCTTTTTGTCATGGTTTTGCATATTTGACAGTAAAAGCTCAAATCTGTGTCAAGAGTTTTTTGGATTAGGAATTATAATGCTGGATGGCTTCTGGTGATCTAGTAGTTAAGACATGTAATGCTCTAAAGATTCAAATTTTCACCAAATGATAGTGTCCCAGACAACACTGACATTTAGGAGTATTTCTGCATGACTCTAATTAGCTTCATTGCAAAGATGCCAGCAGTGTTTGACTGCAGTGACACAAACCTGTAGCAATGCACATCCTTGAGCCACAAACAGTCAGAATCTGGTGATTAATGGGTTTATCTAAAGCCCTCACAATCTGAAATACATCGCATGATATTTGTTCTGCTCTCTGGATGTAATGAGCGGCTGGGTGACTGAGCAGTTCTAGAGGCTCCAGCCAACCAAAGTAAACACAGTCGGTTGTACGCTGTGATCATGTGACTGCAGGGTCGGTCCAGGGAACTACGTAAGCTTGCAGCATTGCACTTGGCTTCCTGCCCTCCTGGCTGGAGCACTGACACGCACACACACACACACACACACTCACACATACACACCTGCACACACAGAGACACACAGACACACACTGCAAACTTTGTTATATCATCCTCCTACCTCTGCCCCGCCTCCACTGTTGTTGTTGATACAGACTGAACTTGGATCTAGAGGAACATATGCCCTGACAATAGGGGATTTGTTTTCTCTCGCTTGCATCTACTGAGCCAGTCTATTGGACCAGATCCTCTGGCATGCTCACACGGTGATAGTAAACCACTGGTGTTGCCACAGTGCTAGTTTCTTACAGTTGAGACGCTAATTCTTCCTGTTAGGGGTGTCTTCCAAGTCTGACACTCCTCCAGTCACAGCTGCCTTGTTGTAGGCATGACTAAGCACTGACTGATGCAGCTTTGATAATGAAGGCTGTTATGAGGCTGAGGCACTCTGTGCTCTCAGCAGCTTGATTGAAAAAGGGAATCCACCACTTCTGCGTTATTCCAAAAGCTTATATTAACTTCAAAGTACTTCTTTCCACCCCTTGGTCAAACATATGTTGTCATTTTTTTCGCCAATATCTTCAGGCACTGTTCATCTGAGTGCACAAATCCACAGAGCAGCCTGGGCCTGAACAACAGTTGTGGATTGCCATGCATTGCAAGTACAGCAACCTCATATTTGTTGCATTTTTTCAGGCATACACATGTAAAGAGTCTGTTTATATATTCATTTAAGCTTTCATGCAATAGATGAAACAGTGTCAGCTTGTAATGGTGAACCTCAAGCATGAGAAAATAGTCACACATTAATAGTCATGACTTGATCACAAAAATTGCCTAAAGGAATTTTTTTTCTGCAAGGAGGTTGCTGTATGTTGTAAAGCATGTTGTTTTTTTTAAGGATTATAAGGTATCATTATCATGCAAAGATCAATAAAATTCTCCAATAACTGATACCAAACAGGCGTAAAACTCTCTGCACACTAACTGACTAGAGATCCAAAGGGGCTGTGACTAACTGCTACCCAGATTAAAGGCTGTATGACTGCAGTACAAAATCTTTTATGTCATCCCCAAGTGTGTTTCCTCTTTCTCTTATGTAATATACGGACGTTTGTTATGTTTCTCTGTCTCTCCCAGAGCTCCATCCAAATCACTTTTGACAGCAGTCTCCAGTTAACCGCTGCCTCTGAAATACAAGGTGTGACCTGCACTGACCAATCAGCACACCGAATGGTAGGTAATTGGACAGATAATCTTTGTAGTCCATATTCATTATAGATAAAACAAGGGCTGGATATTTTTTTAAAAACTGTGACACCAAAATTGTGACTCCAAATGTTTGGTGGCATCTGTCAAATATAACAGGCTTGTTCTCATCACAGACAGAGTGTAGTTGCTCCGGCCATTGCATAAAACTTAAAAGCATTTTTGGTGATGGCTGCAAACAAAAGCATACAAATAGTTATTTATTTAGATGTGGGTACAAAAAGGTTAAATGCAGGTATCATGATTGAAGAAGTTTTCATACGACTTGGTACTCAGTTATTTCAGTTGAAACTTTGAAGGTATCTAGCACAGATGTCCAGCCCTAGCTGGAAAACATGCAGGCGAAGGATTCCCTTCTAAAGACGACATTTTTTTTGCCAGTCACCTATCACAATTTTTATTGATGCAACAAAAGACAAAAATTCTATCTCAACTTTCTGTGTCAATTCAAGTGAGAAAGACACATGCATTTAAAAAGGCTCATTTCACAGGTTCTTCTCTGTAAATGTTGGGTGGACACCGTGACATTTCCTGTGACGGTGACCCAGCAGTCACCTGCAGCCGTCTCCATGGACACCTATCAGATCACCATAGCACCTATGGTGACAAAGGTACAAAAGCACACCTGGATTTTTGCACATTTGAAGGCTGGACACTTAAACAAATGCAAATGTTAAAGTATCATTTGCATTATTTATTCAAACGTGTATGTAAACAAAAATCCCTGCGTCACTGTCATGGTTGTTAAATATGGAATCTTAGTACATTTTTACTAGTTTTTTCAATCAGTACAACATCAACAGCCTCTTTCATTTGCATTTATCAAAACAAAGAACTTTTTCCCATAAACCCTTTTACCTCCTGTCTTAGTGATGTTTTTTTTCTCTTTCTGAAAGGGAGTAGTAATAAATGTTGGAGGTAATTTTTCATCTATGCGTCACTCCTTCCACCTCCTGATGTTTTATTGTTGCACCAGAATAAAGCGTCCTCTGCGTGTTCTGTATCATAAAGGAACCCCACTGTTTTTTCCATCAAATATTACCCAGTGTTTCATAAAGTGAAATGTAATAAATGAAAAAAAAAAGTTCTGTTTTATCCTCTGTGACCTAATGTCTGCTAAAGTGCTGCTTGACCTGTCTACCATCCCTTTCTCCTCCTATCTGTCTCCATCAGGTGGTGGTGTGTCTGGAGGAGGTGGAGGACGAGGGTCTGGTGTTGTCCTGGACTCTTTCCAAGCAGCCATCATTTACACTGACCGTGTCTCCATGCAAGCTGCAGAGACAGGTGAGAGCATCTGATATCTGATACCACTGATATGATATGTCTCCCTCATGTAGCCAGCAGAGGCCTCGGTTCTAAGAGAGTTTAAAGTTTACAAGCTGAAAGGTTGGATACATTCAAATGAGTAAACTTATTTTATGCAAATTGTTTTCAAGACTGACTCCATAAATCTCAGTCAGCATGGAATGTTTTGCATATGAGTCACTTTCCATCCCATTTATCTCTTCATGAGTCATACTGGAAATGCGGTTCTTGAATATCATTGCATAAATATGCACGTCATTTAATGCCTTTTGTCTTGGATGGAAACAGCATCAATAATGTAAGGAAAAAAACTAATATTGAAGCTATTTTTTTCACAACTGAAGACAGCTTTAATGGATTTAATGGATAATAGAACAAGTTTCATATTTTGTATTTGGAGCAAATGTAAGTATGAAATATGTGGATTAGTTCAATTCCCAAGAGGCGCAATGGCTTTTGAAAATTAAATGGCTTTTAGTTGAGAAAAACAGTAAACAATTATGCTCTATTTGTTTCGCTCGGATACTATTAGAAGTAAATGATACTGGGCACAAACATTTCTTGAAAGCCACACTTTGTGTCTGTTATTGTTGTTCAACACATATTGTTTTTCTGTTATAAAATCACTTGCTTATTTTTCTCCTCAGGGCACTGAGGGTGAGGCAGACCTGGACATGATTAAAGGACTGATAGAGGATACTCTGTTCAGCACTCAGCCAGCCATGGTCCTCAACCTCAAGACTGCATCCAGTCCTTTGGTGAGAGATGTGTGTTGTCGTTTTTTTTTTTTTTTACCTTTGCATCAATAAGAAAGTCAAAAATTGACGTTAGCTGTATGATAGAGCCTGTGAGCCCTTAAACCCTTGAACTGATGCTGCTGTTGAACCCTCTCACTGCACGCTTCTAGGCCCCCATGGACCATCTATCAGTGGGATTAAACTCGGTCCCCCAGAGTGTTTTGGTGAGGCGACTTCTGCTCCGGCAGCTCAGGGCGACCTTAAGTAAAGGTCAGATATTTTTCCTCAGCCTCAGATCATATCCGTCCGGCTTCCTGCTGATATTCTAAGGTCTCACTGTGTCACTGTGTGCATGCAGGTCAGTGGACTAGATCAGGGGAGCTGTGCTGTGTCCTGAGTCTGGACCAACCCTCTACAGAGAGGACAACCCGCTTCCTGCCTGTGCCCAGCCATGCCAGTGCCTCGCTGGAATGGAGTGAAGACATTACTCTGTAAGACGATATCTGCAATGTCAAAACTACTGTCATTATGTCATGATTGTGTCTTTTCTTGTCATCATTAGAGGCCCTGAAATTGTATTTTCTCAGTCAGCTTCAGGTGCTTGGTTGGAAAAATTAGTCAGCTAACTGATGTCAGAACTTCTGTGCACCAATAAAGATTAAGCAACATTTCAATCAGAATCTGAAGAGATTTGCTGCGTTGTTTTGTTGCTGTCAATCAAAGCTGATCAAACCACACCCACAGAGTCATAACTGACTTGACACTGAAGGAAAAGTTTTCAGGGGGCTTTAAGGAACAATATGGTGTTTAAACATAATGGTGTTTCACTTCCATTGTTACACATTTGTTTTTTTACTGTGTGTTGAAGGGAGCTGGGCCCAGAAACCAAAGAGCTGAGAGTAAGACTACTGGAGAAGAATGACAAAAGAGAAAGTAAGGCATTTCTCAACAGAAATTTAGCATTGGCTGCTATTCAGAAACTTGATCAGCAGGAATGTTTCGACCTCCTTAAGCAGAATCGCCTATGCTTGAGATGCACTATTGGCAGGCTCACTGGAAAGGTCTTTGTTAGCGTTTCTCGGATGTATAACATGTCAGGGATGCTTCTGTTGTAGCCTCTGAACTGAAGAACAGCTTCCATGCTGTTTGTACAAATATGTTGAAATTCTGTTTTTTGTTTTGAATCTGGATAGAATTCCTGCCCGGCCAGGCTTCCATCACCTTGGACCCCCAGAGCAAAATTCCTACTGGACAACATATACTGTCAATAA
Source organism: Acanthurus leucopareius (assembly GCA_029814765.1). Lineage (NCBI taxonomy): Eukaryota > Metazoa > Chordata > Actinopteri > Acanthuriformes > Acanthuridae > Acanthurus > Acanthurus leucopareius. The sequence continues at coordinate 9,633,475 of JAQMCX010000012.1, read as the reverse complement.
GCCCCGGCCATGGCTTGGCACCCAACGCTACTGTCACAGCAGAGGTGTGCAACATGATGCAGCACATCTCTTTAAAACAAAAAGTCAAAGCCAATCTCATGCTTTAAAGTGTGCAGTTACATCATACTTTATTATCTAACATCAAGCAAGCTGGAAAAAATAAAGATTCACAACAACAGGGAGTGTTGTATAACAGCCGATACATAGTACATTGTCATGCCTGACCTTAGTCAGCTTGTTGCCTTCTTTTACTTCTTGCCATTTATGTATTTCTTTAAAGACAGCTTAAGCATCTGCTTTGTTTTTGCAGACTGACATTATTCCGTTCTCCTTCCTACTCTTCTGCAACCTCCTAAGCCTACACTGATTAGTCATCTGAAACTGTCCCTGCAGGTCCTGCTGTCAGTTTAAATAAAGTGCCCACCTCTTAAATAAAGTGCACTCTTTTTAATGAAGTCCCCATCCTCTCAACATCTTTAATTTGCTGAGAGAAAGTTCATATTTTGTTTTTTTGACTCCTCCAGCTTCTGTACGTGGAGACAGAGGAGCCTCGCAGCCCCTATAATACTTTGCAGCTTCGCTCCTCACTCACCCCAACCAAAAAAGTGGATGTGGACCGAACCATCATGCCAGACGGAACCATCGTCACCACCGTCACCACCGTTCAGTCTCGACTCAAGATGGAACGTAGCCCAGGTAAATATTTATAGTAATTTCAGGTCAGGTGTGCAACAAGAGATGCAGGAGTGTTGTGAGAATATTAACAATGACATAAAATAGTTGTGATGCCTTTCAGGTGATTCCCCTTTGCGTTCACCGTCCAAAGTGGAGGTAACAGAGAAGAAACCCACCATTCTGTCTGATGGCAGAGGCAGCCCCAACTCTAACAGTGAGTACTCGACTCAAAGGCCAGGCACTGTTTTACATAACAAATCCAAACTAGGATAAGCAGCAAACTGCAGTGTAACACGAGATGAGAGGAATGCACTTTTCAGTATGCATCATGTGCTCTCTGTGCAGGTACTACTCTTCAAAAACCCTAACAGAGTTTTATAACAGGCTTACACAAGGACACACACTCATACGAAGCAAAGTACAAAATAGATCTGACAAAAAAGGACACAGTGTCCGACAAATTTACCTGTGTATGTACAAATAATCTGTCAAACATGGTCTATGTTTTAAAAAATGTTCTTTTTCGTCTGATACAAAAGAGTGTAGAGTATAGGGTATTTATGTATATGTTTCTATAGTATAGTGCTGAGCTACATATTTGTGTTTTTGCTCAGAGAGCAGTCGCCTGTCTAATGGCCTGGATCCCGTTGCAGAGACGGCAATTCGGCAGCTGACGGAGTCCGCGTCTAAAGCAGCTCGGAAGACGCCGACAAAAAGGAGCACACTGATCATCTCGGGCGTGTCAAAGGTCAGAGAACAGAGACTGTGTCACATGTAGTGACATTATTGTATATGTGTCAACACTGGTAAAACAAAACACTGATAATGAGAAGGATGTCACTTATTTTCACCGCTGTTTTTGTAAACAAATACAATATCCCAAATTTCTGTTGTTTTTTTTATATTATCCAATAAATATGAATCATTAATGAAAACCTTCTTCATAGACATCTATAGTACAATGGCATGAAGCCACGCAAAATGACTCAGATCTAAATTTAGTCACAGCACCCCATTGGACCACATTACAGCAGAAAGAGAGTCTTCTGACCTGATTTTGTCCTGAAAGCCTTTTGAAATGAATTCAGCACACGAGGCTATGTTTGAAACCTGACACGAAATTCATGGGAATGTGCAAGTGGCATGAAGTTGAAACTAAATCTGTGAAGATTTCTATTTTTTTTTAAAAATTAATAGCCATGATTAGATATTCCTGCTAACTCACTGTTTGCAACTTTTTTAGGTTTTGATCCAAATAAACAGTTACACAATACCATCTTTCTCCCTGTCCAATAGATCCCCTTAATCAACATATGTAAAAGGACATAATTTGATCTAAACTGTATCATTCATTAGGTTCCGCTCTCAGATGATGACTGTGCATTATCGAGCGGCTACGCAGCAGCCATGGACGCCGCCATGCATGGTAACCATTTTGGTGCGGGGCATCACCAGGACCCAGATGAAACCACGCCCTCTGATGTGTCAGAGCGTCCATCTGTGGATGATGTGGAATCAGATACTGGTTCCACTGGGGCCTTGGAAACCCGCAGCCTTAAGGACCATAAAGGTAACATTGTGGAGTAATGTCTTAAACACAAAATTCAGAAAGTGATGTGTTGTTTTTGCAAATGGTTTAATTTGCACTTTGCCACTTGTATTGTCATCGAGGCATACATTACAAGCATCACATGCATGCAAAATATATTTTTTTTACATTCCTTAAACTGCAGGCTATTGTATTATGGTACTGAATATTTCACACATAAGAATATCCTATGTAGCCTTACATAACAACAAAACTTCATTTAAACAGTGACTGATTTGCAGGTCATGCAACATGTCTGGCACTGAAATGTTGCTACTGCCCTCTGCTGGCCACGCTACAGTATGCACCCAAACATTAAAGGTGGTTTGGAATGAATCAATGCTAAACTTAACTTGCATATCAATTTGATAAGAAGATATCTATTGTAACCAGTGAGTTAAATAAGAAAGCCACTATATGACTGATCAGTCAGTGTTTTTAAATATGTACTGCCACTTAAATACGTTTATGTATTCTGTCTGCTTCCTCAAGTGGGCTTTCTGCAGAGTGGGTCAAAGTTGTTGTTTCGCAGAAGACATCGAGAGAAGGAGTCGTGTCTCAGCCAATCACATGAAGACATCTCCAATATGGGCAATAACTTTGCTGCTGCTGCAGCCAGCAACCGTAAAAAGTCAGGCAGCTTCTCCAGGCGCCTCATCAAGCGCTTCTCTTTCCGCTCATCAGGCAAATCAAAAGGCAAAGCCACTGCTACCAACGGAGGAGCAAGCTCGCTAGATAACTGATTATCACTGTAAAGGTTGGACATGGGCCACTCTGACTTTAACAGGATTGTTTGAAGGTTATTACTGTCAGAAGAAAAACTAAACCTCGAAAGAGTTCAGTCTTTGACAGGCTGAATGCCCCAGGCGGGTTAACATCTGTGCATCTTGAAAGGAGGATACCTCTGGAAGGGCTTTTTCCTCTGGAGAAAAACTATTGCACCTTTAGGACAAAATTTATGTTTAATCACATCCCAGAAGTTTAAATATGATTACAAAATCTATATCTTTCCTGGAGAAATCTGGTGCTCAGCGAGAAGGTAATACTTACGATGAAATATCTTGTGCCCTGTTTGAACACAAACTGTTGCAGGAGTGTTTAATTGTGAACCATGGTTGAAATGCTCTAAAACTATTGATATAAAATGCCAGTACGATGCTGTTGGTTGCACTTTTGCAGGTTTTTCTAAATTCCTGGGTTGTATAAAATTGATATATTATCATGTGGTTCTAATGGAACAGGTGTTATTTATTTTACTTTTAAAAAAAAATCATCATAGTTGCATTGCACTGTAAAATATACACATTGCTGTGTTTTCCCATGAAAATGTAATTTTAAGTACATAGTTTAAGTAAGTTAATAAGAATCACTCTGAATCTAGCTGTAATGTTCATTTATAATTGCTTCTACATTGGTTTTAGAATGTTGTTCAATGTTGTATCTTAAATAAGACACAGAAAAACTGATATATTTATTGTACTTTTCATTTTATAAAAGTACTTTGTGTAAAAATATAATGCATTTCAGGTTGCTTTTGGAGCTTCAGCCAACCAGGATCTCTGGCAGACTCTTCAAGCTGGTCAATAAGTTTAAACTTTTATATTCTGACTTTTTTCTGTTAGGTAAGAAAAAAAAAACATTTAATTTCCTGCTGTCCTGTTGACTCCATTTAAGTCACATCCAAATACATTATCGAGACTTCAGTAAATAATCATATGGACTTTTTGATTACTGCAATAACTGTCATGACTGTGCAGCAAAATGTTGCATACATTGGACAAAATAATGCAGGGATCGGCTTGTAACTAAACTAAGTATAAGAAAAGCTATAATTTGTTAACCAGTAGGTGCATTATTATACTGAATTTATTTTAGAATGAAATCAAGTCTACCATAGGTGTCAACCTTACATATATTCTGCAAATTATATTTTAAAATATCTAACTTAGAGGTCTCAAGAAGTGTTTAGAGGTGCTCTGTTGAGGCAACAGGATTGTCAGAGTTACAACAAGTTGATGAGTTATGGGGACACACTCAGGGCTAGAGGTAAAATTGGTAATAGTGCTGGAGATATGAAGAAGCCTGTTGCTTCATTCACAGGCAAACCTGCAAGTATGTAAAAATGTACATACACATTGAAACATTCATGGTTTGTCAAACAAAATGAAAAAAAAAACTAAAGGACTGCATTACTTAAGGGACTTCAGAACAACCACTTAAAGTGATTTTGATTAAATATTAAGGTTCATTTGCATAAAAGAAAGACTGCTAGTAAGATCAATCACAGTGGTGGGGCCACTGCTAACAAAAAGTTTATACTGAACATGTGCTTAACAAAACTACAACCATGTCAAAAAATAAAAAAGCCACATTGTCCACGGGCACATTATATAACTGTGTTTGGCCTTAATGTGAAACCGAGAGCGGTCGCAAATTTCAAGACATGTAATGTTATGATATTTGAGGCTATATTTGAACTGTTTAATTTATTGCAAATAAATTATTTTTGAGGCATCACTTAAGTCTGTCAGCTCTGAATTACTTTATGGATTTTATTTTTTACTTTATTGATTTGACAAGAGGTGAATGCAAACTGTACCTGTGTAGAGCTATTTAGGTTAAATTTACCCTAATTCATTACCCTCAAGGCATTATAATTGACTTTTATTGTCATTGCTGTTAATTTAAAAATGTAGGAGTTTAACCCTCTGTATGGCTCTTTCCTGAGTTTCATTTTTTTCTAACGGCAGCTTTGACATTACTGAGTAGACATTAGTGTTTTCAAGGATCTGATAATAGATTTTAGAGAAACATGTTTGAACGACATGTGTTACCTTTGGTCGAAAGTTCTGCATTAGATTTACTTTGTTTCATTTAACAATTTACAAAAAGCGCCAAAAACTTGTGGCCGGAGGGAAGGGACTTGATTGGTCCTCTAAATATCCGCCTCTTTACGTATGACCCCTACTGAAAACAACAGCCAATCGATTTTGTTTTTTCAGTATGGCCCATTGTGATTGGTTTAACACCAGAAAAGCTACACCAACTATGAATGAGTTCCTGTCCTCGTAGGCTTCTCAAAGCCAATCATAGTTTGGAAATTAATATCTTAAGCCAATCGCGTTTCGGGGCGGGACTTAACTTGGGTTTATATCCAGGTCTAGATAGTCTTTCCTGCTCGCAGCTAGCAAAAGTACGTTTTTATTGCTTTTGTACGAAGCTAAAGTGGTCGACCAAGAATGACTGGAAGAGGCAAAACCACCACCGCGAAGACCCGCGCCAAGGCCAAGACCCGCAGCTCCCGAGCTGGACTGCAGTTCCCTGTTGGCCGTGTCCACCGTCTCCTCCGCAAGGGTAACTACGCCGAGAGGGTCGGCGCTGGAGCACCCGTCTACCTGGCTGCAGTGCTGGAGTATCTCACCGCTGAGATCCTGGAGTTGGCTGGTAACGCCGCCAGGGACAACAAGAAGACACGTATCATCCCCCGTCATCTGCAGCTGGCTGTCCGCAATGACGAGGAGCTGAACAAACTGCTCGGCGGTGTGACCATCGCCCAGGGCGGTGTCCTGCCCAACATCCAGGCCGTCTTGTTGCCCAAGAAGACCGGCCAGTCTGCCCCGAGCTCCGGCAAAGCGGGAAAGAAGGCCTCCTCTCAATCTCAGGAGTATTAGCTTAATGGCTAATAACTTTCAACCCAAAAAAGGCCCTTTTAAGGGCCACCCATTTCTCATTGCAAGAGTAGTTTTCCTTGTTTATCGCTGTTTTGTCTCACCTTTCGCTCAAACTTTAATTTAATAAAAGCTTGTTTTGTAAAAGTGCTTCACTTGGTTATTCAGCTAGGCTAACTCAACCCACATTTAATAGAGGTCTGCTAACGTTACTCAATAGCCCGCAAGTTAGCTGATACAAAGACTCTAGCTTGCAGTAACCATGTGGCGTGAATATGATCAGATTGTTATTCAGCAGTTTTCATTTAGCAGATCATTAAAAAATAACTGAGAAAATGTGGTCCAGGCTGACCACCATGGCCGACTGATTCTTGGTCTAGAGTCTGCAACACGAACTGCCATGAATCTAGTCAGGATGATGCAGCTTTTGTACAAGCTGGTTCTTGAAATAATCTCTTCTACTATGAGAAGATCTGCAAAGATACTAAGTTTTAGCGCTTAGCACATCGCAACCAAAATTCTGATACAATTCTGTTGCTTGAAGACTAACATGAGCAAATAGCTGTGTTTATGTATAGATCTAGATATAGATGTGGGTCATGTCGTTTTGAACATTGAGATATACCGTTAATGCAGCTGCAGAGATGTCTTCAATCCATTGCTGTGCATCTTTGTGGTTAACGCCTGAACAACACACAAACGGTTCTCTGAGCTCCAGGTGTTTCCTTGTTTTACATTAAGAAAACAACTGCAGCCTGTTTTTCTTGCATGAGCAAAGAGCCAACCAAACACATGAAGGTCTGGTGCAGTGGGTCTACCATTGCCAAGAAACCGAACCTATTTAATCTTCAATAATGGGTTCTAATGTCATAATAGTGGGCTACACAATTTCAGCAGCAAATTGTTAATTCAAGCCAGACCTCCTCTGGTTCACGGGGCATAGGTCATCTGACTGCAGCCCACTTTTACAAAATTCCAGTACTTCATGTGGGCCTCCTTTGTAATAAATATCAAGATGACTTCAATACAAATTCCAGTCTTCCTTATAAATTTTTCTGGCACTATGACATCAAAATGTTGGACGTGAATTGGTGCTGTAGTTAGTTGTAGGATAAAGTATTCTTTCTAGTCTGAAAACGATGTGGTCTAATAATTAAGGGTCAGTGCAAAATCCAAAACCTCAGTTGGACAAATACAATTGTTTTCCAAAAAAACCCCTTCTGTTCACTACAGTTAATCAGTGGTTTCTATGAGGAATAAGTACAGTCAATTTATATTATGATTATAGCTTGTGGCAAAAAGTGTCACTTAATCAGACAGTGTTGCTTACTGCATCAGAACTCACGTTCATGATGATGAAGGTGCACTTCACTGACTTTACCACCAGGGGTCAACCTGTCATTTCTTCAAATCCTGGATGTGTGTGGGGTATTGATGCCTCTGTGTGTTTCCATTTAATAACACCTGACTACAGCATATTGTTCCATTGGTTATGCAACTCATACACACTACGCATATCTTAAAGAGGTTGTGGGAAATGATGGATATCACTTATAGTCACACTGACACTGTGTAAAACAGCTAAAAAGCTGAGTTACTATCTCAAGGATCCATCAGTCTCTCCAACAGGCTGCTTCACACTTCTACATGTAAAAGATGTGGTTGTTTTGCTCTAATCTTGAGCGCAGATTACTTATTTTCTCATTACGCCTCAGACATGCACTTAAAATCACCCATAACCTTTCCGTTACAGGGGGAGCAGGCAGATATATATGTCTGCTTGGTCTGTTTTATTGGTGGCAAAAACAGCATGACGCACCGAGTTTGAACCAAGCCCAGGACAGGCTGAACCAATTACTCGGGCCTTGACAACGTGTCCAACACCAACAGCCAGGCTAAAAATTCCATCCTGGGAGGAAAAACCTGAATATCCATTGGCTGTGATAACTATACTTTACTGAATTTCACTGTCAGAGGCTCTAAATTTACCACTGATGTTCTCCTCAGCTGTTCCTGTAAAAGCAAAGCAAACAGCTGAGCGGACTCTGTGTTTCTTAGTTTACCTCTGCTTTTTCTGTGGCTTCGCAGTGTTTATGCCATTTTATCCATGAAGCTGAGATGTAAAGCCACAATAATTGATGCCTAAAAGAAAAGTACGACTGTGAAATGTCACTTGTCCTTTTCTCAAAGTGTAAGCAAACATTGGTTGTCCCATAATCCTCTATGAGCTCGAAGTGATCTCATCCTCAAGACGTTTTTGTCCTATATTTGTAAATTACAGCTCTGTAAAATAGTGAATGGAACAAAAAAAGATTTAAAGTCAGCATGAGGATACTAAAGAAAAGATCTTTCATGTACGTTTATGGATTTTGTTTATACTTGCTGGAAAATCTAGAGATCTAGAGAACAAATCTGTCTTGGGAAAATCACAGCAATGTAGAGATACAGAGATACATATGCGGAAAAGGAATGATAAGTGGCAAGAAAAAAGGGGCCGGAAAGAGGGGAGGACCCAGCAGAAAGATGCATGTGGATGCACCAATGGTTTCACTTTAAAATTATAACAACAGCAATGAAGGACTGGCAGCATATTTTCATCCCTGAGAAGAAAACCGGAAAACTTTTCTCATTAAGTGTTGGGAAGATGGTTTTTATCTTTGGACTCAATCACTTTACAGTCAAGAAGATGCTCCTAGCCAGCTCTGGTAATGAGAAACAAAAATATTTGCTTGATGCTGTGCATGTGTGTGGATATGAGTGTGTGTTGTGTGTTGTGAGAAAGGCTGAGAGAGACCAGCAATAATAGGACTATTGTGGCACTTTGTACTCATGGTGTACAGCCTAACTTGACCCAGTTATTCCTCACTCACAGTGCACAACATGTGAGAGACTTTAAATAATTTAACGATCATTTCTGAAATAATTCCTTATTGTCTTTTGTGTCCATTTAGGGCTGAAATAATACAGAGTAGCCAGAGCAGGTGGAAGTCATCTGGTTTCAGTGGGAGAGAGAATAGGAGCCAAACCCAGCCATCTCTGTGAATGGATGCTTTTATGTGTGTGTGTGTGTGTGTGTGTGAGATCAGGCTGCCTTTGGGGCTCATGCGGCTAGTAATGCACTTTGGTGGGATTGCAGGCTGATGAAGTATTTCCCTGACAGGAGCATGAGGTGCACATGTGTCTGAGTAAGTATATTTTTAGCTTTAAAATGCCAAAAACCTTCTAATACTCTATGTGACAGGGGAAAAAACAATAAAATAGACTGACTACAACCAGTTTGCTTATAGATATATATTCACTCCTTTATGTAAGCTATTTTCTTGAACAAATGGATTAGCTACAAGGGACAAGTGGGCATACTTTGCGAAGGACACAGCACATCTGGTTGGTGAAGGACTCAAAGGAAAGGTTTTGGGGACATTGGCTGCTTCCTGTTGTTCTTTTTTTGTACTTTCTGGTTTGTCTGGGGTCGTGCCTTATCAGAGTAGCATTTGGCTGATCACATGATGTGAGTCAGTACTTTATGTACTGTGTGATAATTGTTGCGGTATATGAGAATGTGGGTGTTATGTAAAGCAGAGCGACTCAGAAGACTGAAAATGTGATTCATGTGCACACCAGTTAATTTATATAAAAAGACAATGCTGCAAAAATGAGACACAATGTCCTGCAAGTGTCTACGTCTTCGCTTTAGATGGTGATTATCTCTGTATCCTATCTGTGAATCAGTCTTTTATCACTTGTGCCTCAGGATGAGGGTCTGTCTCATCATGATTTGAGTCTCTCTGCAACATTCCTCCCTCAACATGCTCCACCACACAAAAGGTTAACTTGTGGTCGAGATGAGGGCAGAGGTCACATTTAAGCCTATCAGACTTAGCAGCACGAGAGAAAGTTCCAACTGGGTTCAGCACCTGAATTCATACAAATAGGAAGGTGAAAGATGTCTCATTGATTCCCAGCTGCATGATTGTAAGCTGCGTCTACCTCTGTGACTCCCTGCTCAAGCATTTTCTACCTGGCTGTACTTTTACATTCTTTCACCTGTCTGCTGTCATGTCGTGTCCAGACATCCTGCAGAGATCTGAAGACATCTGCTCCTAAAGTCCACACACACAGTGCACAATCTGAACCTTCCACCAGACGCATAATTTAAGACCTGGAAGAAATCCTCATGCCAGCTGGCAAATCTTCCAGTAGTGGGGAACTTTTATCATACTCCCACAGCACCCATGCATAACCTGTTTGAATGCTGAGGCATCTCTGCTGTCAGTTCAGGCTTACAACCAAGACTTTATATAGAGAGAGTGATAATCACTCAGAGGCAAAAAGAAATTAGACAGTTTCGATAATAAATCCATCTGCTTAATATAATTAAAAGGTTAACTGTCCAGACTAATGTGCTTCAACTCCAAGACAAAATAAAAACCTTCAGTACTTCTCATAGCATGGATGCTTTTGTATTTGATCCAGTGGTCAATTGTTGTAATGATATGCTCATGTAGCTTGTTATATTGACAGGTTTAAACAAAAAAATGAACCCTGAAGTAAAAACACCAACTCAAGGAATAAAAAAATGAAAGCAAGCTCTATTTAAAAAAGCCAATAAGTTTTCAAAACTTAGGGAGCAACAACAGAAAATAACCAAGGAAATACAAAAACTGAATAAAACAACAAACTAGAGTAATACAAGGAAGCACAGGGAAGCAGAGACAGGGTCAGAGAGCTGAAACAGGCTGACTGAAACAGAAAAAGGAGAAACAGAGAGAGTTTATACACTGAGAGTAATTAGGCAGGTGGGGTTAATCAACACAGGTGAAACACATAAGGGCGGGGCAGGTGATCATTAAGGAGGGAAACCCTACAGGACATGTGGATCTGGAAGAGATGAGACAAGTGTTTATGAAATAAAACAGGAAGTAAAAAAGTGAACACTATGAGAAATAAAAGAAAACCAAACTAAGAAGACAGGGTGTGACTTACATGCTATGACAGTCTGTTCATTAATCAGGATCAACATTGCTTTCTTTCGCTGTGTCGCCTTGTTTGCTTTAGCTTGGGTGGCTAACTCACATTTAAAGTCACAATTTAAAGGGACTTTTTGTGACCTTTAATCCCCCAAGCTGTAACTGTCACATCATCACTGAGAGGGCGACTGACTCAGAGCGTCGACCCTCTCTGTAGACTTTGCCTCTGAGTCTATCTGGTTACTTAGCTGCCTCTGTTTGTTTGTTTTCATTTTCCTCAGTGAGTCATCATCTGCTTCATTTCCTCCATCTCCTCTCTGGCCCCTGACCATGGGAAAAGCCTGAGAGATCAATAGTGGAGTCTTTCTCCCACTCTCTTCCACTCTCTCTATCTCTGACTCCAAGCCAAATCGTCCCGGTGAGACGTCTGAAAAAAATGGCCCACATGTGTTCGCTCACTTCCTGTGGAGCATAGTACTTCTCTATCCAATCTTCACTAATGTATCAAGCACAGTGGATGCATTATAATCCACTGTGTTTGGTCACATTCTCATAAATTGTTATTCAACAGTTTTCCAAAGTGGAAATACCCTGTCTGCAAGTTTGTTACATCAGTGACATGGAGCTCAGAGCAGGAAGTTCCACCTCCTACTCCTACACCATGCTCCATTTCCTCCCGGGATCAGCCTGTTAACACCTGCTTTACCAATAGACAATGCTGAGGAGACTCACAACAGTCCTCTGATCATCTGGTGTGGTCCATCTGATCTTTCAATCAGTGGAAACCTTGTCAGACAGAATACATCTCTCTCAGAGGAGGATCCAATATATGACCTGGCATTTTTCATACTTGAGTAAAAGACTATGATTTATTTGCCTATAAGCGACAGGAAGTCAATAAAAAAAGATGTTTACAAGTCAGAAGTAGGAACACATTTTGGAGGGCAGTGCTGGTGCCGGGTCCCCCTCTGCTATGAATCGGGGATGTAACTCTGCACCGGGATGGGGAGGAGAAGGGGTTGGGAGGAGGGAAATAGCAGAGGAGCCCAGTGAGTGAATGAAAAAAGCTAGGAGAAAGACATAAACAACAATGTGGACACTGCTCTATGGACTGACAAACTTCAGACAAACTCATGGATGTAGCTGTTGTCTGGACTCTGTAAGAGTAGAGAAATGGTAAGAGCTGCATGTGTTAGTAAAGTAAAAAAAAAGAAAACTGCTGACTGTGTCTGCCAACACTGCCATGTTTCTAAATGGCTTTCTGCTTGTAGTTACACAAACTTAGACTTTTTCAGTGTGCTAGTTTGTTTAAATGCTGTGTTTTATTTTATTTATCGTTATGAATTAACATTTTCTTCTGTCTTTCTCTGCCTTGTCAACACTCAGTCTCAGCAGAAATCATTTCTCTTTAAATGCAGCAGCTCAGACTGTGTGGCTGCTGGTGTCTATTTTCAGAAGCTCATGGCCACTCTGAAGGGCATAACTGCCCCCATAATGACAGGTTACAGTGGAAGGCCCTGCATTTGTGAGCTTTAAAACTGTTCTCTGGCCTGGGTGTGTACGTTAAATCACTGTGGCTTGTGGGAGTAGGAGCATGTGTGTGCATATGTGTGTGTATGTGTGTGTGTGAGTATGGCAGCCAGGGACACATTACCCTGCCCACTCTCCTGTCCTGTGTCTGTCTGAGTGTGTGGCTCAAAGAGGGCCAGTGTTGACAGCCAGTGGGCTGACAGCAGAGGCGTAAGGGGTCCAGTGTCAGCGCTGAACAGAGGGGACGGTCTGTTCTCCGTGTCACTGGGTCCTCTGAGGCGCACACACTGGACGTGATTGTCAGATATGCGTGGTTTCACCCAGAGGCCTCGTCTGGAGTGACATCAGACGCAGATAGAACGGCCTGTTGTCTTAGCCTGGGCTAAACTTGGAGCACAAGCAGCTGTGGATGGTTTTTGGCTAGTTTTACAAGAAATTTAAATATGTAGTGATTTCAGCATGCAGTGACAAAGAGCTGGAGAGTTTCTTTTTGATGCAGCAGTCATGTGTTGGTGTGGGAAGGGGGCAGATGTGGTGATTTTCTGACATATAGACTGATGAGAAATTAAAGGAGGAACAGAATAAATGAGAAACACAGGTCAGTTATTGCATGGCTTCATGAGGAGGATAATTATAATATGCTGTTGCCTTCAAAGTCACTGTATCTTTAAGCAATTAAGCAGCAATTTACTGGTACTGACAGACAGACTGTGTAAAAGCTCTGTAAAACACCATACAGTTTACCAATTCAGGGCACATCATGTGGAAAACTGGTTTTAATCCCATCAGCAAAGTTTCAGATGTCAAAAACAATGCTCATGTTAAAGCTGGTTATCACATCTGGACTCAGACTATAAAATAAAGAGATCTAATTTAAAACACACAATTTAACACTCAAATGTGACATATAGTAATTTAAGTTAGATCTATGGTAGACAAAACAAACACTACACAATAGATAGTTGTGTCTGTTTTGGTTTTTTCTTGGAATGCTGAGCTGATACCACATCGCTGCCAATGTGGGCGATAGTGAAAGACGTGGATACCAGCTTTAAGCCGAAAATATGGTGAGTCATCTGTGCTGCTTATGTGTCTGTGTGCGATTGTTTGAAATCTGTCTGGTCCTCACGGGTTGCTGTTTCCCCCTCGTCTGATGTGAGCCCAGATGAGCACACAGCTGGATCTAATCTGCTGCATCTGTCTGAAAACATGTAGTGTGTGTGTTTGGAAGATCTGTCTATGACTCACAGTTTAGTCATCCTCTTCCGGGCGGGAAACAGGCATGTGACCCCTGATGTGCAGCACACCTGCAAACCTCATTCACACCTCCTGCTGCATCTTTGAAGTACATTAGTGATTAAAAAATGAAAAATGCCTGTTATCAAATGTGTAAAATCAGTAATCTTAGTCTGAAGCATCAATCAGTGCCAACTTTCTTGATGGATCGTTTTTGTCCTGCCAGCTCTGGAGAGACAATATCCCAGTATAATGGTTTAGTCACATGGGCTGATAAGTGGGGCAGAAGGTTTCTAAGGGAAGCACTGTTCCCATTGTAGTACAACTGTAGTATCAGTATTCCCAGCGCTCCCATTCATGCCCTGCTTCTCCCTCTCTCTCTTTTCGTGTACATGTGTGTTTGCTTCAGGATCTTCACGAGTCAGATAAGTCTGACACTCCAGCCGACATGGAGCACATGAGTAGGAATAAAGGGGAACATGGGCGACAGACACACCAGGTCCTGCAGGTGAGTCACCTCCTCTGGGTCAGGCACCATTTACAGCTGATACAACTTGGATGCTAAACCATGTAGAACTGACTTCACAGCTATCACATCATCTGCTGTGAGTCAGTGTTTCTCAACCAAGCAGAGAAATTATGAATTTTGTCCCAATTTCATTGTTTTTCTATGATCTGTTTCTCTGATATCGTCTGGTTGTCTGACTTTTAGTCAAATGCTAAATGATGCATTAAAATCATACCATGTTTAGTCTTGGTTGTGCAGACATCTTGGTTGTGCAGAAGGCTGTTTCCTGGATCACAAAATGTTGTCTATATAGATGGTGAACAGCAACTACATTTACTAGCGCAGTAGCGCACATACAGCTGTACTAAATCTTTATAGTCTTAATATTTCCAGCACTTGCCCCTCCATCACAGTGTTGTGTCACTAATATATGTGTCTTTGAAATTTTCCTGATTAGTTTTATTTTATTCAATTATATATATTAAAAAAAAAAGATTTCAGAATGAGCTTGAATCAAGTATGTGTATTAGACTTCTTTTTGGGGTATTTTAATGTTGATATTTTTCAGTTTAATTGCATACAAAACTGATTTCAGGTGTGTAACTTAAAGGATTTGTTTCAGATTTTTTGAAGATTTAAGTAAAAGCTAAGAAAAACATACTCAGACCGCTCATGTACATTATATTTAGGTATGCTCACAGCTTTAAATTGCTGTCAGACAAGCATTTGAAATGGGAAATAAAGCAGTTATATTGCTCTCTTTAAAACCACCAGAATCCCTTGACAAAGTGTCATTTTACCTTGCAGAAAAAGGGAGTTACTTGTCCATTGCTGTCTATGTTAGTTTGTTTGTGTTAAACTGTATAGTTTGGATCAGAGTTAACATGTACATAACACAAACAAACTAACCAATCAAGGCAGTGCTATGCAAGCAGCTCCTAAGTTCTCTGAGGTAAAAATTACTATTTTTGTCAAAGAATTCTGGTGGCTGTGAAGAGAGCATAGATGGTTAGAACAGCGTTAGTCTACCACAGGAACTGTCACCATAACCAGAGCTGTTTGGCAGGAAAATGGAGAATATTCTTGAATATACAATTAAACATATCCTACTACATCAGCAACCTTGCTGATTTTCCAAACTAGCAGAATGCTGATCACCATTAATATTTGGTAATAGACAAACTATTGATATGAAATTCATGAAACCTCACTTCAAAAAAGTTTGAACCTTTAATGGTCTCTGCATTATGATGTGATGTTCCTTTTGGTCTTGCTTTGACAGAGCACTGCTTTAGACTTGATTGAGACAGGCAAGTCTCTGAAAGTCCAGGCAGAGCGCCCCCACCTGGTTAGTTTGGGAAGTGGACGTTTGAGCACAGCCATCACCTTGCTGCCACTGCCAGAAGGTGAGGATACATGTTTGTGTGTGTTTGTGCATATTTGTGTGTGTGTGTGTGTGTGTGTGTGTGTGCATGTGTGTGTGCTTGTGAGTGTGTGTGTTTTAAGTGTATCTGTGCTAATCACAGAGTGCTAATTTCAAATGATGATAACCCACAAAGGTTATGCACTTTAACTGCACACTTTATTGATACTTTTATGTCCTTGTCAAGTGGTATCTTTGATACATTGACAGCTTGTTAAATATGCAGTGCTTTCTTATCATACAAGACTATTACTTTGTGAGGTGATTATAACAATAAAAGAAGCAAAAAATACTGATAAATTTAACATAAACAATGTGCACTAGACATCATTATACTGACTATCATACCTGTCTGTGTTATTGCCTGTAGGTCTAGACATTTCAATAAGCACAATAAGCAAAATAAGTCGGTCATTCTTTAATAAGCAAGAGGCACAGCATAAGCGATGAAATGACAGAAACTGATGACACATTACCTCCTAACTATATGTTGTTACTCATACTTTGCCACAGTTACAATAATACCCTTGTGTGTGGATTTTCTTGCACCATTTGTTTTTCATTGAGCTCAGACACTCCAGAGGAAGAGAGGGTGTGATATTAATGCCTCAGAGAAAAGCCCTCTGGGTTTTTCCTTTGTGCTGCCTCTGTCTGTGCTATCACATAAGAATAAATTGTGTTTGTATTTGGTTAAGTCTCTTGAGCTCTGACATCCATATATATATATATACATATATATATATAACTGTAATCAGATTATAACACATTAAATAGTAGGTGGCTGTATTAATTCCCTCTGACAGGATCTCTTTCATCTGTCAGGCTAAATACATCTAATGAGACCGACACCTGTTGCTCAATTTCTGTCACATGCTGACTCCATTTGTGACTCCACCCACGTGGCTTTGACCTCTGAGATGACACCCGTCGCCTCTGGCTTTGAACTGCAACCTTAGACAACTTCACAAAAGCTATTCACGGGTTCACACGAGTGTTCTGAGGCTGTTTTCTCTTGTTGCAGGGAGAACCACGTTGGGCAGTGAGGGGACAGACATCCCTCTGCAGGGCAACGGTATCGCAACTCTGCACTGCTACATTGAAAACAAAGCAGGCAGCATCACCTTGTACCCATGTGGAAACCAGTGCTCTGTAGATGGCCTTCCTATCACCAAACCCTACCGCCTGACACAAGGTAGCAATTTCAGAGGCTGTTGTTGTAAAAGGTTTTTTTTTCTTGCATTTTGTAGGCCAACTCATTTGGATAACATTCTTATAAATAATAGATGCCAAATATTTATATCTAAATAGGACGATGCAGCATATATTTGTTATGCTAGTTGGAATGGCACTAATGACACTGATCTGTCAAATGAATGGTTCACCAAATGGCTCCTGACTGAAGTATCTCAACGATTATTTTGATGGATCACCATTACTTTTTGTGAAAATATCCCTGGCGTCCGGAGGATGAACCCTTTGACCCCGGTGACGTTTTTTGACCTTTCCACAAAAATATTTTAGCACTTATGAAATTTGGCACAGTCAGCTTTGGTTGTTAGAGGATGATCCCTTTTGACTTTAGTGATCCCCTGAGTTGCCATACTGAGAGTTAGACACTGATATTGAAATCAATAAAAAATTTTGTTCCCCTTGGAATGACTGTTAATAACTTTTGCTTTCTTAACTTTTTGTCAAGAGCAATCAGTAGGACAGAAATTGTCCACCACTTAAGTTGAATTAGTTTAGTTTTATCTGCCAAACTAATGACAATCCTTTCAAGCTCAGCTGTGTTTTGTGTTTAGTATATAGACTGTATGCTGCTAATTCACAAACATTAGCATGCTAACATGATGCACTTAGATATCAATAATGGTAAAAAATTACACTTGGGCATCAGCTCGCAGCATTGTAATTTTTAGTCTGCTATCATGTTGACATTACCGTGTAGCTCAAAGTATTGATGTATATTGCTGAGCTGCTAGCATGGCGATAGACCCTTAATCAGCACACCCTTATCTTCAAAATAGCAGTGATTTACACTTAGACATCTTATTAAAATGGAAAATTCATGGCAGGATTATCACACTAACACAACTGGGTTCTGCTGAGTGTTTTATGCAGTGGAGGCATGGAGGACAGTAGGACGAGCTAGCTTCACAAAAACAAAACAGACAACAAAACAGGCCTTCCAGTAACTTGCATACTTGCCATTAAAAAGGGCATAACAGTCCCTCCCCTCTCACTGCCCTCTCCATGGGATCCAAGCCAGCAGCTACACCAGAATGTCATTTGAAGCCGGGCGATCAGCCGGTGTGTGTGGAGGGGCAGCAGCTGCTAAACAAGAATACTTCAGGCTGAGCTTCATTCAGAGGACTTGTCATGAAATCTTGACTAAAACAACTCAGGAATGGAAAAAACTGCTTCATTTGTTTCGTAAAGAGTAATGCCGCAGCCACATGGACATTTGACTTTAATCTCGAAGGACAAAACAAATATCAGCCTCCCTGTGGAATATCAATAACTGGAAAGCAAACTTCAGCGTGTGACTCAGGGAGCGTATCAGCCGCTCTTGAAAGCATCTGGAAATGCAGGGGAAGGAGAGGGAGTTGATTTCACTTACTGATTAATTACACGTGAGTTGAACTAGGCAGTGTGTTTATTCGTGAATAACAATCAATACTCTCCCCATTGTTTAGGAGGATGAGTTCACTGTCATCACTCATAACTAAAAGTTCGTATGTTGAGCTTTTTGTGTCACATCTGAGGATTCCTGTTTGTTGGCTTGTGATGGACTTTTAGCTGCTAACATTCTCTTATATTGCCACATGTCTCCCCTCCAACTGTGTTATTAATTAAAGCTCTTAAGCAGGAGAACATCATGAACCTGTTATCAAAAAAACAGCACATGTATTGCGGATTGTAAAAACTATAAAGAAGCTGAAGCCATTACAGACTTCTTGAATAAGTTAGCCATTAAAAGGGTAATTTTATGCCACATTTTAATTAAAATCAGTTAAATAGCTGAAATGACTTAGAGATAGTAAATCTTAACTCTAAAACAAAACAGCACTAAATCAGAAATAATTTATCCTGGCAGGGTGCATGCTGTGTTTTGGCCAGTCTGCCTTTTTCCGGTTCAACCATCCAGAGGAGGCCCTGCGGATGAAGAGCATGCTGCCAGGAGGACTGAGCACCACAAGATCACATCCAACTGGTAAATACCCTGCTTTGATAATTTCACAACACTCCAGATTGAACAAATTCTGTGATCCAGTTGCTGTGAAAAAATAGTCAGTTTGTGTTAGCAACACTAATTTATAGGAGATACAGAAAAAAGCATGTTAGTGACAACTGTGCGTATGAAGGCTGTACAGTTTCCTCCGGAGCTATTCTGGGCAGAGCAAATGCTTTAGGCTGATAAACATTTAGTCACAGTTGGGTTCATAATACCTTATTGTAAAATTCAAGAAGTTGCGTATGTTACTGGTAATGCTGGACAGCAATCAAACATCTGTTTTAGAGAACCACAAGACTTTGTATCTTGGTAGGATGACATATTGAGTTTAAAATCACATCATGATGTCGTATAGAATTATCATGTTTTTTTGGCTTATGTCTGAAGAAATGTTGCTGAGATTACAAGCACAAGGCTGAACATTATAAAAGAGACCTGTATAACATAACTGGTAAATAATTTTTATGTAAAACTCTCAATTGAATGACTTTTGATATTAAAATTTACTTTTTTTATGCCAAAAATAAAAAGCGTATTTGTTTTGTACTTTTCATGTCTGACACCAAATTTATAAGTTCTTGGTTTTCATATCTCTGGCACAGTCTTGGAGTTTGACTGAAATATTGGCCATATTCTTGCCCGGATGCAGAAATAGCTAGTTCAGGACTAATTATCTGTGGCCTACATTGTGATCTAGTTCATTTTAATCTGTGTTTTTACTCAAGGTGTAACCCCATTGTGACAAAGAACTGCTGCAGTCTTTCTTTTTTAGCAGTAACATTTAGGTAATGTTATATCATTCCGGCTCAGTGCTTGCTGTGTCTGCCTCGTACTGTCGATGATATTTAGAGTCCATTCTCCTCTGACCTTATTGGTTTGGCTGAGCCTGAACAGTACAGTAGGAGGCACCACACCCTGCCCAGTGTGTATGGCCCACTCTTTCCTGAGCAAGCCCTGATTTCATCAGCTCTCAATGAGGTGCACGGCTGCAGCTTTTATATTTAGCAGCTCCAGATCCCTGTAGGATTACAACACAAATGAGGAGCACAACATCCCACACACAGGGGGAACGTGGGCACCAAAACATTTATCACTATTTAAAATGAACCACAGAGACACACACATTTACACCGTGTGTGCAAAGACATGTTCAGGCATGTGTATTTTTCCTTTTATGTGTTACCGCCCTTGTCCTACAGCGCTGACCTGTTGTTTGGTGGATGTCAGAACAAAGATGACACAATGCAGATCCCTCCCACTGTGTTTGTTTAAGTTTGTTTTTGCAACTGTCTTTTCAAGTGTCCGCTTCTTTCATTCAACAGGAGTGTTCATGCACAAGTGTTTTTGTGTCACTTCACAGACTCCCACAGCGTCCTGAACGGGAACCATCAGTCCTTTTCAAGCAACGGCAACTCCAAAGTTGACAACATAGCAAGGAACCTCCAGGACTCTTTGGTCCTGAAGGTGTCATCTTCATCAGGATCTGGTAAACAGCCTGTTCATCGCACCTCTTCTCCAAACATGCTCAATGGGAGAAACGGCTCAGTGACAAAGGACTCCATTTCTGAAAACAGCAGCAGCTTTGTGGGTCAGAACCTCGGCAACAAAACCCCTCCAGTACCTGCCCGGTCTGCTCACACCGGCCAAGCTCCTGTCCCTCATCCACGGACCTTACTCTCTGTGGCCTCGAGCAGTACCGGTGGTGGACTGAGGGCCCAGGGGAGCCCAAAGCTTCTTAGGAATGTAAAAGCAGAAGCTACATCAAGCCTCAAAGCGCCCAGCAGGGGGCCCGGGCCGACCACAGAAAACTCTAGCCAAACTAACAAAACATCCTCTGTCAAATTTTCCCCAACAGCTCCATCCAGCCCTCGAGTCATTGGTTCTTCACTACAGAAAAGATCCCCCAGTCCTATGAGAGACCAGCACCTATCTCATGTAGATGTCCCTCCAAGACTCAGGACTCCAGAGCAGACTGGGTCCACCACCCTGAAAGAAGTTCCCCCTTTGAGCCCTTACATGTCTCAGAAAGGGACATCAGGATCACAGGGCTTCAGTGCTAAACCCCTTCCAGAAAGCCCTCAAAACCCTCGCAAACCCATGGTTCCTTCAAAAGCAGAGGTCACAAGGGCACTACATGGCCTGAGTCCATCATCTCCATCTGGGTTGGACAGGGAGCCTGGAGGTAGGCAGTTAAGACCTGGTCCAGGCTGTGCCAACATGTCAGGCTTGTCTGGTATGTCTCCTTTGGGTAGCCCTCATAGCCAAAGAAAGACCCCCTGCACGACCATGACAGGAGCTTCCAGCAAGGAGCAGAGTCTTACAAAACCATACACCCGGGAACGCAAAAACAGCATCTCTGAGATCAGTGACAATGAGGACGATTTGCTGGAATATCACCGCTGGCAGAGGGAGGAGAGACTGCGTGAGCAGGAAATGGAGAAACTGGTAAGAGATCAGCTCTTATGACTTCACAGTAGAATTTAGAGTTGAAATCATTTCAGTATGATTGGTTCAGTCCAAATCTGAATGTTGGTGTGAACTCTGCTCAGGAAGCCATAAAGAAAACATTTACTGTTCTGGGTTTTCCTGTTTGTTTAGTCTATATTGTGTGTGGGTGGAATTTGTATATACTTCCAATCTACAAAAGTCAATTTTTTGCCAATTAGGAGAAAAACATCAAAACAAACTGACAGGTGCATAACCACAGCTGTGTCCAGTATATATACTGTTAGCAACAATCATCTATTTAAACATCCAGCAGACATGGATCAACATTAGTGTTCATTTGGAGTCATGTTTCTGACGACCTGTCAAGTTTAAGTCCAATGTTTACTCTTTTTTTCTTAGCTGTGTTTTGATCTTTCTTAAAATATCTCTAAAATTACCCCATGTGATCATGTTTACAAGCCACTTGGTGGTCAAAAGCAAGGGGAAAAATCCAGTCTGGCTTTGTCAGAAGAGACAAAGTAAAGCTTGCTATTCAACTTGTGTAATTTATATCTTTTTTTTTGTGAGTCCCTCTACAGTGACAAATGGCAAACGACAAGTTTAATTTTTCAGTGTTTGTTTTTTTTATAGGTCTTCATGCTAAACTTTGTTTCCTCTAGTTTATTATTTACATGAAAATTTTTTAATGGTTACACAGTTTACAACTTGGTACTCTAAGTGAGCTTTGCAGGTGCTGATAGGCACTTTTTGACTTATGGACAGAGACAGGCCAGCTGTTTCCCTCTGTTTCTTGTCTTTATGCTAAGCTAAGCTCACAATCCCAGGGCTGAGGCTTCATATCTTATAAACAAAGATGAGAATGGTGTCAAAGTCTTTGCAAAAATGCAAAAAGAAGTATTTCTCCTATGTCAAACTATCTAAAAACATTGATTATTGCAAATTTAGACAATTATTTAAATGATTTTTGTTGCCGGCCAGTTGGTCATTTTATATGGTTATTGGTACGGTTGGTTATTTGGGAACAGAATGTGAAAAAGTATAATTGGTTACAGCATTACGGAAAACACAGCCCAGCTATAATGTGAACAAGCATCATGATTTTGAAGGACATGAATACAGTTAAATTGAGAAGGCGATGAGACTGTTGGCATGGCTCACACCATGTCTGCATTCAGATATCTTGTTTAAATCTCCTGGCCTGCAGCCACTGGCTCATCTCCACAGAGCATTACTGGCATCGTCAGCCCATGTGGTTCAAGCAGTATGGGGTGAACATTCTTCCACAAGTCTTAAGGTTCACAGCGGAGGGCGTGGCTGCCTATTCCTCAACACTATATTTACCAAAAGGACAAGTGGTTTATACTTTGGAAGCTGCCCTTGCTTGACTGAAGACTCTTTCTTACTTGTACTCACACTGGATCTTAGACTGCATACTTGTTATCCATCCTCAGTCCACACCCACCAGCACCCCACCACCCTTCAGCCCCCTGCCCAGCCTGCCTCTGACAGCTGAGGGGAGGATAGAGGGAGGAGGGGGTGGGGTAACTCCTGTGCCCTCCATGTCCACAGACTATTTCAGGAACCAAAAGGTTTCTGGTAACAAATAAGAGAGTTACTGGCAACATGCATCTGAGTTGGACCAATAGGAGTTTGACTGCTGAGAAAACAGTGTGTCCATCTTTAGGCTGCATGCTTCTATAGACAATGTGAACCATGACCTCTTCAAATATGTTAACAGATAAAGAACAAATATTTATTCACACACAGATCATGTTGATCAGTGTTCTTGCTTGTGATTCATGGAATTTCCTCCATCAAGCCTGGTAGACTTACTACACACAAACAAATGATTAACAACTTGTAAGCTGAAATTTGACATTTTCCAGTGTTCATTTCCTGGTTTTGAGTTAATTCTGGCTATGTTGTGCTATATTCCAGGACCATGACAAATGTATAATAATGATAATAAGGGTTATCCAAGGCAACTTGAAAAACTTGAAAAAGAGATCTGCTGATCTCAATGGGACTAACCTGGTTAAATAAAGGTTAAATAAAAAAAAATAAAAATAAAAACTTACAGTTATCTAGATGTCAGACTAACCAGACATAAAATAATACAGGGTCCTCTCTAAAGAAGCAGCTCAGCAAAACAACTGGAAACAGATGCAAAAAGGCAACCTGGCAATGCCAAAAGGTTAAAAGACAAAAAAGTTAACCAGTACCATTAAATCTCATTTGTTTTATCTCCACATGAACTGAAGTTCATTTAATAAAACTTTTTTAAAAACTTAGCAGAGCTGAAAGACTGGGAATATCAAACAAATATCAAAGTGTAACACCTGGACTATGGATTAAACAAATGTTAATACGTACATCGTGTTAATTAATTAGCATTAGATGAGCTTAGATGTTAACTGAGTTTACTGTTATGTAATGGTATGCTATGTCCGCTGTAAGGGCTGCAAGCTTCACATTTAGCGTCCAGACAAAGTGGTATTAATCATCTCAGCCAACTCTGAAATAAACAGCTGATGAACATATTTCCTGCATTATATTTATTGCTATTCTTCATGAGGGAAGTTCTGCATTGCTAGTCTTTAAGTTCAATCATATTACAGGGCCTGAGCTCTGTTGCAGTTTTGCTGAAATGGTACATATTCCCTTCCAAAATAAATGCTACAACAAACCAGCTGGCTTGTGTTGAAAAATAAGTTTAGGGCAACCTTGAAAGAAGAACAAAGAAAAGATAAAGTGTAGACCTATAGGTGAGTGGGACAAAGAGAGGATTTCCTGTCAGTGAAATGAATGCCCTACATGTGGCACGCTACTTTCTCTTGGCACAGTTGGCACAGCTATGTAGGGGTTTTTTCTTTTTTGTCTCACTTTACTAAACTCAACCTACATAGGAGGATATTTCTGCACTTTTAAAAAACCCTGCTGCACTTTATCTTGCTGCTAAAGTAAAGGTCATAGCAAGAGAGGAAGAGATGTAATAGAAAATTTAATTTTAGCTTCATTTCTGCTGGGAAGAGGTCAAACTGCTGGTTTGCAACGCAGTCCAAGTATTTCTATTTTTGAGGGGGTTCTGGTTCATTAAGCTGATTTCTATGGTGATGCATGAAGCAAAAATATTTTTTTATTTGCTCTCAAAATGCAACATTTCTAGTAACGCTAAGGTAGATGAGTTTATTTCAGTTTAGCGCCATGCTGCTTCTCCAAATGACCTGCATTGTCCAGTTAAAGTAAAATTTCTAAATCTGCTATTTCACTTTCTTGCAGACGGATGAAAAGTTGATTTTCATGTCTGTTACAAAACCCGCCTGACATAACATACCATAACCTAATATGACGTGTTAATTAGTGAGCTTTAGAAGTGCTGACAGACAGATTTTGTTACCTTTGGACTGAATCAGGCGAGCTGTTTCCAGTCTTTGTGCTAAGCTGACGGCTGTGGCCTTAAATTTAGCACAAGTATGTGAATGTGGGTGACCTTCTCATCTGATTCTTGGCAAGAAAGCAAACCTGCATATTTCTCAAAATTATAAACCTTTACTTTGAACTCCTTCACCATGTAATTGGGTTAATTATAGCTTTATATTTCTGTCTAATGTCCATATTTTACTTATCCCGACAGTTTATAGTTAAGAAATTTAGTTCATTATGGTTTTACATAATGATATTCCTAATTTACCTTCAAGGAATCAACTGTGCAAACAGCCTAAACAACTGTCAACAACATCTGTCTAAGGCATAAATCTTGCAGTTAAAGTCAATGCCCATGGCAGAGTTGATGTTGTTATTTTAACAGCCTGAATAATTTAAATACCAGACAGAAGTGGGCTGGTGGTTGTAGCAGCAACAACACTGCAGCAGGAAGCATTTCAGGCAACATTGTCCTCCCTCTTTAGTCCTGCCAAATTCCTGATTATTGTTCCACTGCCTGCACTGTTATTTAAGTAAATTAAAGCAAGCATCCCATCGTTTGGAGTGATGAATTTAAAACACAGGCCGCAAACTAGAACCATGTGGCATATCAAACAAATACATAACACAATGAAGAAAAATGAAAGAAGAATCTAAAAGAGAGCAATATTTAGATCAGGGAGTAAAAACAGGATGACCACAGCAGGGTTGTAATCTGAGATACATTCAGTAAGCAACTGAAACATTTATTTATCTTACAGTTATCACAGTTTGTTGGATCTGTTTTCATAAAATACTCAACCTCTGACATGTTTTACTATCAACCCCTCCTGAGAGACACACTACATCAGCTTTGGCCCCCCCTGATATCAGGTTACAGTGGTCCCGTGCTAGTGGCTGAGGGACAGCTGACTAAATGGGACAATGTCACACAAGGACATTAGAAGCTGATCTGCACCACACTCTTTAATGCAAGACAGCACATTTATGTCTCACATCTCTTGTGTAGGAGCGACAGAGGCTGGAGACCATCCTCAACCTGTGTGCAGAGTATAAACATGAGGACAGTGCCGTGGAGCTGGCTGAGGTGGTGAGGAGTGGGCTGCTGGGGGGCGCCACAGGAACCTGCTCCGACTCAGAGGGAGGGATTTTCCTTCAGGGAGTCGACAGACCTCAGAGGCTGAGAGAGAACGATGAGGAGACCCAAAGAGAGGAGTCCAGCAGCACAGAGAGCACACATCAAGAGGTAAGAAATGTGTTTGTGTAGGCATGCAAGTGTACTGAAAAAGACGTCTCAGATGTATTTGTTTTAATCAGTTTTTCCTCTGATTAGGAACGTGTTTTGAAAAGCTTTTTAATATATAAATTTGTCCTCAGTGTGAAGAGCTGTTAGCTGGTCAGGAGCAGGTCTACCTGGAGGAGGAGAGAAACAGGATCTTGGCCAGGGTTGATGACTTGAAGCACAGAGTCAGTGAGCTGGAACAGCAGCTACAAGAAACCAAACAGGAGGTCAACACACAAAGACTGAAAACTATGCTGATAAAATATGGCATTTTTTTTTCCTTGTATGCTCGCCAAGTTTCACCTGTCAGTAGTAATTTAGCTCAACAGCACTTATTCACAGACCCTGACTCCATATTTGTCTCTAGATGGAGATGGAGCAGGCCCTGCTGCAGGCGGAGAGGCGGGCAGAGCAGGAGCAGGTGGAGGCTGAGAGTGAAATCATTTCTCAGCTGCAGCTCAAACTCAGCCAGCTGGACAAGGCCACCCAGAAAGAAAAAGACAAGGTGGGCACCCAGGACAACACAATGTGACGCAGGAAATACTGTCAGTCTGCTCAAAGCCACTGCACGTGAATGTCAGACATGTTGCTGTGTTTGAACATATATAAAAACTCACTCCTTCCCCGTTTGTGCAACCAGTGTAGATCCACAGATGTCAACTGACTTGCACTGCTTGTTTGTCTTAAAACACGAAGCATCTTTTCTCTAAAGTGTCCGTCAGTTCTTGTGTTTGAAAAGACAGAAACAACTTATAACTGGATGTGACCACCACCAAATGTTGATTCAGATGTGCATATACAATTTTATTTCACTTCTAAGTGTGTGAAGCAATGCAACACCTAACTCCCTTGCAAACCTAACCTCTGCTTCAGTGCTAACACTTTAACTGCCTCAACCTCTTAACTTTAAGGCTTGGCTGCATGGATTTGAGTTATCTGTGATTTTTTTTTTGTTTTGTTTCTCCCTGGGGTGGTGTGTGTGGTGTGTGTGTGTGTGTTTGTGTGTGACTGTGGACCCATTTGTATGTATGTGTGTGTGTTTCTATGTGTTTTTAGGGGAGGGCTAATGTGTCGGCTGAGCGGAAGGCCCTGGAAAAGCAGAGGAATGAGTACAATGAGCTGAAGAGGCAGTTTGATAAGTGCCCCTTGTCTCTAAGGGAACAGTTGCAGGAGCAGCTCAGCAGGGTCAGTGTTCTCACGCAGCCCACTGGCTGGCAACAGTGAGTTATAATATACCAAATACCACAGTACTGTATGAAATGCAGAGAAACGGCCGCAGACGTTAACACTGACTCTGTTTTGAAGCACTCAGAGCTACTTATAGACCTGCAGACTGTGCATTTCCTCTTTATCTGCTGTCGCCCTTCACTATCTAAACATGTAAGGATCATAATGTCAGTGTCATTTGTAAGTGTAACTTAACAGTGCTCAACACTTCAGCAGCAATTTTCAAACAACCGCTTAATCTCTGCTGTTCCCTCATTCTGGACGCTTGAAACTTCAACTGCAATCAGTAATACATAATAATAATGTCATTAACAGCTTTGCTCTAAAAATTTGCATGCCTTTTTTTCCACAAATAATTCAAGTCACACATGCACATTTATTGTTTATAGGTAGAGCATTGTCAGATTTGATATTATGGTATTTTGACAGCCTTTTAACATTAAAGGATAAGGCTGCTGTTTTTGTCTAATTATTTATAATGGAAAAATTCAATGAAAACACCAAAGTCCATAGTGTATTAGTCCATCTCTTTCTGACCTTTTCAACCGTGTCTGGGGACCATCAGATGTTATTAAGGATGCTTTTCTTTAAGGTTGGTCACAATTATTCAGCTAATTTGTTTTCTAAAAGGCTAAGCTATTTTTCTGGTAGAGTCTGTACAGATTAGTAGCAAAATTTTAATTTTAAAACAAGTAAACAGTACTTTTATTTGTTGGTTCTCCTCAATGTCTGCTTATATAGTAATAATAATATCCTAATAATAATCGGCATAATAATAAATAAATTATAAAATCATTAATCATTAATCATTGTTGAGGACTTTTTTCTATTATTAATTAATATATGCAAAGAAGTATTCACAGCCGCTGTTATTATGTTTATCATGAGCAAAGAAGAACACGGGAGAAAAAAAGATGTCAAATTTTGGTCTTTTCATGGTGTTTTAATTTTAATATGAGAACTCCAGACTTTTGCCAGCCTTTTCCTTTAATACCTCTCTATGATTGATTTTTAAACAGTGTGAATAACCTGCACGTGTGTGTGTGTATGTGGACAGAAAGCTGAAGCTCTGGAAATTGGGACCAAGCAGTTTGAGGAGCTGGAGTTTTGTCAGCTGGAGGAGGAGAGCAGTCTGGAGGAGAAGAAGGAGACTCAGAGCTCACAGCTCCTCCAAGAGCGAGCCGATTATCACTGCAGCGTGGCCCAGAGGAAGGTGGGGATAACATAAAACATGAATATATGTGTGTGTGTAAAATCCATATGTCAGTGTGACATCTGGAAACTGGACATGCTGATTTGCAGGAGAAGATGGGTGCTCTGGAGGCTCAGGTGAAGCAGCTGGGCTTACAGGCAGCTCATGACTGTGAGAGGATGGTTAAAGACAGGACCTTGACTCTGCAGCTGTTACACAAGGTCAGCCTTTCACTGCTGGTCATACCTGCCGATACGGGAGACATGTATTTAATTTATAATAGTGATACATGGCATGCAGATGGTAATGAAAAAGTAAGTCCTTGCTGGTTCTGCCTTTCAGGAGCAAGACAGGTTGTGTGCCCTTGAGAAGAGGTACCACAGCTTGACGGGAGGGAAAAGCTTCCCGAAGCCCAACGGCAGCATGAAGGAGGTGAGCAGTAACACATAAGACAAGACATCACAGCAGGAAGAGAAGCACTGCAATAAAAAAAAACTCACAAAAAGTCCCCTCTTCCAAGTGGATTTATTCTTAACGTAGACAAACTTTTTGAACAGGACTTTCTTCACATCAGCGAGCCTGACCTTGTTTATGGGGACGGTCCTCCTCATAGCCCCTGTCCCTCCTCTGCCTCCTTCTCCTCCTCTCACCTCCCCTCCCCTGAACTCTGTCCTGTTAGGCTACAAGAGGTAACTCTAAAAAAAATACTAAAAACCTAAAGAAGTCTAAATGCCTGATTTGCGTTTTCCACTTAAAAAAAAAAACGGGCATGATGGTGTGTCAGCAGTCACTGACTGACAACAGAAAGCTTGCAGTGAAAATGTTGACAGGTCAAGTTTTAGCCTGATATTTTTCGTTTGTTTGAGGCTGTAAAATCTCCAAATAGTATAGTTTCACCATCTAGAATTTCATAATTTATAGACAGTTGTTCATAAAATAGATGATGCCAAAAAAAAAAACCTTGACTACCCTAACCCTGAGACTATGATTTTAGTGGAGTTTTAGTTGTCAAAAGATCACCATCCATATTTCCATATGTAACCTTGTGAGTTGTGATCCTTTGTGAGTCCTTGCATGACTTTCCCAAGTGTTGACTTGCCTTGCCTGCTGACTTGTCTTCAGCATTCTCATCCCTGTGTTTTGGCTGTCGATGCAGGAGTACCTCAGGCTCTCTGATGTCTATAAGATGTATGGAAATGCTTCTATGCCAACTCGCTCTTCTTCTCCTGCTGCTCTCCACTGCCTCTCCTTCGCTGTAGCTCCAGCTCTGCCATGTGAGGTAGAAACCCTGCCTGCTCTCTGCCATACTCACATGTTTCTCTGACAGTTTCTTAGCATCTTTTTTTTTCACTTACTTCTCATTTTTCCCTGTGCTCTGTTTGTGTCTGTGTGTATCTGTTCTGGCTGGTTGTCTGTGTGAAGGAGTACATCACAGTCAGTCAGCTCAGCCAGATCTTTGGGATACAAAGAATCGATCCAACCTCTTCCTCTTCTATTCCATCATTCCAACTTGCCTCCTCTGAATCCTCCTTCTCATGCCACTCAACTGCACGTGGCCCTTCCTCCTTTCTCTCTGCACAGGTTTGTCACTCTTTCCTCATTGGTGGGGTCCAGTTTTGATAACAGACAACACCATGCCATTGTTTTGTTCCACCAAACAATAGCTATTTCTGAAGCATCTATCTCAGCTTGATATTGCCATGATAAAGTTTGTCTTTACTGCTTCCCTCTCTCCTGGCTGGATGCTTTTCTTCACCACAGAGCCAGCCTGAGCTGAGCAGGAATGTAATGCCCCCTATTAACCTCGAGCGCTGGTACCAGGACATCATGGCTGCTGGAGAGCCTCAGTCATGTCCTCCACCGCTGCCTGCAAAGTCTTTTTCTGCACGCAGACATGGGCAGGTAAACACTCCACTCTCTGCTTCATGCACTCCTGGTAGTTAGTTTTCAGTGTGATGAATCCAGTGTTTTGCTACAAGGCGCCAAAAGCAGAGCAGATTCAATGCCAACATACCATCTCCTGAATGGAAATGATCTTACCAGTCACTCTGCTATCCATATTCCTATGACTAGGAGGCCCTCTAGTGGACAAAACTAGACAGGGTAGTCTCTGAATCATTCCCTGCTAAAAAAAAGAACTTATGTTTGGACAAAATTGAAAAAAAAGTCATAAGGAACTTTTTTTTCAACTTCGATTTTTCATTTTAATATCAAAGATGAAAGATGCTGATATTAGTCTAATCTCCAGCTGAATACTTGATGCTACATAAAAACTTCCTGTAAAAAAACTTTTGAGGTGGATAGAGAAGTCTTACTGAAAGGGTTAAATGTGCATGTTGCTGTTGTGGCACCTCAGTGCTGAGATTCAAGGAGTGCATGCCATTTAACATTATTCTCTTATTTTTACACTTTGAAAGGAGAAATAATACATGTAACAGCTGCCATGAGTCTGTCTAATTCTGTTACAGAAAACTTACAAGACAAATGTTATCTAGTTAATTTGTTTAGATAAGTTAGTTTTCAGGATTCAGACATCATGCACTGCAGATACAATGCTGGCAGAAGTACTCAGATATTTTATTGAAGTAAAAGTAGCAATAACGTTAACATAGCGTTAAAATACTATTACATATTAACATGAAAAGGTACCAGTCCCAAAAGTGTACATTATAACTACAGTAGACTATTGCAGAATATTGAGAGCAAAATATTTAGAATAAAATTTATAATGCATCAATGTGTATATCACTTCAATGCTGGTAAAGCTTGAATACTTTCTCTTTTTATTTATCCCTGGGACCAAGAAATGTATTTATTTTCTCTATCTGAAATAATACTTCATTACTGACTCATTGGTTATAAGATTAACTAGTAGCTAATGTTTTCAAATAAATGTGGTGGAGTATTAGTATGAGGTAGCAGAAAATGTCAAAGTCAGAAACACAAACTAAGATCAATCCTAGGTTTAATCATTTTGAGTCTTTTGAAAGAATCCTCCAGATTAAGAAAAGAATTCAGAAGTGGTGAGAATTTTTTTAAACAAATACATTTCCAGTTCCTCCTAAAATGTGAAATAACCTCAAAATGATCTGTCTTTATTCTTTCAGCTATTAAAGTCCAAATCTGATGGTGAGGTTGGACAGGCAGCGTCATGCAGCGCTTCAGCTCTGCCACACTCCAGTGATGTTGCTCATGAGAAAAATGCCTCCACCAAGGTAAACACATTCACTTTACAAATGTAAATTGTAAAAAAAAAAAAAGACCTTCCAAGTAGTTCAATATTTGATGCTTTGCGCTTATGTCTTGTGTGTGTGTGTGTTTTAGGGGTTACAATTACTGCTGAGCGAGATGTCAAACCCGTTGGACATGGACCCCAGGAGGCAGTTGGTACTGCAGAACAAAGGTGTGTGAGTCCCTCATTCCTGTTTATCTGTGTAGTATACTTGATATCTACAGAGGAAGCTGTGGTCATTTCATCTGCAACAGGTAGAGAGACTAAACCCTCTTTCTCTTTATTGTCTATAGGAAGAGTGTGTGTCAGCTCTGCTTTGTTTAACGTTCTAAATCTGATCATAATTATCTGCCTGCAATGTCTTGTTATTATCAGTAGAGGGCACTGTAGATCTGTGACAGCTGTCTCTGCTCCCTCTCTGCCTCCACAGATCTATCTCCAACAGTTCATCACTCTATCCTGCACCATCAGTCGCCACCGAGTGGCAACCAAGCATATGACACCCTGAGCCTGGAGAGCTCAGACAGCATGGAGACCAGCGTCTCCACCGGCAACTCCGCCTGTACCCCGGAAAGGTGAGAGACGGGCGCTGTTTCCATGGGAACACGCAAGTCTGCCCCATCTCCCAGGAGAGGGGTCACTGCACTTTGTTCCCGTGACAACATGTTTTGTTACATGTCTGCTCCATCTGTTGCCATGCCAACCTCCTCAAGTTGAAGCCAGGAGTTCAAAGACTCAGTTTACTGCTGCTCATGAAGAAACCTTTGTCTCCGTTTCCTCCTTCAGCGCTCAGTGTTTGGTTTCCAGGCATGTCTGTTTACTTTTCTCACCCCAAGCCTTGTCGTAGACGTGTCATCACACACTTGTTTCCTCTGTGTGTTGTAGTGCCTGTGGGTCAGAGGCTCACAGGATAGAGGAGATGGAGAAGATGCTAAAGGAGGCACAGCAGGAGAAAGCCAGGCTGATTGAGAACCGAGTGAGTTCACAGCTTTTGTGCTGCAGAAGTTTGACATGAGTGGACACCAGTTTTCACCAGTCATCCCATAACCTCATTTTAAGTTTTAACTTTAGTTGCATTGATTAATCCTTTACTCAAATTGCTGATCAATAGAAATTTACCATGCAACAATTTCTGATATTCTATTCAAATGTTTCAGTTGTTTTTTGAAAAAATGAAAAAAAATCCTTTAGAAAAGAAAACCCCTCTCCCTTCTTTTGCTTAAGCACCACAATTTATTGATCTTTACTGACATCTTGGTCCCTCTGGACCCCCATCAAGAGTGTTACTCACACAAACATGCTCAGAAAGTGATAGTTCCAGCTTTTACCGATGTGAAGATTTGCTGCATTTCTGTGTCAAATACAACAGTAAACTGAACATATTCAGATTTTTGACTGTGAAGCACATCTTCATCCACTGTGGGATATTATAATAGAAAACTCTCATTAAATTCTTACAACCAAAACTATTTATTATTCAATTGAGAGTTGGATTGGTAGATCAATCAGTGATTAAAGTTTATCAAGACCTGAACGAACTGGCGTAATGGATGTTGTTTTCAGAAAAAATATGTAAGCTCTTCCTAATATTAACCCCCCCCCAAAAAATGATAAATATTGGAACACAAATTAATAAATTCTATTATCCGATTTTATAAATGTTATAGATTTTTAATAACTTTTTGAATAAAATCATCATTTCAATAAATCAGATTAGCATTTTGTGAACCAATATCATGAAATAATCACACTTTCACCTAAAATACAACTTTCCTTCAAAGTAAATGTACTGTAACTTTGAATTATTACAAGAGTCTCATGTTTCTCTTGTTTAAGAGATAAAAAAAAAACAGTATATAGTTCTCCCAGTGATCCGTCAGCTCAGGGTGTGGTGAAATGAAATTGTAAGTCGTTTGTTTACCTTTGAATTATTTCGTCGTGTTGAAACAAAGCAGACCTGTATGTAAGTATCTGAAAGCTGCAAAGGATCATTTTACATCAGCAAAGCTTAGCTTTCTATATACAGACTTAAGGGATATATTTTACAAAACCCTGGATTGGGACTTGTATTCTCATGTGCCTCCTCTGACAGTAGCTCACTTTGTATTGCAATATTTGCCTAAAATTTACATACTGTCCCCGTCTCCCTCTTCCCCCCTTGTTATATTTTCCTCTCTTTTCTCCATCTGTTCCCTCTGTCTCCTCTCCCGACACTCCCAGGAGAGGGAGGTGCAGGCTCGGCGGCAGATGTTGGAGGAGGAGCGGAGGAGGCGAGAGGAGGCCGAGAGGAGGCTTCTGGATGAGACGGCCCACAGGCAGAGGCTGGTGGAGGAGGAGGTGAAGATGAGAGAGAAACACTTCTCCCAGGTCAGTGGAGCAGCGGGAGGAGACGGGCGGTGGGAGGAAGAGAGAGGAGAGGGGAGGGAAAGGAGGGACGGGAGACTTGAGGGAGAGGATAAGAGACGAGACAGTAAAGAGAAGCTGGGTATACAGGAGGATCAAAGATTGTCAAGGAAGGGAGAGAAAGGGGAGAGAATAGGATGGGGGGTGGAGAGTGTGAGAGAAAGAACAGAGATAAAAATGAATGGGGGGGTGCATAAAATAAAAATAATGTACACATAATTAAAGCTTTAATCTTGACAGTGTGTTTAATGCCAGCTGTCTGTGGTGTGAGTACTGCAAGTAAACAAACATCCTCAAATTAAAGACTGAGGAAACTTGTCCACTTATTGTCAGCTGTCTCTGTTTTTAAGCCCAAAGTTGAAGCTGCTAAAATCAATTTACAGTGTCTTGACAATAAAAGAAATCACCGTGTGTAATCTGCGTAATCTGGTTTTATGGACACAACTTTAATTCACTGTTTTGGTTCACTCTTACTGCTCATTGGCATCGTTTTCAACCGCAACAGACAGCTGTTTTCTGCTAAAGAGCTCCAATAAACTCAATCTACCCACCTGCTCAGCGCAAAACAGCAAAAAGACACCATGAGAGAAACCTAGTGGAGCATTTAATGGCTAATGAGACAAAATTTCCCCCAAAAGTTTAAGGCAATCAAAGGAGAGCTAAAAAGTTGGGTGAATATCGGGTAAACACAACCAAGAGATCCAACCAATGCTGATGTTGCTCTTCGTCACGATTTAAAATACTCAACTGTTTGCTTACAAATTCCACATTTCAACATAATATGTAAACATTGTATTTACAACTTTTATGCACTGACCCCATGTGGTCAAAAAATTATAAATGCAGACTTGCGTAATAAAATTAGGACTTGAGACTTGACTTGAACTTGATTGTGCTCAATCAAAACAATGCGAGCAGTAGACGTGTTTTAAATGGGATTTTTTCATGGGATTTGTTTATTTCATTGTAAAGCAGACACCACTACAGATAAACATTTATCTGACTGATTGATGGGTCATGTTTTAAAGGTTTAGTGACATTCGCTGACATCTGTTACCTTGGAAGTTTGTGACAGGCGACAAGAGACATCACCTTGAATAAAAAACTGATTTTCCCAAGTTTGAACATTGTTGGAAACATTTGGAACAAGTAAATACAAAACTCAACAAAATATTTGAAAAGATGTAGTCGATTTTTGACTTTTTAATGTGAAAATGTTACCCATCAGACTGGAAAACAGTTTCAAGTTTTGACTTGTTAAAATCCAAGAACAATAAAATATTTAAGACAGTGTCAAGTTGGCCTCACAGTAAGAACTCCATGTTAAAAATACAGCTACAACTAAAAAACTCTCTCCCTTTTTATTATATCACATCACTGAGCAGCTAAAAAAACTGTATGAAACACTTTCTTCACAGGCCCGTCCAATGACACGCTATCTGCCAAACCGCAAGGAGGAGTTTGACCTGCGAGCCCACGTGGAGTCCTCAGGCCACAGCATAGACACCTGTCCCTTCGTCATCCTCACTGAGAAGATGTGCAAGGGTCACCTGGTGAAGATGGGGGGCAAAATCAAATCATGGAAGAAACGCTGGTTCGTTTTTGACCGTCTCAAGAGGAACTTCTCTTATTACGTGGGTGAGGATACAGTTAGATTTTGTCTAAAACTAGAGTTTTTTTGGTCTAACTATCGTAGCTTATTTTTGTTAGTCAAGTTTTCTTTATGCAGAAAGTTTCCCTGATAACAAGATCTGTTTTGCAAAAGAGAACTAAAGATAAATTGTGTGAACTGACTTGATTCATTCACACAAAACCATAAGCACACACAGATAAAAATTAAATCAGTCACAGATATAACTTTCAGGTAGTACTGCAGTTCATTTCAGTAGAAAGGGTTCCCCCCAGTTCAGAGGTGCAAAAGTGACCCTGTCCTGTGATCTGCTGCCTTAATTGTTGTCTTTGGACTCAACTCTCTTATCTACTCGATGACTGGTGTTTCACTATAGAATTTGAACTAAGGTGTGCACCTGGAAAAGAAAAAAATTAGTAAAGTTAAACATTTGCAAAAATGCAGAGACCAAGTTCCTGCTCAGTTTAACAAGCCAAGTCCAGGAAACTTTCAGGTTTTCTTCAAAATAAGAAAAATTAATTAATAAACAAACCAAAGACATGAGAAAGTTTTTACACTTCTCCAGAGCAAAACGAGACGAAGAGTTATATTAAGATGACACTGGTTAAAACCACAACAGGGCTTACCCTCAGAGCGTCTTTGTAGGTGCAGAAATAGTAAAAAAAAAAAAAAAAAAAAAGACTGAATACAGCTTTTGCTAATTAAATAATGTTGCATCAAATAATTAAAGAAACCAACAAATAAAAAAAACACAACCCTCACTATGAGGTCTTAATGTTTTTATCCTGACCATATAAATCAAATCACTCTGAATGATAAAGTCCTGTATGACTAAGAAAGGTTATGTTTATGCTCATAAAAATATTAATATTATAAATTTATTATATGTTATAAATATTATTATTATAAAAATCTATTTCCTCATTCAAATCTCCACAAGACATCAGTCACTCACTCCGTCCTTCAGCTGCTCTTTGGTGCGTTCAGAATAAAAACATTCACAGGAACCAGTGAGCTGATACTTTACAAACATGCTGCTGTAGTTGATGAATTGTTCATTTTTGAAAGTTGTACTTGAAGTCTGGGAACATGTTTTCTGCATGTTGGACAATGATTAGTCATTTCATTCATGTATTTGTACATATTTGTATGCGCTCATAGGTCTTTTAACTCTTCCTCTCCTCTGATAACTGTGAACTAGCTTGTGTCTGAAAGTAAAGGCACGCCTGCAGGCTATTCTGAGGAGTTTTGAAAAAAAACTCTTCCACTCCTGAGAACATCCTTATTAGATTTTATTAATTTATTTTTGAAAATTTTCAAAAATAAAAAAAAAATTACTATGATGCATCAGTACATACAGCATACAGACCTCTTGGCAGTATGTGTTTTACATTTTTTTTCAAAGCAGCTGCCCGGGCTCTTCAGACTTGTCCCATGAAAAAAAAAAATGTTGGGGTTTCCATCAAGTCCATTTTAAAATGAACAATTTTGTACACAAAGAACAACTTCAGTAAAAACTTCCCTCATGCCCTTGAAGCATCAAAGAAACTCTGGATGCAGCCTCTTTCTGAGACTTCACAGCATCCTCTGCACCAACAGGACTTTTCATGGTGAAGGACAAATAGCAGATATTTATATTAACTTTTCTGGATTCACTATAAAGGATCCTGTTGTGTTCAAGTTCTTGGCTTGTCCGGTTTGAAGCTTCAGGGTTTTCTCATGACGGTGATCAAAACAGTTTGCTCACATAGGAACCTGCTCATATCACTGAACTCAGAACTTCATGTGGAAAAGTTCCTGTTCAGCAGGCCCGAACCTGATTTATTCAGTTCAGCTGAGAGCAGTGCTGTGGCTCTTCTGAAGAATGCTGCGGTTTTTTCAGGAAAACCCAACTTCTGTCCCAACCAGCTGGTACCAAACACTAATTAAAGCTGCACTAAGTGGAATTTTTTTCAGCCTTGTTTTTGTATGTAAAAGCTGAAGTCAGTCTGTAATTCCCGTCTATCAGACTTTCCTCTGGATTTGAAACAGGAACAGTTAGTTTTTTGAATAATTCACAAGCGTGTTTTTGAAACATTATTTTCCAATCAAGTCCAAAATAGAATCTAGGGATATTTTCATTACTGTCGCCCTTGTTCTCTTTGCTCCTCTCTCTCTCTCCACTCACTTGTATAGCCTTTTCACCCCCTTACTCCTGACGAAGATGATGGTGATGATGGTGATGAAATAAGATGCAATACTTTCTCTGTATGTGTTTTTCTTGGGGAGGAGGCTAGGCTCCTGGCTTGTTCGTGACTAATAAAACGAAACTCACATTTCAAAAACATTTATCTCATTACTAAGCAGATTTGACTTATGGAAAAGGAAAAGCAAGAGAAAGTGTCGGACGTATTTCAAAAGATTGCCCTTAATTGTTGCTGGATGTTTGTTTCTTGGTTGAGGCCCCCCAGTGTGCACCGAAGAGACAAGACAACCCCTGTTTATTTGAACAATAGAGGAAACTCTTTAAGCTGATTTTATTTGAAGGAAATTGATCTTAGATGTGAGAAAAAGTCCCCTTCACACTTAAATGCCTAAAGTTTAGCCCCAAACTAAATAAATCCATTAATCCAATGAGCTTCATCAGGTTTCCCTGAAACAAACTACCAAACGAGTCCGTATGGAGTGACTTTAAAACGCTTAAAGTTGTTCTGTGAAAAGAGAAGAGAGATTCAAAGGACCGGACAAAAGCTCTGACCTGCTTTAGGGAAAATGTAAAAACTGTAACATCAAATCTGATAAACAAAAGAGAGGCGTTTCTTCTTAAGATAAAAAAAAAAAAATTCAAGAAGTGAACCTCGCCAGCAGGGAAAAGGCTGAAAAACCACAAAGACGATCCAGAAAAGTACGAGTGAGGAAAACAAGTCAAATTAATAGGATGGTGAAGACTTCAGGCATAGCTCGAAATAGACTTGCACTTTTAATTAACTTTTCCTCTGATACAGAGCTGCTCATACCTATTCATGGGTTATGTGTTGCTGGGAAAAAAGAGTTAACACCTTTTTCCTTGTTTTTGTGTCGAGCTTCTCCATCTGAATTTAAGTTTTTTCCCAGTTTTAATTTCTCTACAAAAAAAAAAACAAAAAAACTTTTACACCAGGATCTGATCTTGGTTTAGAAAAAAAAAAATAATAATAATTTTAAAAAGACACAAATTTCCCCTTTAAAATAATCTAATTGAGCACCAAAAAATAATTTTCATCAAATTTATCTGCTATTCATAATTTAGTCGTTTGAAAAGGCAGATGGATGTTTGTCCAAAAGTAAAAATGTTTGTCTTCAGCAGGACATTTAAAATAAAATTTTAGTGAATTACACCTTTTCATTGAAATGAATCTTGTAGGGCTGAAATAAAATCAGCGACATCAGCTTGCTACTGACTTTATTTCAACAAACTGCTGGCAAAAGCGTAACATTTTGCCTGTGTGGTTTGTTTATTAATTAGTTTTATGGATAAGTTTCCTTGTTGTGCAGCTTGAACTTCCGCCGATTGTTTATCTGTCTGGATTTCTGCTGAGACTCATTGATGTGCTGTAGGATCCCATCAATGTCACTGCAAGTGATTTATCTGTTTATTAAGTATTGTTGACATTTTCTTTCTGTGCTGCACCACTAAAAAGATTTTTGCATCAGCTTTTTTTTCTCTTTCTGAAACCTTCATTCCTAATAATATAGGAGCATAAAGAAACTTTTATTTTATTGTGTCATATTAATCAACGTCTACCTTATTTTAGAGTAAAACTACCATCAAAAATAACGAGTCACTTCTTTTAAGACAGGAAAGTATTTTAAAAAATTACTTGTAACCATCTATCTACTGTATTTCTCTGCAGGAGTGACCCTGAGTCCAGCAATGTTAAGAAAAAAATAATTCCTACTTTTATTTGACCGAAAACAACATGAGGTGTTCCTCTCATCGCTGGCTGATTGTAGTGTCTACTGCCTGGGCTGACAGAGGTCTTGCATCAGTACAAGACATAATGTAATGTATCTTAATATGTTTTTTTTTTCTTTTTCTCCTCTCAGACAAGCATGAGACCAAGCTGAAAGGACTCATTTACTTTCAGGCGATTGAAGAGGTTTACTACGATCATCTGCGCAGTGCCACCAAGGTAACCAATGATCCTTATTTCACTGCTCAATATTCAGAACTTCATCTGCATTTTTAAGGTGTTTTGCTTGGATTTTTTTTTCATCTTTAAATGTATCAAGAAGCAAAAAATTGGAAAGGTTTGTTTCTAAAATGCTGCTGTTTATATTAGGAAAATGTGCTAAATATTTGAAAATAAAAACAAATGAATAAACTTTTCTTTGTAAATATTTCAACTTATTTTATGTAAAATTCATGTAAAATTCTGCATTTGAACAGACATTCTCATTTTGGAATGAAGCAACATTTATACAATGACTCACAATTTATGGGGATAGTTTATCTGTTTTGTGAGCAGCAGTTAAACACCTGAAGTACATTTTAATAGTCCAGCTGCTGAATTTGGTGTCTGTGTTGTGTAAAATTAGGAGCTATTTTAAAAGAAAAAAAATCTATATGAGACTGTGTGGAGTTGTTTTTTTCTTTTTTAATTTTAAACGCTGCTGTAGAGTATATCCTGTTGTTTTGACAACAGTGTCTCTGAGGGAAAAGATGCAACAGGTGCAGCTTGCAGCTCTGTGGTCTAAAACGTCTCCCCCTCTCTCTGTGATCCTCCAGAGCCCCAACCCGTCGCTGACCTTCTGTGTGAAAACCCACGACCGCCTTTACTACATGGTGGCCCCGTCCCCTGAGGCCATGAGGATCTGGATGGATGTCATAGTAACGGGTGCCGAGGGCTACACACAGTTCATGAGCTGAGGGACCACTGGGTGGCAGATTCAGAGGACGACAGGGATGCAGCGAGCACCCGGACACCTACGAGCCGACCTGAGCTGCTCCCTGCCGGAGCTGCAGTCGACGACACACGGCCTGACGGTGTGTGGAACGGATGGACATTTGAAGAGATGAATAATCTGGGGCTCTCGCGAAAAGCCTGATGCCCTCGAGCAAATGAGGGTTTAGTAGTGACAGAGGTGCAATTGAAAGAATTTATGAGTTATATTTTTCTTTCAGCCGCTGTGTGAAGGAAAACAGTTTGAGCAAACTGCCAGTGATCCATGAGAGAGCTTCCAAATAATTCAACACATTCTGTTACCAAAATGTTGGTAATTACAATATAATTTTACAGGTGTCAGGAGGAACACTTACATCATATAAGCTCAAACTGTTCCTGATCCATGCATGCAGTGTTATCACTTTAACAAATGCCTTTTTTTTTCTTTTGATACATTTGTACTTTTTCCCTTGAGTTTAACTTTTCTCTGATGATAATGTAACCTTTTAACTTTTTAAAACACTTAAAGAGGTAAAAAGATTTTATTAGCAAATATTAAAAACTATGTTAAAAGAGGCATATGTTACTTACTCAGTGAAACATCACTCGGTGCCAAATTCTTTATGTGATATTTTGTCAGATTTTTATAATACAAATGGTAATATTACTCTTTATATTGTAATAGGGATTTTTATTCAAGCAAATAACAGCAGCATTTATGTGTATGTATTTTACATAAATATGTCAAAGAAAATCATTTATTGACATTTTAATTACAGAATTCATAAATTATAGCCCTATAATGATACTGTAAAACTACTATGTACATCTAATGAATAAATATATGAGATTCATCCATGGGTTTGTTTGTCTTATATGCTAGTTTGTTGCTAACAAATTGGTTAAACTGAGAACATTCGCTTACAAACCGGTTCTTGCTTCCCTAATTAGTGTTTCTCACAAACAAGTCATTAATCACCAGCTTTCTTTAAATGAGCTGCTGGCATTTCCATT
The DNA here is from genome assembly GCA_029814765.1 of Acanthurus leucopareius. NCBI lineage: Eukaryota > Metazoa > Chordata > Actinopteri > Acanthuriformes > Acanthuridae > Acanthurus > Acanthurus leucopareius. Next base: position 9,591,890 of record JAQMCX010000012.1, on the reverse strand, counting down.
TAAATTAGAGAAAACAATAGGTGATCCCCTTTAAGACCCCTTTTTATTTACATAAGAACAGTCAGGTGCTTTAATCAGTTAATTGGCTCGTTAAGTCTGGTTATATACAGAAGCTGCTTCAGAAGAATTGAAATCATAACCCATTTATGCAATTCTGACACAGTATAATTAATTTATGGCTTAGCCTGCACTAGGTGGGCCACATGAAAATAACAAAAACATGTAGTGAAATTACATGCAACTGAACATGTATGATTCAACATCGAGTAATTCAAAATCATGTAAAGGAAAAAAAAAAAACTTCATGGAGAGGAAACCTCTCAAAAATTTCCCTTGAACAAGTTCTTAATAATTATGATTCCTCTATAATTATGTATTCAAAAAGTGTGGCTCCTGGTTTGGTGATAGTATATGGCTGGGCTGTGAGGTAATTTACTGCAGGGGAAAAAAAAAAAAAAAAAAATTTTACTGCAGGGATCGGTGGAGTATTTAACAAAAATGTTGGTTATCACAAAAAAACACACCTCAGCCCTGATGGTATTGATTAGATTGAGCACTTGAGGGGTGAGAAGTGAAGTACATGTTGTTTATTGATATGTATTATAATGAACATCCTCCATCAGGTCAGTGCAGGTAAAGGCTCTTTTTATAGCTCGGACACCGGAGAGGACTCTGTCTGCAGATTCATTGACAACATTCACACCATTTGCATTTCTCTGACCTTGGAAGAGATTTTCACACATCATGCCATTCAGTATCTTTCAGTCTCTGGTGCGCCCGGCTGAATAATAAACAGATTTTTAAGAGGGCAGTGAGAGCTCATTACCGCGGTGAAGAGCATGAGTGACACCCAGCCTTATTGTTGGTGAAATATTAATGAGCCAAGGGTGATCTCCCCTCACGAGCAGACTGGCCTTTCCCCAAGCCTTTAGAGCACAAATAAGACAGTCAGGCTGCGAATTAAAACACGTCTCACATGAATTTTGTCAACATTAACGGGAGACATTAACCTTGTCTGAAAGTAGCCTAAGAAAATTCTGATGAAATGGAGATATCTCACGGCCGAGAAGGCAAGTTTATAGCATCACCTGTCAGAGACTTCCACTCACACATGCTTCATAACATTTCAGTGCTAGACATTTGTAATTTATAAGTTTTCATATCCACATGTGAGTTCAGAGTAATTACAGAGATTAAAGAGAAAAATCTCCTGCCCAACCCTAAACATGCCCCCCCCCCGACCTGCGCACACACACACTCACACACACACACACACACACACACACACACACACACAATCAGACAGCAGATGAAAGAGGCTTTCACTAAATGCATCTGATGCACGAGCGAAAGTTCCTCTCTTTTTGTTTACGGCTTTGAACAAATCATCTTCGCTCCCTTTGAAGGCAGTTTAATGTGACAGTCGTTAATTCAAAATAGGGTACACAATATATACAAATCATTAAATTACAATACAAGTGTCATGTTTTTGAATTTCATGGGAAGCACAACAATAATATCCGAAAAATATCCAGAGGGGGAAAATAAGGAAAAGCACCAGACTCAGACGGGCCAACAAAGACACAGACTGTGAGTAACACTGCGGCAGCCCACTGTGGAATATTATCCTTCTTTATCAGCCATGAATTCAAAGTACCTCACAATATCACGGCAGTTTTCAAACTAGGTGTGAGTGTTATACTGAACCAGTTCAGTCCTAGTCTGCATTATAAAGTGTGTATTAAATAAAGTTAGTTCATCAGAAATGACAGGTCATTGATAAATCTTAATTTTCTCTCTTGTTTGTTGCATGATAATTGGTCATGACCTTTGCTCTAAGTACAGTCTATGTGTTTGCTTGTAGGTTCAGTGACCTGGGATTCAGATTTACATTTAAACTGATATTAAGCCACTCTGAATACTGAATACACAGTAAGTGTTGCCTACTGGACCTAACCGAATGAGAAATGCTGACAAATAAAAATGCATCTGCAGCAAAGCCAGATGTTTTTAATGTACAACTTGAACAGATAAATTAAGATTGAGAATGTAGTGTTTCAATGTGAAATAAACTTGAGTGATCGTTAAGTTAATCTCCGATGAATGAACAGTATGAATTTTGCTGTAAGCATGAAGCATATGGCCTGATTGATCGGCTGTGGAAAGCTCAGAGGTGATAGACGTGGAGCCTGTGGGGTTTAGAAGGCTCTGCAGGGCAACATGACACAGCCTGAGTGCTGCGAATGACACCGAGGGACCATTTGGGACTTGTTGGCTCAAAGAGCTAAAATTCTGAAGAACACAAGTGATGCAAGAGCAGGAAGTTAAAGTAAAAATCTGTGACCCATGATAATGTTTACCCCTTTTGGTTATTTTGTTGTCAATGTTATTAGTGTGTTTTTCTTCACTCCATCAATAACCTAATAATTTCATGATGATTTTTTTTTAAATTTGAGGTCAGTAGGTTGAGCTTTGTGTGACATGCAGCCTTAATTTAAAGTGCCTTCAGGAGTTAGAGCTAGTTAGGAGCTGTGACAACCCAAAGGAGGACAAAACAGACACTGTAGTCCTTTACATCAAACACCTCTAATTTACCATAAAGTCCTTGCAGACAAGTAAATAAACATAACTCTGAGTCTGCCTGGTTCAGATCTGTCACGGCTAAATGCAAATTCAGTTAGCCTAGATATCATTCATGAATGGAAATCTTATTATGCTTGTCACTTTTTTGAGACTTGATTAAATGTTTTCATGCCAAACACAGAAACAAATGGAAATGATTTATAGGCTGAACACACACGAAAACATCCACAAATCCCCCCTGAGAGGCTTCCATTCACAAGTTTTAACTGAATTCCATGTTTTCATCGTATGTTCAAAGAGGGGCAAAAGTTGAGGACAATAAATTCTGAGAGAGATGATGATGAAATGATGGTGTAACCCCTACTAACGTGCCATACGTGCACTTGGCATGCATCATCGACTTTTCTGACTTCTGGGCTCATACACAATATTCAGACAATGAATGTGGGTATCAATTGGTGACCCGCCATGTCTTGTTAAAATGGTAATAAAGATCTCAAATATTTCTGGAGTTCAGTTCGATCCAAAGTTTAATTTCGCTCACCTAACTCACTTATTGTTAAGTTTGGTTGTGTTTGACAATCTAGAAATTTAGATTATCCATACTAAATTATCTAAAGCTGAAGGGAGAAATGAAGGTATTTTGCAATGTAATCTACACATTTTACGCCTTTTCTTAAATAATGACAAAGGAAATTGTACTTAATGATGGAGGCGATGGAGAAATGCACAAGCGCTGTCATGAACACCTTGGATTTCTCTCATGATGCGAAAACATAAGGCCCTCTATGGACCAATTAACACAGACAGAGAGAGCAGTCAGCGATTTCCTGGGAGACCCTCCAACTTCACTTGCTACTATCTCAATCTAAGTCTCCATTACAACCACATTTATCTAGATTGCATCAGGTTGCCTTTCTACAAATCTCTCAAAGTTACACTCAGGTAGCGACCACTTAGTGGGCATTTTGCTGAATTGCTCCTCTGTAATGGGGCTGTCCCTTTAAATGACTCAGATTGACACAGATGGATTTGTGTATGTTACACAGAACATTACACACAAATTCAATATAATCTCAGATAGAGCCTGCACAGCTTAAGTCTACTCAAAGACATGTTTCTCTTTGTGTGATAACAACTACTCTCTAGCTATATCTGGATAATATGATTATGTGCAATCAATTCTACTTGGATGTTTCCTAACTTACACTGAATGCATAGGCATGATGCTCAAATCTATAAGAGGCTAGACAGTTGTGGCCCATCAATATGCAAATTCAGCAGAGTTGGAAATAAGCCCATTGGTTTTGCCAAAAATGATCATTTCACAGAGATGCAACTCAGCAAATCAGAGGGAGGAATGGTTGAACAAGGAGGGGTGCAGAAACAGAGGTGAGGTGAAAAGAAAACAGCAGGTATGGAAAGAGAGAGGGGGAGAGAGAGAGAGAGAGAGAGAGAAAGAGAGAGAGAAAGAGGGATGCAAATCCCATGGCAACAGCAACCAAAAAACAAGTCTAAAATAGGGGGCAGTGTCCGCTATTACTATAGCAACAGGAGAACAGCACATTCACTCAGCGATGGGATTTGCTGAAAGAAGAAAAACAAAAAGATTTACTCCTCACTTAATTGTTATTGACAGTCTTTCCAAGTAAATTCATTTTGTTTCCGACAGCATGTGTCTCACTAAATGAGTTACTATAACATATTCTCAAAGTGTATTAGAATCACAGTCAACAACAAGGGGGGAATATGCCTACTTCATCTCCCCTTATTCACTAACTCTGTCGCTTCATCAGATAATACCCTGGTGAACTTAATACCTGAACTGTCAAGTACATAGGTGAAAAACTGAAAATTTAATCATGACATCTTTCAACTGTAGAGTAATAATTATGAAGAATGTATGCCTGTGACGACAATAAGGGCTCATAAAGAAGGCTATTTTTAAGGCTAGTAATAAATAATATAATATAATACTTTCATTTAGTTCCCTCATCTGTCTAATAAGACATTTTTTCTCAAAAGACTTAGTTAAGACAAGCTGTTCTGTTCTCACAATTATTAATGAGTTTGGTTAAACTGTAACACAAAATGCCTAAGCCTGAAAAACTGCAGTACTGATATCCACGCCCGGTTTGTTTACTTGAAACATGTGCAGTATGCAGTGCAGAAAAAAAAAAGATAACAACACAGTGATGCTTTTCCTTGCCTACCATCAACCAATCAAATTTCACATGAAGCCGATTCCAACCAATAGGAAAGCGGCAGTCTGAGCACGGACAGCCAATCGCTCTGAGTGTGGACCACTGATGCAACGGAGATGCAAGAGTTCTCCTGAACAACAAAGTGCGTAGTAAATCAAATAGTACCCCTCAAAAATAATATCATGCCACAGAGTTAGGCTGAAGTACAGTCCCAGACCTGAACCGCTGTGTATTTGAGAGATGTGTTCACGTAAATCAATATTATCAGGAGTTATCGACGGTAATTCAAAGAAGCGGTTTACGCCGTTGAGCCCAAAATCTAGCGGCACAGTCCCGTCTCTATAGCAACAACGGTCTATTAAGAAAACAATGACGTAATGCGTTACAGTATTGCGACTACTTTTAGGATTACTAGAGCCAGAGATATAAACAACAACTAAAACGAGTCCAAGCAACTTGATATTTTACTTCCGTTGTAAAATTTCGTAAAAACTTTTTACTTAGGCTACTCACCATCAGTTTAATTAGTTCTCTGACGTAAGTTTTTACCTCAGAGATTAGAGCTAGGCTGAGTTAAAATATACTATTGTACACAGTAATTTCAACACGTATAAAAAAATGCAAGGATACAAGGAAGTTTATTGGTCATATTGGTCAAATAGCGTATATTAATACTTTTTTTTGTTTTTCCTTTCTTACTTTTCTATTTCCTTATTTTGTAATGTTTCTTATTTAATAAGAAAACTTTATTGTTATTATTATTATTAACAATAATTGAAAAAGATTGCTATTTTGTGGCTGTTAAAGAGCAAAAACGCAGGAAATTAAAAGTTATAATAAAGTATCATCACGGAGTAGTGGTATTACTTGTGAGAGAAACATCAAGGAACGAGTTACTATACTTTTATGTCGAAGACAATTACTTTGTAGGACGTCCTTCGGTGAGACGCGGCGCGTGGGGGCGGAGGGACCTACACTCAGCAGCGCGGTTTGTCCTGATGACGCAGTTGGTTGCTAGGTGTGAATGAACTGATGCTTTCTCACAATTAAGTAGCTCTTCAGTTTACAGGTCGACCACAACAAAGCAACAACTCGTCCTTTTTGCGCTGCCCAGGATATTCCGAGCTAAATATGGCTCTTTAAACTCGTGAAGTTATTGGACCTGAAAAGAAGTCGTGCTTTGCTTTGGCAACGCACCCCGAAGTGCTCTACATTTTCTCGGCAAAAATGGAGTAAGTCAAACTCTCTCTATCCATACTGCTGTGTGAAGTTTTTTACTGTGTTGTTGTTGTTGCATTTGGCAGTTTGTTGTTTCTGCTTGTTTGTCACAAGTGATAACAGCTGCGCAGTGGTACGTTTTTTGGCTGGATATTCAGTTTCTTCTATTTCTTCTATTTGAGTAACTTCATATAGGTTAGACAGTTCGACTAAATGTTTCATGCTTCATGGAGTCTTTCCGTAGTTTTGACGGTTTTTGTCTGTCATAGCAGTGCGTGGCAGGTTAATATCAGAGTTGTATTGTGTATGTGATAGTATGTTGTTGACTTGTTGTTAACAAATAAGTGTATAGCCACCAGTTTATGTTAAGTAAACTAAGGATACGGTATCACATTTCTGTCACTTTTACCTGTATGTTTTGCCAAGTTTTCTGTAGACACTGCCACATTATTGTCACCAAGGTGACTGCCTAGGTAATCAAACAGAGGTGATTACTTTAAAAGGCATAAGGTAATCTAAAGGAGAACATGCCATAGAAGCTGCTGATCTGCGTTAATCTGATTACATGATCTGGGCGTCTCTTGAGGTTCTCTGGAGCTTCTTGACAACAGTTGGGCCGTTGACAGCGTCACCAGGTCCCACGTGTTTTGTGGACGTCAAGTGCGTTTTGCTTTGAGGCAGGTCAAAGCCCAAAGGACACAGCACTCACTTCTATAACACTGGCTTTACTAATTTTTGTTAAAAAATAGATGATTTTTAAATCTGACTTTAAAGAATTGATATTTGTATTATGCATTGGCGTATTTTTAAAAGGTGCATGTTCAGGAGGTAAATGCGTATTGCTCAAAACCCCATGATTCTTCTGTGATAACTTGCAGGTGTGTTCTTCGCTGTCGTCCTTACATCCACAGACTGATGTTGAGAAACTTGCTGAATGCAGCAAGAGGGATATTCCAGATCTCATCAGTCGACTGAATAAGTTGCATCTTTTTAGCAGCATTGTTTCTGTTTACCCTCTAGGTTTCATTATGCTCACCCAGCCCTGCTCTCTGTGGCCCATCTGTCAGACCCTGCTTGCTCTCAGCATATGTTTGGACTTGGAGTGAATCAAAGCACCAACAGACAAAATGATGGCAACATCAGCTCCTGTTTGGAAGACTCTTCGTGTCTGCCCGGCAGACCCCCTCGCTCTCTCTCACCCACAGGCTAACCACAGCCAATCACAGGGGTGCAGGGGGGAGGTGTCAGAGGAGAGTCAGCACTTAATTGGTGAGTTGCAGCGAGTACGCTTTTTTATATTTTTCCCCATTTCAGGTGGGCTCGGCACTGCAGCACATTCGTCCTTCTTGAACAGTAAGTAATAAACTAGCTACGTCTACAATACTCATACGCTGCAACTATATTTAGAAAACTCTTGCATGCATTTACTGTCGTCGATCAGATGATGCCTTCAGAAAACTGCTACGTGCAATGTTGCATGACTGATATTTTTTTTTAACGTTTGCATGAATGTTTTTATTAAGCTGTAACAGTTTCCTCTAGCAAACAGCATGTAACGATTGCTTTCATTTTCACTCCTCAACAGGTGATGGTCTCAGTGACTGGATGACGGAAGAAGTGGATTTCTCCTCGTACCTCCCAAACCCTCCTTCCCCTCCCTCCTCCACCAATGCCTCCCTTCCCCCTTCACCCCTTCAGAATGATATCCAGGTGCCCTCTGACTTGGAGGTCATGACCTCTCTGCTGCAAGAGGAACTCGCCCAACTAGAGGACTACTTCCTGTCTGAACCACTGCCAGAGAAAGGGCCGAGGCTGGGAAAATGCGACAGAGGTCCACTGCCGGCGGGTCCTCAGCCGTTCAGTCAGCTGCCATACGCATCATACTCTGCATCAAACCAATCGGAATCCAGCCCACTTCTTGTTACCCTGGCAACGGGAGAACTGGACCTGCTGAGTATCTGTGGTGGGCCCATTGGGCGATCCAAAATTCCAAGACACGCCCCGTACAGCTGCAGTCGCCCCAGTGGGTGTGGTAGGAAAAGAGTCCCTGATGGTGTGAGGTTCAGTGAAGGCTATGATAACAGTTTGTCGAGTTCCAAAGGAAGTAACTCAGGTAACTCAGCAGTGACCCTTACAAGCAACTTTGGCTGTGTAGGGGACGAGCAGCTGGTAGGGAAAAGCTACTGTCTAGGCAGTGCAGTTGAGGTAAGAAGATGTGCTGTTCTACCAAAGGAAGAGAAAAACTGCTGTTTCAGTCAAGATGTCATAGGTGGTGCAAAGGTTGTTGGTGGTGGATTTGGCTTTGGTGGATCACTTGATGTTCCACATAAGAAAGAGGATCTGCTGATGTATAGCATGAGGGAGATCAGCGGAGGCAATGGTAACAACCAGGTGCTGAATAGCGTCAAAGCTAGTGTGGAGGTGACAAAAGCCAGTGTTTCTTGGAAATCAGAGAGCAGCGAAGGTTGTTATCTTCCATCAACACCCCAGTCTGAGGCCTATCATAGCTTCATAGGTAACATCAACGAGCAGGTGAAATCAGAGAGTCTACAGATAGGGCAACATGATTTACACTGTAATTTTATGGAGGATCAGGGCCCAGAGTGTCTTTTAATGAATAGGGAGAGTTTGAACTTGGAGTCTTCAGGGCACAGACAAGCATGCAGGCTGAAGGAGGACCACTGTGCTTTGAATTACGAAGTGGACATCATTCCCGCTGAGGGCGGCGAGCGAAAACAAAAGAAGAGAGATCAGAACAAAACTGCCGCTCATAGGTACAATTTTTAGTTCTTTTTTGGTAAAATATTACTTTTTACCTGTTTTAACCCATAAAGATCTTAATTTAATCTGTGTTTTAACTAATGCAGGTATCGCCAGCGAAAAAGGGCGGAGCTAGATTCTTTAGAGGAACAGCTGCATTGCCTTGAAGGGAGGAACCGGGAGCTGCGAGACAAGGCAGAATCTGTAGAACGTGAAATCCAGTATGTCAAAGACCTGCTGATTGAAGTTTACAAGGCCCGTAGCCAAAGGCACAAGCAGGACACAACAGCGTAACACCAAAGTCCTGCAAGTACATTTCAGAAGGGAGTAACAGGGAAAACGTTTGTGTTTTTAAGATTGTTCGAGTTTTTTTCATGGCAGGCGGGATAAATGCATGCTTTGCTAATGTGAATTATTTTAACATTTTAAATCAACACTCTATTCAATGCTTCCATTGCTTACGCACTCTAATCACTTGAGCCTGCACTGTGGCATTGCAATGCTATAAATGACAATCATTTTTAAAAGATCTCGCACTGCGTGAATCTACTTACAGAAATAGGGTTATTTCTGAAGAGGTAATGTTTTTCATTATGCAGGTTCAATATTTTTAATAGCCTTACCCTTGAATTGATGTCGGCAATAGAATTAATTTCTATTTTTTATTTTTATTTTTTATCACCCTTTTAAATAGTTGAAGTTGTCAAATATCTTATTGGTGTCATTATGTGGAACAGCATCATTTTATTTTGAACACATCTTTCAAACCAAATTCTTCTCTGGTTAATTTCTAGCCTCCCTTGATCAGCGATTGATAATTCAAATATAATGAATATTTCAAAATATAAGAATTGCGGCGAAAGTTGACTTTTACAGTGTTGGGAAGAACCGCTGATATACAGAGAAGTAACAAACTTTTCCACCTCAGTCTTCACAAAAATGTTCCATTCTAATCATTTCAGTGTTGTTTTTTGTTTTTGTTTTTGTTCTTTTTTTAAAAAGCTTTTGATCAATTCCAAGTTTGCATCTGCAATATTCATCAGTGGGAATTGTATGCTTTAAATATGTAATTCCTTTTTCTTCCTTTCTCCCTTTACTAAAGGTCATACATTTATACTTTACCCTGTTATAAGAAATGTTATTTTATCTGCTGTATTTACATTTGTTTTATTTTCTGATGTTTGCATTTGGTTTCAATGTAACAAATCACCTATCGTACAGCACTGATTACAAATAATGTCCAAATTATACATTCTGTGACCAAAAAGGACAGATTTGTCATTTGCACTGTTTTAAAGGTGGTAACTTACATTTTATTGTGTTTGGGACAATTTTGTAAAATGCATATTTTGAAACTTCTTTTGCACATTGCAAATTCTACAATCTGTTTTGCAGCTCAGGATATGCAATTTGTCCTTCAGTCCTACAAATGTGAGTGGATGCTTCATGGTTGGAGATGACAGACTTCTGCCCTTCACTTTAAAGATTTCACTGCAATTCATTTAAGGTTTTCCTGATGTAAAAACAGGTCTTCCTTATTGTACAAATATTGTAACTAGTGGAGTTTTAGCAGCCTCCCTTTGCATGTTTTTCCATTAATGTACTCGCTCTCTCTCTGAATAGAAGATGTAGGATTTGAGAAACAAGTCTGGACTCTTTCTCTAAACTGCTTATTAAGGCAATAAGTTTTATAGGCCTCAGGCTGATCTGCACTAATTTCTAACAACTTTTGTATGTTCAGGGAGTGGAGTGTGTTAGCGTTTTCTTTGTAGAACATTAACTAAAAAAATTTCATTGTAATATTTGTTGAGGCGTTTGCAGTTTTAGCATTGGTGTAAAAGGATACCATCTGAATTATTTTTTAATTAATTTATTGCTAAGCAAATAACCGATACTAACAGGCTACTTTTACATATGCCTATACAAATGACGGGATTTTTTTCTATGCATACTTATTTTAAGACAATCTTGGATATGAGCGCTAGACATTTATTTATAAAGTTTGCTCAGCTTTTTGAAAAAAAAAACAAAAAACTGTCACACTGTTTGACCCTCTGCGGGCGCCAATTAAGAGCTCCGATTGTTAAAACCAAAAATGTGTAATGAAAGAACATTAGAACGATTTGTAATTTAAGTTAATTTAATCATATATGCACATTTCTTTGTGTGAAGTCTTTTTTTTCCTTTAAAAAATAAAGTGTGTCATCGACTTAGTCCCTTGTGTGTGAGTGTGTGTGTGTGTGTTTTATAAGTTTGGAGACTTGACTTGAATTTCCTGCACCAAGTCAAAAATAACGACAAAAAAATACAATTTTCTGCCTGGTTAAAAGAAATACCGGTATTTTTGAGTGTGATGACTTTTTTTTTGTTTTTTAATTGACGTAGCAGAGCTCAGACCTTCAGGCCTAATGGCCGCAGAGAAGCGCTCTGTTCTGATTCGACAGTGCGACACACACTTCGGAGGAATGAAAACTTGTATTTTTATTTTTTAGGCTACTTATTGATCCCTTTCTGTTTTTTGTTTTTTCTCTAAACGATGTTTTCGTAAGAACAGAAAGGAAGGCGTTAGGCCTAATTGAACGTTCGGACATCCAAAGAATAATGTTCTAGTGGCCCGACAGTTCAAGAAATCAAGTCAGTTCATTAAAGTGGTCAAGAATAAAACAAACAAACAACGCCCCTCCCCCTCCAAAAAATAACAATTTTTAACCCTAACCCTAAAACTATAAAGTCTGTACAAAATTATACGATTTATTTTTATACGATCGATTCATAAAAGGAAGGCGTCTGTCCGTCGGACAATCAGTGTCCTGTGCGCTACAACATGTAGAACCACCAAAGCAACCTCTGCTGCGACAGGAGAACATTTCTAATACAGAACTGGATTACTCTACTTTTTTGTTTCTCTCATGTTTTTTTTTTAAGTAAAACATCTCTCATTTGTTAAAAAGAAACTCTGTCCTCTGCAGAATTTCGAGCTGCATGTTTTTCTTGAGAAATCTGAACAACGGGTCAATAAATGAAACATCAAATAACAGTGATGAGAGACTGTTTTATTTTAGTAGGCATAACTACAGCATTACAACGTCATCAGTGAAAGTAACCTTTCTATTTGCACAATTTTCATTTAATATATAATGCTCCATCAATTTTTTTTTAAAGACAATCTTTAGTAACAAAATAAACAGGTGATACAAATATTGTCTGCAGTCCTTTATCACACTACCACAAAAGTTAGGAAAAGAAGAATTATTTCCAAATGTCATTTAAATCTGCACATCCTTCTGTGTGAATTGGACTCACAGCCGACCAATGAGCTGCTGATAGTCACACTGTGGATGTGCACAAAGTGAAGCCTGAAGAAGTTTCTCACTGGCATCAAGAGATATCAGGACCTGCAAATAAATGCAAAAAAATATGACTAACGTAAAAAATATTAGAAGTCCCAACACATGTACTGAAATTTGACTGATTAATGAAAAACATTTTTAACTCATGAAAGAATATATGTAACGAAACAGGACCAGTAAATACATCTATAAAATGTATTGAGGAGCTCAAGGCATTGTTTCTGATTACGATGCAAGTCTTGAGGACATAAAAGCAAAAAGTGCTAATCGTTTGTTTCCATAAAGAAACTAAATACACTCTCATAGTTAATATCTTGTATAAAAAATGTACAAATTACAAAAATATTCTTCTGAGCAAATTTTTAAAAACACAAACAGACTACTTGTAATCGTGACATCCGCCCTCCTTTGACCTATTCATTTTATTACCTGACGTATTGAGTCCTGCCTGCTGTACAGGCACAGGGTTGCTACAGCAGCTTGTCTCACTGCATGATGGGAATCTGTGCATGCAGCTCTCAGAAGTAAGCTGGACATGTCTTCCTCCAACAACAAGGGCACCGCGCCATCAACATTTACCAGGTTCCCCAGGGCTGCACAACAGTGACGACGTGTGAGGGCGTCGGGGTCAGTGATCAGAGACGCCAGCTTGGCCGCTGTCCTCCTGGCTTCCTCTGTCCACCTGCGCCCTTTCTCATTGTCCACCCCTTGTTCTTCTATTGTAGCCAATTCTCCTCCTGTCTTACTGTGTGAGCATTTGTATTTATTCTGTTCCTTCTCTCTGTCACAACCTGTAGTGTCACTACATTTTCCATTTTTAAACCCTGCCCCTGCCGCAATATATCCCAACCAGTTCCCAACTGCCCTGCAAGCCATCCTCCTGACAGGCATGCAGGAATCATGAAGACAATCTATTATGCTTTTGAAAATGTCAGGTTGCAGGGTTTGCAGTGCAGGATGCCTGAATGGATCCAAATTTCCCAAAAGTCTGCATGTGGCAGCCCTGATCTGGTCATAAGAGTGAGCCAGGGCCTGGTGCAGCACTGAGGCTCCCAGATGAAGCTGAAGGCAGGCAGGCTGAGGGCAACAACGGGCTACATGGGACAACAGAGTCAGGAGCTCCACAGCAGAATCCCACAGCACATCCAGCTGCAGCAACTCTGAGAGCAGAGAACTGGCAGTTCTGGTTTCAAGAGTCTGTTGTTTAGAGGCGGTGAGCTGGCTGTTCATGGGTGGTGCAAAAAAACCACAAGCAACGTCTCTGAGGCGGGGAACAGAGCGCCCCGGGTCACACAGGAGCAAGCGGCTCAGCAAGGAGAGAGGCAGCTCCAGCAGCACAGGAGGAAGAGTTTGAATTACCTGCCAGAGCAAGAAAAAACTAAATCTTCCAGACAAATCATCACAGATCAAACAGCTGACAACAAACAAGACAATGCTCTCACAAGAGACAATAAGATGTACAACAGTGTGTGCCTGATGTGAGCCTGTTGCAAGAGTTATCCTGTGTTGCATCAGAGAATTATGTTTGTTAGTGAGGTCTTTATCATGGGAAGGCCTTAACCTGCAGGAGGCTTGCAACAACATCACAGCTGTCGTACAACTGCAAGATGGTGGACATGGTGTGTGACGGCAGGTCCAGAGCAAACGGGAAGCACAACAAGTGGCAGCTCAACATGGACAAGCTGTCTTGACTTATATCCACCCCGAGTCCCTCAGGACTGCCTGCAGCAAACAAGTGAAGGCTGTAGGACATAAAAGATGTCGTTAGCTCCAGGCATAGTGGCTGTGCTAGGGTTAGGGTTAGGGTTCAAAAGCTGGTGGCATAAAGAAAGAGCAATTAATTTAATGAGGATATCTGAACACTAACCAGTCAGTTCCCAGCAGCCGACCCAGAGTGAACAAACATTTTGATTCGCAGTCAGAATACAGAGGAATGCATGAGTATGGATCCTTGGTGAACACAAACAGTGCAGTGGAAAGAAAGGAATACAGCCCTGGTGTGAGAAGAAAATGTAAAAGTAAGTAGAAATGAATAATAAAGAAAAAAAGAAAAATTTAATAACATTGAGGGCTTTATAGGAAACAGGTACCATTTGCTGAAAAGAAGACTGTGGCTGGTGGTGTCTGAGCTAGTGAAGCACCAATCTTTTTCCAAAGATCAAGAAAGAGCACTGGATCTACAGATAGAGATCCAGAGCTATTTTCATGCTGTTAAAAGAAGAAAAAAATTTATTAAAAAAATGCAGCACTATGTCTGGCATCCACCTGATCAAATGTCAAACATATGGTAGTAAGTGTCTGACCTCAGAGAGAGTGTGTAGCAGCACAGACAGAAGGCCGTCACAGAGTCCCCAGCCGGAGAGACCGGAGAGAAGAGCAGGCTGGGGCTGACAGGGCGGAGGAGACAATGACTGATTACTTCAAACCTGCGCAAATGGCGGTCAAATTATTGCATAATAAACAAATTACCTCTCACAGGTTAAGTACCTCATATGAGTCCAAAAGCAGGGTTTTCAGCAAGAAGTTCAGATTATCCATATCAGCTTCAACATCAACATCATGTTGTATAAACAGAGACAGAACAGAGGCTGCCAGGGGCTAAAGAGGAGATTACAAAATCAAGTGTGTAACTGAACTAACAAGTAGTCTGCAAAACTATATACGCTGTAAATGGACAAATTAATTTGAGTACTTACTGCCAAAGGAGTGAGGTCTGGTTGACTGAGAATTGTGGTGAAAGGCTTGATGAACTGTTCCAATCTACAGTAAGAGAGGAGATAATTAGTTGTAACAGCTGAATGGCTGTGAAGTATGACAGTCGTTCATAGGCATACAGATTTATATAAATTAGCAAAAATAGCTTCAGTGATAAAAAGGAATTATTGAACCTTGGCTCTTCTTGCACCCAGTCACAGTGCTTCTCCCAGTAGATCACGAGCACAAGTAGAATTTGTCCAAGTGTTGGCACACTCCATGGTTGCTGAGCAGGAAACAAAGTACAAAAAGCACAGAAATGTCAGTGTATACTGTTGCACAGGAAAATGCACTGCTGAATGTGGTTTTATTGCTGAGCAGTAACCTTGATGAACTTTGAGTTCACAACAGTATGGGTTAGGTCAAAAAGGACATGGGGTAATCCAAGTTCCTGGCTGATTTGGTAAGACTTCTCGGGATCAGAGGTCAGAAGCAAGTTGTGCAGGACCTTCATCGGTTGGTCAATCTGCCACACTTCCTTAACCGTGCCACCTGTCAGCTGATGAAACAAAAAAGAAACTAAATGCAAAACGGTTTGGAGGTAGAATCGATTTATGCTAACTAGCAAAATTGTACCTGATTACCTGATCTTTAAATGCCAGGATCTTAGATTGAAGTTGAGGTATGATGGCACTGTGCTGTACTGATTCTTTCTGCTGCCTGTTCGGATCTGATTCTTGGGCCATTTTCTCCCAATAGTCCTCACTGTCAACATCCTAAAGGGCAAGACATTTTCATGTTCTTCTCAGACTTTTTCACACAACAGAGAAGTACTTGGTCATAGGGATGATAGTGCATATGCATAATTATCAAACAGTCTTGTTGTCCTTCCCATTCTGCAACTCGACATTAAAAAGTCTTTGTGTCAAATTTAGTTAAAATATAAGTTTAGGCAAACATGTTAAATAACCGGTTTAATTCTGCTTCTCTCATCTCAGAAAAATTTCACAGACCATTTTTTTCTACCAAACATCTGGAAACTGTTATATATGCCTCTAAAAGTAGCCATAAAGACTGATAAAATTCCTTACTTTCTGGCATTAGTTTAAAAAATCCCTCTCCTGCCTCAGGCTCATCAAAAATTTTGTCCAAGGCCAGGATACATGACACACTAATCCTGGCTATCTTTAATGGTCACCTGTTGCTTTCAGAATTGATTTTAAAATTGTATTGATTACATACACGACCTTGAGAGGCCTGGCCTTGAGTTATTAAACATATCTCTTATTGCCCCTTGTACCCTCCTGCCCTCTGAGATCTTCAGCTGTGTCATTTCCAGTAATTCTAACGTCTAGGTTAATACACAAAGGTGACAGAGCCTTTGCCTGTGAGTTACTAGACTGTGAAATGACCTGCAAGAGGAGATGAGGGTAGCAACCTCTGTCTCTTCTTTTAAAACTCTGTTGAAAACACTTTTAAATATTGCTTTTCAGTCAGAAACCCATGACCAAAATAGTCATATATCTTGTGTTGTTTAATAAATTATTCCCTTTTATTTTTATTTTTATTTTTTCCGCTGGGGCCCCACTGGATCTCCCTTAAGGATCCTGCTTTGAAACTCACTGGAACTCAAAACATTTTCAAAATGATAAATATCTTTTTATCACTAAACAAAGTAGTAAAAATCCACCTGTCTGTGCAGTTTGGTCCGAATGTCCTCATGACATCTTCGCACTAGTCTTGGTCCAACCTCTACAGAGGGGAATTCCTGTTCATAGTCCCTGCTGATCTGACCCCTGCAGAAGAAATTCACACAACCATAAAAACACACACACACACAAGTCAACCTGTCTGGTTAGTATATTTGCATCTTCATTCTGAGCTTTTTCATTTACCTGTGTTTTAATCCCACAAGGACTTGATTCTTTGGGTTAAGGTTTTGATAGGCAGCTGGGGGACCTGAAGCAACAGAGACATCACTGGAGGGGGGTCTCCCTCTAAGGGATGCTGCTGCAGTTGCAGTATTGGCCCTTTCATTTCCAACTCCATCCTTCTTTTTCTGGTAATATACAGAGAACAGCTTAAAGCTCCTCCATGAATTCCCATATGAATCTAAGAATGAGAAATCAATTTGTGACTCACTTTCACACCATTGCTGCCTACTGGTTTCCCTCTGTTGCTGTTGTCCTTCTGTTCCCTGGCCTTTCGCAATAATCTGCTCTCTCCAGAAATTGGCACCGTCTTTGCCGCCACTTGCTCAAGTTTCAGTGCCAGCATGTCTGGACTTGGTGTGACTGTCAGAGGGCTGGGAACACTTGTGTCTGAAAGCACTGAGCCGATGTAGAAATGTGGGAATAAAACAGGTTAAATCAGACACCAGAATCATCTGAAGAAGCAGACCAGTGTCATGAATATTTGGGCTTTTTCTATTAAAATCAAAAGTTTTTAGCATCACCTAGAACACCATCAGCAACAAAGGGATGATGCAGGAGGTCTGGCCACGACAATCGCTTCTGAGGGTCTTTCGTCAGCAAACCTTTCAGGAAACTCTGTAAGGGAAATAACAGCAGCTCTATATCTATTGCTGAGAATACAGTGTTTTTTTCTTAAGTTTACAGTCCCCTGAAATGTAGTTTATCAACTATAACAGAAAGTTGCACTTGATGAATTTTTAAGATCTAAGGATCCAAATGTTACTTTTAGGGGGAGACAAAATTTAGGTCCTTTTAAACCACTCAACAAGAATGGCATTTATTTTTTGTTGTAGTTGTTGTTGTTGTAGTTGTTGTTGTAAGAACCATTCTGCTTTTCTTGTTTAAAATCCCATATTTATACAGTTCACATACTAGCCAAAACATGACACGGCATGACTAGACAGTAGCTGTACTGTACCGTGCAGGCGTCGCTCATAGTGTCTGGCCATTTGACTGGGTCTCTCACTATAAGCTGCACCAGCTGGAAGATAGAGTTAGTGTAGAACGGAGGCGCCCCCGTGTGGAGTTCATAGAGGATGCAACCCAGAGACCAGAGATCAGCAGTGTGGTCATATGGCTTCTCCTCCACCAGCTCAGGGGACATGTACAGTGGTGTTCCCTTGATAGAAGTTAGCACCAAGGTGGAGACACTCATGGCTCTTGCAAACCTAGAGCAGGATTGCATCACATATAGTTTCTCTTTGTGGAAATGATAAACAGATATGTTTCTTTTGAAATAACCAGCATCTACTTACCCAAAGTCGCACAGTTTCACCACCCCACTTTTTCCCAACAGTATATTTTGTGGTTTCATGTCACGATGGAGAATGCGATGGGAGTGTAAATAATACAGAGCTGAGACAAGCTGGCAGGCAATCTCATGCACCTTGGAAGAAGGAGACAATGATGATCGTGAAATAATTTGAAGTGTATAATCTGTCACAACTTTGGGCATTGTTAATGTGTATACCTGACTCTCTGGTAAGTTCCCATCATCCTCAAGAATCTGGAATAACTGACCCTCTGCATACTCAGTTACAACCACAACCTGTCACAAACATATATGAGATTACAGTCATAACATTGTAAATGCGAACTTTTTTTGTGAACTAAGTGATGATGCACTCTGCGTGTATCGCAGTAAATGTACCTCAGTTTCGGTCTCAAAGCTGTCAAACAGTTGGACAATATTGGGATGTTGAAGATCCCTCATGATCTCAATCTCCCTCTTGAGATTTCGCAGCTCCTTTTCAGAACGATCCACCTTTGGCATGAACTTCAGAGCCACGACCTAATGGACACAGGTAAAGAGAGGGTGGAACCGTGTGGTTTGGTAAACATATGAGCTGTTTCACCTCCTATATGAACTCTTGACACTTACTTGTCCAGTAAATCTCTTCCTTCCCTTGTAAACTCGACCAAAAGAGCCCTCTCCCACCAGCTCCAAAACGTGATACGAATTCATGTCGACGGCGGGAGGCTAACGTTGACGTCTAACGTTTAACTAACTGACACAAAGTGAACAGCTAATAAGTTATCTGTTCAGCAAAGAGACACGCGGCTAATTCATTCTTTTTGTGCAAAAAAGGACAATTGTACACTTGGAGTTAAAAGTTTATCTTTACAAGCCAAAAGTCATAGTGAGTAGCCTAGTGTAGACGCTAAAGTTTGTTTGTTAGCTGTTCAGCTTACAGTTCTGCATTACTTTTCGTTTTTACGGTGACAACAAATGATACACGCTAGAGTGGCAGTGTAACTGCCGTATCACAAACGTAAATAAAGAAACACTGAAATTTATGTTGTCTCACACATTACTCTCATACATTCAGTGTTCGTATATATGGTTATTTAAAAGTGTGTTAAAAACGAAGCGTTAAAAATTTCTTACTATGTTTTTAAATACATTTATTTTAAAAGTCAAAACAGGCGCTTCTGAGGACAGCACGTATCTTTGGGGTCCTTATCATAGCAACCACTTTCGCGTCTTTGGCAACGAGCTAAGACGGAAAACAAAGCAGGCGGCGTACTGGAGGAGAGTGCGGGGAGGGCGCCACACCCTGGATGAATCACTTATTTTATATCACGATATGATTCTCTACATGCATGTCTATGTCCCCGATGTTTTCTACTGGTTCAACTGTTTTCCATTTATGTCAGATAGGAAGCCTTAGTTGATTTTTTAAGCTCCATCTCTTAAAGTGGCTGCCTCTACCCTTCTCTCTCTCTTTTTCTCTCTCTCTCCACCTCTATTTTCCTCCTTCCAATCGCGTGTCTCTGCCCCAGCAGTGGAGGAGGTATCATTCAGAGCATTTACTTAAGTATAAGCTTAAAGTATCTATAGGCCTGCCACAGTGTAAAATTATGTTAAATAAAAGCATAAAAGTATCATCAAAGAAAACTAATTTGATCTAATGTTTGCAAAAGTAGCCTACCCATTATTTCAGAATGGCCCCATTTGCCATGTTAGATCATTGATATTATTTGTATTTCATTATTGATTATTATGACAGATTGTTTAGCCTAGATGATGAGATTTCATTGACCCCGATAGGATAACATTATGTTGCAGCAGTGCAAGAAACAGTCTGAAGAGAGAGAGAAAAAACTGATAATAATTGCTGCCTCACAAACTGCATTTTACTGGACTAAGTTGATTGAGGTAAAGCTCATCTGAACTTTATTTCACAAAGGGGCAGTGTGGCCTGTAACACATCAGTGAGCTGATTTGAGGCTATATTGTGCAATAATGTAAATCTTCAAAGTAATTAGTGGATGTAGCGGAGTGAACAGCAGGCCTATAACACATCCCTCTGAAATTTAGTAGGGTTGAAATATAAAGTTGCATCAAATTTAAATCCTCAAGTGAATTGTGATACAGAACAACACTTCAGTCAATCTTCTTTGATATCTCATACTCATGTCATCAAACGCTTCTCTTCATCTTTAAACTGAAGGATCGGTTCCTTTGTTGTCCACTAGATGTCGTACGTGACTTAAGCAAAGCAATAGATTCAACCAGCTATTTAGGAATCAGCCAAGTAAACCTCTGAGACACTTAAAATGCAATATTATAGCGACTCGTGTCTTGTTTATTTAAGTAATTATCTCAGTTTAATTCATAAAATCAAAATATGTCCCATTTAAGATGCAATGTGGTTAAGTTATTGAAGCACCCCCTTTAATTATATATTAAAATTAGAGCTTGACCGTGAAGGACATATTTCTGCTGATATAGCCTGCTGTTCTTGAAGAAATAAAATGATGAAAATAAATGTGATGATTTGCATTATTTATAAAATTTTGCCAGAATTTGTCAGCTTAGAAATCACTTAATTTTGCTGACAATGAGGAGTCAATCTTAGTACACAAAGCACTGGAAGTAGAGGATCGAACAGTTCTCTGCCGGGAGTTGAGACATGATGATAAGTTTGCTCCTCACATGAGAGCTTCAAGTAGCCACAGAAAAAAAAGCGTATCCAATGAGCTCCTCCAAAGACTGCCCCCCTCCAAAGGAGAGATTGGGTTTCCTTATTCTTACACATGACGAAAATGCATAAAGTCCACAGAAGGCAGCAGTCGACTCAGCACACACAGGTGGAGAATGGGTCATGACAGGAGGAGTTAAATCTGAATGGACTTGTACGACCTGCATTGTTTTAGAGTCCTGCGCGTTGGATTATGCTCCTCATCCTGATCTGTGCCCCTAACCGCTTTCACTGAGCTTGCAGATTCAGTATCGATTTGTGTTCTCTGCTGGTCATTGCAATCTTTACTGAATGCAAGCATCGTCATGTTTATCAGAACAACTTTTTTCGTCTCCTTTGTGGTCTCACTCTCAAAACTTGTTCGTTGCATGGAAAGTGAACTCTGCTTCCCGATCAGTTTGGATAACCACAACCATGACAGGAGGGATTTTGACAACGACGTGGAAAACCACAATGAGAAACGTGTCATAAAAATACGAGCTTTCCAGCAGGAACTAGTGCTCGATTTACACCAGGACTCTAGTTTCATCGCCCCTTCCATCTCTAATCAAGACGCATTCTGGCTCTCGAACACCGATGTCACCGTTGACCTGAGCCGGTGTTTTTACTCAGGATATGTGAATGCTGACCTCCATTCTTATGCTGCTCTGAGCCTCTGCAAGGGTTTACAAGGTGCATTCGGCTTCCAAGGGTGGGAATATTTCATTAGCCCGGTGCAAAATGACACCACAAGCGCAGACAGCGCGCACATCATCCGGCGCCGAACCAGCAACAACCTGAAACTCAATTCAACCTCTAGATGCGCGGTGGACAGTGACATCAGTCTCCAGCTTGCACAATCGTTGGAGAAGTACAAGCGACTAATAAATTACAACAATGTGACCGAAACGATGCTGAGGAGGATGGGGAGATCCAAAAGGTTCGCGTCAGTCCACAGATACGTGGAGACGCTCATTGTGGCGGACGAGTCCATGGCGCAGTTCCATGGAGATGACCTAAAACACTACCTCCTGACACTGATGTCAGTGGCAGCGAGGCTCTACAAACACCCGAGTATTCTCAACTCCATCAGCATCGTAGTGGTGAAGATCGTGGTTCTAACCGAGGAGGACAAAGGGCTGAAGGTGTCCGGGAACGCAGCCATGACGCTGCGAAACTTCTGCACGTGGCAAAAGAAGATGAACAAAAACAACGACAAGCATCCAGATTACTGGGACACAGCAATCCTTTTTACTAGACAAGTAAGAAGTTTTTTTTTAGTTCACAGCATAGGATCCGAGATAACAGAGTGAGCGTAGTGACGCACAGAAATGCGTAAATCTGATTATTTTCTCAGCAATTAATGACGACAGCCATAATTATAAGTTGTTGTTTTTTTTAAAAAAACATACAGTCATCATCTTTTGTATTTGATGCATGTTTATGTTTGACAAGAGATTAACTTGGTTCATCAAATGTTTTAGATTTTACATGGCAGGCTTCCCCCTTAAGCGCTCCTGCTGTGTCAGTTAATTGGTTTGCTTTCAAAACACACTGCACCTCTGGTGCACTCAGAGAGCAGGAACTCAGTGAATATCCAGTCCACCAATAACATCACAGCTCTGACACTGAGGCAGGGGCTCTTAGGAAATTACTTGAGCTGAACAGAACAATAGTATAGACTGCGCTTTAGGGATCCTCAGAGGGTAGTTTTATAGACTTGGAACCCTCCTCAGAGTGCACTCTTAAATATTTGGCAGCTGAAACAGGGTCAGGGATGAAGTCATTGCTAACATGCTTTTGTCAGTGTGCTGATCTCCGATGAACTGTCTGCGTTATGAAGTTGACATCCTGGAATAAAGTTGACTTATGAACCAGATGCATATTTAAGTACTGAGTAAAAAAAAATCTTTGCTGCCAGAGTTAAACAGTCCATAGTAACATAATGAGGTCATGTCATGTTATTGACATTAGCCAAAGTCACTAACACGACATGACACATGGTTGTATTAGAAACAAACAAACAAATACTTCTTTTATCTGTAACTAAATGCAAGGACCCAGGATACCCTCAGGGTTTCACTATTCGGAAGTGTCTCGTTTCTCTCTGCTGTTCCCATTCTTCCTCCAGCTGTGGGTTTTTCAGCCCTTCCCTCCACCTTGCCTGCTCCTCATTAAACAGGCCCCTGAAGGGAGAGATGATGGGTGGATGTAGGAGGGGGCGGGGGTTCCTCTGAGCATTCAGAGATGTCACATCCCTCCATGTTTCTGCCCCACCTGCTCGCTTTAAGTATGAAACAAGCTGCTGCAGAGGGGCAGTCGTGCACAGCTGCAGTCGGCCTGCACTGTTGCATCTTTACAGCACATTCTTCATTCTGTCAGACACTTTCTGTCTCACTCACTGTTTCTGCTCTGAGACATACAGTATGCCCTTCCTGTTTAGGTCATGATGCTTCAAAGTTGAGGGTGTATTTTCCATATTTCCGTATTTTCTGAAGCAACACACAGGGTGTTACCAGGTTTTTGTTGATGTGAAAAACTCTGCAGCCAGTTTAAATGACCTCATTTTAACTGCACTGGACCGGCCCACAGAAAGCGAGCCATGTGGCTGTAAACTGCTTCACAAAGCAGAAAGACACTCGTCAAGGGATTCAGTCACTGTTTGGACTGAATGAGTAACCTGCACTGCTTCGATCAGAGGTTTTTATGTACTGTTACATGTGCTGTATTTCAGAAGCAGCTGCATTTACCAGGATTGGTCAAACAAAGAAAAGCTCTTATAAGTTGTCCTTTCTCTTATCTATGAAAAACAGATTCCTGCTAATGGAGTTTCTTGGCTAGAATGTGTAAGAAACACTTAATGGTAATAAATGGGTAAATATTGTCACATTACAAGAGCACAGGGCAGCATTAAGTGTACTACAAACAAGATTGTAAATGTATATACTGTCTTTATCACCATCCATCGAATCAAGCTTCTGTTTATGTTCAACAGTAGGAACCTACAGCATGTTTGCCTGGATTAACACTTCACTCTTGCCTCCATACAAAGAATAATCATATTTATCTATGAATAAACATAGTATTCAATCCATCTAAAATGTTTTTTTTTTATAAAGCAATACTCATGATCGTTTGGCCTCGCTAACATAATGTGGGAAACATTCAGAATATCAACACTTCAAAGTCTAAGTGCTCTTGGATACTACACACTAGCCTTGGGAATACGATGATGATATTGCAGCCAAGTCTTGATTGTTCAAATCTAATCGACATGTTTTGTTGCCAAACCTTTTGCCATTTAGGCTCTTAGCATGCAAATAGACAAATTAGGCCCTACCAGACTCAAGATACAGTAGAATATATTGCAGATTTAGATATTAATCGAAGTGTCTGCACGCATGTTCACTTAAAATACAGCATTCTGCTCAGTATACTAGCAAAGGTAGAAAAATTCAGACATCCGTCCTCCCTCTGATCTGATTCATGACCTGATGACTCAGTGGGTTTAGTCAGTGGCACTGTTTTGGTTCACCATGACTTTCAAGGGGCATGTAAGGCATGTCCATTGTCTGCTGTTTACCAGCCCACTGTGTAATTTGTAGGTTTTTATGAAGACCAACTCAATGTTGTCCAGAGGCAACTGTGGTTGATTATAAACTCTCTAGCCAACATAATTGTTGTGTAAAGAATGTTTACTCAGTCCATTAAATTACACACAAAGTTCATTGTGTGTCAATGGCCAGTCTGCAAAAGACTCAATCTAACTGTAAATCTGATGTATTTATGCTTCCTCTGGGAGAGAGAGGCTGGTTGTACTGTAACTCACAGCATGTTTGCCTTTATTTAGCCTACATGATAGATAGTAGGTTGGGAAGAAAAGAGTACACCCAAAAATGTCTGGATGTCATAAACTGTCTGGGATTCTGCCATATCAGAGTTATTTTCCACTCCTCGAAGTCTTTAATTGAAAAAGTACTGACCGAAACTCTGAGGAACAAGATATTTGAAATATTGCACCTTAAAAGAATTTGTAAGGCTGAACGATACAAAGAGTTAAAGACGTTGAAATCTGCACACAAACTAAAACGAAAAATATTTCTTGGCTGAGATAACTTGCATATTGTTGCAGACACGCAGAAACTGCCAGGAAAGATGAAAGATGTGGGAAGTAGGTCATAGCAGAGAACAAACTCATTGACACTGCTGTTTCTTTGTTTCCTTTTTGCTCATAAATGGCCAAAACGTGCAGATGTCATACAAGAGCACATCTGGACTAGATTTGCAGAGGCCAACAAGTGTGGTTTTGGGGTTTATTCTAGGAATGATTTGTCACAGCGCACAAGGTCTTCCCTTGGCACTGTGTTTTTTATGTGTATGTTCAGTTCAGCAGAGGATTGTAGGAGTTGTGTGGCATTAGTAATGTGCTTTATCTGTAATGGCTGAATGCCACTGGTTTTCTGTCCTTCTGAGTGTATAGAGACGGTGCTGTTTATGGGCCAGGCAGATGGGCGGTTCTCTGCGGCGTTTACCAAGTTGTCCTGTGATTAGGAGGTTCAGTTCCAAATGGATACTCACTAAGATTGGATTTTAGAACCTTGTGGTGGAGAAATAGGTCGTCTGGAAACTTGGCTCTGGCATGGAAATGCTGCGAATAGGGACAGTTACATTACATCATAGAAAAAGGTGTGCTTCAAACATGCTCAGTTAAAAACAAACACTCGAAGACTGGATGGTGAACAGCTCTGCTTAACACTACTGAATCCTCAGCACAATCTATAGAAAGCAAATCTTACTCTTATGATGGGAGGATGGGTGCACAGACAGCAACCTACTCCTCAGTGTCAGCAAAGCCAAGGAGATAATTGTTGATTTTAGGAAAAAAGGAGGAAAAGATACACACACCCCTGTAACATTAATTAAGCTGAGGTGGAGCAGGGGGAGAACCTGTCGTGATAATAACAAATCTCCACCCTGACAAAAAGACCTTGAAATGACTTTATTTCTCAGAAAGAAAAAAAAAATCTTAAAAAAGCAAAATTCCCTGCCAAGTTAAACTTACAGAGGAGCCATTGAATCCTTTCTGACTTGAAACATGACAAAATTGCATGGATTTGCACAGACTCAACTGGTGATTAAAAACACCCAGAACATCAGTGGTACTCTTTACCTGTGCATCAGTGATATCAGTGTGGTGAGGTGCCTCTGCAGGGCCCAGAGGAGAATAACAGCACCCACACCAGCCACAGCTTGTTCACCCTGCTGCTGTCTGAAAAGAGATAAAGTATCCATATCCTTAAGATTTAAGAATTTTAACTCATTCTCTGCATTCAAAGTAGTTTTATTTTTCTGAAATCTGTATTTATTCATCAATTGTATGTTCTACTTGTGGCAAGAGCATAGAGTGACTACAAACTACATTTCCTTACACAACCATGTGTTGTAAAACTAAAAAATCATTCTGTATTTTGAGACAAGACAACTTATATGAATGTTCTGGTTTGTTCCAATGTGTTCCTTATTTAAATGCTTATGGCCATTGTTATTGTTTGTATGATCAGCTCTGTATTAAGAAGGTAAGTTGCTGAGGTCTGGAAAAGTTGAAATTACCAAAAAAGAGCGATGCAAAAGGTTAGCCAAACATCTAAGAGAGGGAAAACAAAGGCCAAATGATTACTCAAACAGTCCATTGTACATATACACAGCTTTGTGTGCCAAGAGGGTTTATCATGGATGCTCCTGGAGTGCAGGCTTAAATTATCCAGCTAAACTGTTGTGTAATTATCTGAAAGATCAAATTTTTCCTTTCCTATCAGACTTTGTCCAAGTCATGTTGCCATGTTTCCAGATCACAGCAAATAACTAGGCAATTGAGGAAGCCCAGTTTGCTGACAGTGTGGCCTCGGTCGGATTATCTGACGTAGAAAGACCCCAGAAAACCCAATGATATCACTGAGAATAACTGATGGCCGGATTGCAAAGTTACATCGACAGTTGGCATTAAAGGCAAAAGGCAACAAAAACTGAATAAACTGATGATTGTTAAGCACCAAGTTCTACAATATTTCTTCAGCTCTGACCTGCTCAGACATACTAATGTCAAATGCTGTTTTTGTGTCTAGGACCTGTGTGGAGCCTCCACCTGTGACACTCTTGGCATGGCGGACGTTGGCACCATGTGTGACCCCAAGAGGAGCTGCTCTGTGATCGAAGACGATGGCCTGCCTTCAGCCTTCACGACTGCTCATGAGCTCGGTGAGGCCTGCCGACCATTCAGTACACACTCGTGCTGCAGGGTCCGAGTGCATGTGGGCAAAGATAAAAGTAACTATGCTTTTATGAAAGACATCTGACGTCTCGTTCTTTCTCAACAGGACACGTGTTCAACATGCCACACGACAATGTGAAGGCCTGTGAGGATGTGTTTGGGAAGCTGCAGGACAACCACATGATGTCTCCGACTCTCATTCAGATCAACCGCACCAGCCCCTGGTCCCCCTGCAGCGCTGCCATCATCACTGAATTCCTGGACAGCGGGCATGGTGAGTCTCCATGACCCCTGACCCCTGTGTTTGAGTGCAAACAGCCTTATGTTGTGTTTGAAGGGGCCACTGATTTTACACATCAAAGCATCTTTACAAGTCTTGGGGTCTACTACTGTGTATGTGAAGCCTGTTGTGGCCTTAAACAGGGTTCAAGTGATGCCGACTGCCACAAGTAACGTCACATGTGTTGGTGCCAACTGGGTTTGCACACTAAAACTTTTTAAAATGAAAAAAATTGATGGGGTGGATTTAGAAGTGAGCTTTTGGACCCTGCTGCTCATCTCTGCTTGAGGCTTGCAGCTCGAGGCTGCAGTAGCATAACACACACAAATCTCCGAGTTACATCCTGGTTGATGCAAGTGGCAGATTTTAACAAGGGGGACCGAATAAAAAAAAAGGTTTTCTGGCTCTGCTGCATCAAATTTCCTACTCTTTCTCCATTGTGAGTCTAACAGAGTTATAGGAATGCAATGCTAAATCGGTGAAATACTTCTAGGTTCATTCTAAGGAGCCATGAGGCTGCCAAAAGTTTTTAACAAAGATGAAGTTACGTGATGATTGCATTAGGAGAGCAAACACTCATTCTATTATTCACATAATCAGACTCTTCACGGCTCTGTTTGTCAGTGGATCAAAATATGACCTCCATGCAGTTGTTGAAGAGAAGCAGGCTCTTCACTTGACATTTTCTGGGTTAACGGCCTCATGATTTGCGTTATGACTACAATCATTTGAGGTAAATGGCTGAGTAGCTTCAAATGTGACATCTGTCTAACCTCCTACAGTTAGAGTACCACGCTCACAGAAAAGACTAGCAAAAGCCAAAAAGAAATTTATTCGGTTAGATGCAGATTATTTGCCAAGCAGGCCATACCACAGGACTTGGCCTCGGAGCAATGCTAAATGTTTGTTTTAAAACTACCCCACATCTGTCCCAAATTAGAGGGCTTGTTCTGGGGAGAGTCACCACAGCGGTTTGGACAGTGAGGCGTATCTGCCCAGTGTTTCCCATGCAGGTTTACTCCAAATAGACAAACCTCTTTTTCTCTCTTTTTTCTGTGTCCATTTCAGAGGTTTTTCTGAGAACAAAAGAATGCAAATTGGTCAGATGCAAGACAAAGAAGAATGCTTTTGAACAAAGACAAGATTTTTAACAATGCTAGTCGTTGGATTTTATTGGCCGTTGATGATAAATCCAGACTTCAAAAAGCAGAGGAAAAAACACACACGAGCATTACCACATGTTTGAGGCAATTAAGTTGTTCATTTCTCAGCACACACCAAATACAAGCTATTGTTTTTTTTCTTGATTGCTCTTTGGAGAGAGTGTAGGAAGGAAGGGGGGGGATGTTCGACTTATGCAGTGTTGAGTGCCTTGTTTATATAGTATTGTACAATAAGTTAATTAGTGTGTTACTTCTGCCAAATTTGTGGTGAAATGGGAAGAAACTGATTTGCCACCAGCTACAGCTCGTTCATTCGCTGCCTTATTATTTGTTGTGAATTCACCGCAACACAAATGGCATAATAAACAGATCAAAGTAAGTGAACCCAGTTTTTCCCCTGGTGCAAATGACTCTGTTTGGATGTGTAAATTCCCCATGAGGGTGAGAAGTTGTGTGTTTCTAAGTGATAAAAACCTTCTCCTGGAAACCTTCTCATCCAGTAATGTCGATCTTTCATGTTTCCAGACACCTGCTCGTCAAACTCTTCCTATTCTTAGACTCTTCCTGGAAAGGATTCTGTGTGCCATTTATTGTAAATGGAGTCCACGCATTTGACCTTTGAACTGCTTGCTGCATGTCGCTTTGAGCTGAAGTCAAAAGCTCAAATCTAAAACTTCAAGATTATTTTAGTATAATTTTATTCTTGCAAACTGTGCACCAAGGGTGGGATCAAACATGAGGTTGTGGGGTTTTAGGGAGAGTTAAGGGATGAGACAGGGGTGGGGGTGGCTTTGTGTGGGGCGCTCACTCATGTTTATGTGGATCTGTCTGCGTGTGGTATGCGGTATACACTGCATGCACTGCATCAAGCTGTACTTTAACTTCAAAGACCCCAAATTACAAGGGCGACGACTGCTTACTGCCCCCAACCCGCAATCCCACCCACCAACAACAGACACACATAATGAAAAACATTGTGGAAATATTGATGTGTTCGAGTAAATACAGAATGCAGTGTATTTTTTTCATGGGGATGCACCATATTTGTTGTTGCCAAAAAATATTGGCTGATATGGGAAATTTATATTTTCAGTTATTTATTGGTTGATGAAAAATAAGTTAATATGAAGCCAATTTTTTTTATTATTATTGACTTAACATGGCAGCACAGTAATGGGGGTTTGCATGTTCTTTGTGTGTCTCCGTGGGTTCAAAGACAGACTCAGTTCAAAGACAAGCAGGACTAAATTGCCCTTGAAGGTCTGAATTGCCCGTAGGTGTGAATGTGAGCGTGAATGGTTGTTTGTCTCCATATGTCAGCCCTGTGATAATCTGGCGACTGGTCCAGGGTTTAGCCTGATGCTCACCCACTGTCAGCTGGCTCCAGCCCCCCGCAACCCTGCAGAGGATTAGCAGGAACAACTAATGGATGGATAGAAGGAGAAATGCCAGTTAAATTTAGTTAGGTCAGAGCTGGGGAATATTAAATCATTCATCTTTGCTCACTATATTTTTTCTTTCTTACCCTCAGGTGTGTGTGTGTAAACTACAAGTCATGAACTTTTTTAACAAAAGAAAGTAACATATTGGTCATCTTATCAGTCTCCAGTTATCAGTTTTTGGTATTTACTGAAAAAATCCTTGACATGCACACCTAGTTTTTCATGATTTCGTGATCATATTTTGTTAAAATGTTGGAATGTCTAACTTTAATAAATGGGTGTAAGTGCTCATACATAGCTTGAAAAGAAAAGCCATAAAACCATATTTGCCAGTTGATGTTGCTTCAGTGTTTTTGCTCACTGAGTCTCCTTTTTCTAGGCGAATGTTTGCTTGACCAGCCTCAGAAACCACTGGTCCTTCCTGATCTGCTGCCGGGTGTGTCCTACAACCTCGACCGTCAGTGTGAGCTTGCTTTTGGAGAGGGCTCCAAGCCCTGTCCCTTCATGCAACCACCATGCGGCCGTCTGTGGTGCACTGGAAAATCTAATGGCCACTTAGTGTGTATGACTCGACACTTCCCCTGGGCTGATGGCACCCACTGTGGGGAGGGACAGGTCTGCGACCGGGGCGTCTGTTCTGACAAACAGACCCAAAATGTGAAGGTAAGGCTCACACAACTCTAAATGTCAAAATTGACCTTAAATGTGTTGTGTTTTAGGATGATTTCTGTTTGTACACTTTTAGCAATTTGCCACTGGTTGATCTGTTTCTAGGTGGACGGCCGTTGGGGTAAGTGGGGCCAGTTTGGTTCCTGTTCACGCACATGTGGAGGCGGCGTCCAGCTGTCTAAAAGAGAGTGCAACAACCCAGTTCCATCAAATGGGGGTAAATACTGCCAAGGGGTTCGGGTCAAATACCGCTCCTGCAACCTGAACCGCTGCCCTGACACAGGTACGACTCGTTCAAAACAAACTATGTCCGCTGACATTTTTCCCCCTGAAGCATTCGCACCTCTCACCTTCTGTATCCTCCCTCCCTCTCCTCTGTGTAGGTAAGACGTATCGTGAGGAGCAGTGTGAGACCAGTGGCCACCATTTCAACAGTAACCGTGTCGCCTCCTCTGTGGTGTGGGTACCCAAGTACTCTGGAGTGTCTGCAGAAGACAGGTGTAAACTCATCTGCAGAGCCAACGGCACTGGATACTTCTACGTGCTGGCACCCAAGGTAAACAGCAACACCTCAGGTTTGCATTGTCTGAACTAATGTAAAGACAAGTTGATGGCTGATCAGGCAAAAGTCTTGATAAATTATGGTGAGATTATTGAGGATAAAAATGTAGCGCTACCCTGACTCATAGAGGCCATGACAATGACGAGTCCACGTGGGTGACAGTGAATACGTGTCAAGCAGCTGCCTCTTGTCTAAGTGCAAAGAGTGAAGGAAAGTATGAAGCAGAGGCAGAGTATGGTTTCGCTCTCTCAGATAGCAGGGTGTGGAGTGAGCTTTAGCAGCAGTGAGACAGAGTTCACACTTCACTCCATCATACGGCCAAAGGAGGCGTAGATAAGGGCGCTCAGAGGACACGTAGCTCTGAATCACAGAGCAGCTGGATGCTTTAACCACAGAGTCACAACTTCACAGTGGGAATGAGTTTACAGTAGTTTCTGTGAACAGCTTGGTTAAAAATTTTTGGTGCCTTCTGTGTCAGTTTAGAGATATGATGCTAGGATGGAAAAATGTGTGTGTCAGGGTGCTGACGACTGTGTTATGTAAACTTATCAGCAACATATTTGCATACAGACTAGCAGTGATCTGATTTGGTTGTCAGCCTCACTCTTAGGTAATGTTCTTCACAGACCATTTATATCTACGTCTTCTCTGTGCCCCTGTGTTCACTGACCATTATTTACTATATTTTATAATATTTTTGTTAATTTTACCTACCTGCCTTTTTGATTTAAAAAAACAGATCAGTAAATATTAAGAATACATTACCCAGTTTACTGTTGTGAAAGATTTACAGAAACCCAATAGATGCAGTCATATAACAAGAAAAATTTCCTCTGGTTTTTTTTAATAACCTGGTATGAATATAATAGGCAAAGTCAGCTGACATGGGTTGTTATGTGGACTGAAGTATGTGTTGGATGCTCTGTTGTGTTTTTACACATAAAACCAACCTAAAATCTGACCTAACCTCAGGTTGTGGATGGGACTCCATGCTCCCCAGACTCCACAGGAGTGTGTGTCCAAGGGAAGTGCATTAAGGCCGGCTGTGATGGAAAAATTGGCTCAACCAAGAAGTTTGATAAGTGTGGAATCTGTGGCGGTGATAGCAAAGGCTGCAAGAAGGTGTCTGGTCTCTTCACAAAGCCTATGTGAGTAAAACCCACATCATCATGGGAAAACCTCCCTAGATTACTGTTAACGTCATACTGTTTTACTGTTTATTTTAACATGATAGCACTGGCAACTTCACTTCACTATTAAAAACCTTTATTGACTGTAATATGTTTTTTTTTCACATGCAGGCATGGCTACAACTTCGTGGTCATGCTGCCAGTGGGTGCAGCAAACATAGACATCCGTCAGCGAGGCTACAAGGGAATGACAGGTGACGACAACTACCTGGCAGTGAAGAACAGTGAGGGCAATTACGTGCTGAATGGGAACTACATTGTGTCAGCTGGTGAGAGGGACATCATTGTGAAGAACAGCCTGCTGCGTTACAGCGGCACAGCCGGCCTTTCTGAAACCCTGACGGCCGTGAAGCCCTTGGGTGAAGCCCTGACTGTGGAGGTGCTGTGTGCAGGCCAGATGACGCCTCCTCGCATCCGCTACTCCTTCTACCTGGCCCGTCAGAACAAGGAGGACAAGACTCTGAAGAAGGAGGGCCGTATAAACTCCCATAACAGTGTGCTGGCTGAGGATAGTGTGAAGGAGAAAGGAGGAGACACCCTGAAGGAGTCTTATACCAAGGAGGAATCCACCCTTGGGAAGTGGATATCGGCAGGGTGGGACAAATGTTCAGTGACCTGCGGTGGTGGGATCCAGAGGAGGTTGGTGCAGTGTCTGCAGGTGGACGGGAAACCAGGGTTCGACTGCAATCCTACACAGAGACCCTCAGCTACCAGGGTGTGTGGAGACCCATGTCCTGAGTGGCACATTGGGCAGTGGTCACCTTGCTCCAGAACCTGTGGGAAAGGTTTCAAGAGACGAGCATTGCACTGCCAAACCCAAACAGGGCAACTGCTTCCAAGGGACCACTGCACTGGCTTGCGGAAGCCACAGGAGCTGGACTTCTGTAACCTGAGGCTTTGTTAGTGACTCAAACCTATAAACTACAAATCTTTGTTATGTTTTAAATAGACTGAACTGAATCCACTTGCAAGCATCACACACGCCTGGTTTGTCAGGTGCAGATTTTTCCAGCTGCATCATGGGACACTTGTTTGGAAGAACAAGAAGATTGGAATGAGAGTGAAAGTTGCAGATGAATGCTGGAAGATATTTTTCACTGCCATCACTCAGACTTTATAAGACATAATCCAGGTATCACTCTGATGGCAAAATGACAAAATAGAAGGCCAAATAAAATTCAGCTGAAATCCCTTGTAGCCTACTTTCAGCAAATGCAGAATGCCTATTTGCAAGCAATCAATCTAGTTTACCTTACGAGTCTGGAACCCATTACATGTTACAATATTTAAACAGTGCAGGTCTCATTGTATGAGAGCTCTACGAAGAGATGAGCGAAGCCCTCTGGTTGTCCAAAAAATTACTTATTGATTTTTCAACAAGGAAATTTACTATCATTGACATGCATAGCTTGTTACAAATAGGATGCCAATGAACTGCCTGTGTGCAGCACAATATTCCGCACACCATCACCACTGTGGGATCTCTAGCCACCTTGTCTTGTTTTCTTGTCTGAAAATCTTAAAATCCTGGAATAGTTTAAACAGATAACCCATTTTAGATGTACAGATATAGCTTTATTTTAACAACCCTTGCACTGCATTGTTTATCCAATTCAAATACAATTATTATAACCAATTAGTTCACAGCTACAGCAAATCAATAACAATGCAGCAACTTTGTTATTTTAAATATTTATTCCTAAAGTTTTCATCAAAACACACCATAATGATGCTGCCAGCATTTATTCTTATAAACTAGGAACAAATCTACTGGGCTATAGACAAAGATTTTCTGCAGATCTCACTTGGCACCGGTCATGAAAACAGTTTAAACAAGAACCTGAAGTCAAATTGGTGAATCTCATAACAAATCTGATTGGACGAAGCAGGGCAGGGAACAATGGCGAATGGTTTGCTTTTTGTCAGCTGCCATGTAACGCCAGCTCAGTCATTTCATGAGGCTGCACCAGACATTGCACTGCTCATCTGAGTGTGGGCTTAACCTGATATCACACACACACACACACACACACACACACACACACACACACACACACACACACACACACACACACACACACACA
>JAQMCX010000012.1:9475287-9550573 GCA_029814765.1 Acanthurus leucopareius | reverse complement strand
TTCTCAAAGCACTTCATCAGGATGGGGGTGAGTGCCACAGGGCGGTAGTCATTTAGATCAGACACTGCAGACTTTTTTTAAACTAATTTCTGAGTTTGACTGGAACTCTCATTATAAGTTCTTATGAGGCTGAACTACTGAAACAGTGTTAAAGGTGCCATATTTAGCAACTAAACAACAACACTGTACTGATAGCTTAACAACAACTAGTACAATTAGTATGTTGTGAGTCAGCGTACTCCATGTGAAGGATTGATGAATGGTTAAAATAGTTTAACAGTGCTATAGATGTATACAAGTGTATGATGGTGTATTATATGACGACAGTTAGACATGAAACTGTTCTCACGTTGGAGCTGAACTTTAGCCACCCAGGTGAAAAACTGGAGCCATAACCACTAAACCATATGGGATGTGTACGTTATGAACTCTGTACTTTATATTGTGACCCATTAATTAAGACCAGCTTATGTGATTTGAAGTTACTTTGACCACATTTTTTAGCCTCACTCAAGTCATGAGAGTTTTGAGGAATTGTGCTCTAATTGGTGGTAAAATGCTACCTACACAACATTAAAGTGTCTGTAGCATTTCATTCACAATGGAAGGTAGACAGCTTTTAACGATGAAACCTGTTGCTTTTCAAGTCCTGTTCTCTCTGTTACAGTGCGAGTGGAGTTGCAGGAGTGTTGGTGCGTGATGTATTTCTGCTGCATTGAACTGATAGATGAGCTCAGCTTAGTTATATTTGCTCAGGCCAAGGGGGCAATCTGAGTAATTTGTTTGAGTATAGCTGTTGTCATGATGCAACAGTGCAAATGTTCAAACACAGCAAAAAAGTGCTGTAAAGCAGCCAGCTGAGCATCCCTTCAATTCAGCTGAATGAGAAATAATCTAATGTTTTGTTTGCGTTGCTTATCCAAAGACACACCATCAAACCTGAAATCTGGGGTTTCATATTTCATTTACTCTAATCAAGAGGGTTTTTAAGGTCCCTGAATGAAAAGCGAGATTGAGTAGAACCATGTGCGTCTTTATGAGCACCCAACGGCAGGGGAGGGGTTGTTTTAGAGTTCTGACATTTATTCTTCACACTATAATTTGGATCACAAAGACAAACCCACGTGAATGAAAAATATGGCATCAATCACAATGCTGTGATCAAAGTCATGGAGTGTATACAGAACACTGGAGGAGCCCGACACGATCTGGCTGCTATGGCTGCTCATAATCTTGCTCATGAATGCTTTGGGTGGTCTGGCTGCTTTGGGTCCTTTGTTTAACTTAAACTCAGAGAAACTTTTGACTGGCCCGTAACGTGGCTGGTGGTGGCTCACCAGAAAGTGACAAAGAGTTACCTTCATGTAAATATATGCAGTCTGTAATTTATCAAGAGATTAAAAAAAAAGAATTGCATATGCAAAACATTGTCAGGTGAAGGTTTCATTTGCAGCAGTGTTGATCGAACTTTCCGCCTCCTACGCTGGCTGCACCTTCTGATTTCAACAGGGAATGCTGATGATTCTGGCGAGCCATTTTAGGGAAACAAAATAGCAAGTTTTTCTACAGTATGACAAGTTTCTGGCAAAAACAATAATCTGCTGAATTTCAAACACCAAGATATGCCTTTAACCTGGGCCCAGAAGAGAAGTAAAGTCCTGTTTGGACTTCAGCCACATCAGTCTGGCCCCATCAGTCCCTAAAGACTGAGTTCATTTCTCTCTGGCTAAGCATCTTGAAGAGAGAAGTTAGAGGATGAAGTCATGTAGCACTCGAAACCCATAAAACTGAATGTTTAGCAGGACTAAGGCCGTTTAATTCTACTATCGTTTCTGTCTGTATTGAAACGTGGACATCAATGTGCAACAGACAACGTGGCATTATAAAAGTTCAAGCCCAAACCTTAAGTCTATAATCCCCAAATGAGCAGTTGAAAGCCGTAATCATAAGTCATGATTTATGAACAGGAGCAAACCAGAATCCCACTAATCCAAACCTGCTGTGGGAAAGACACTCTTAAACACGGCAAAACAATGCATCATATCTGTTCAAAAGACAGACAAGGTCTGACATTGTTGAGTGGATAATATAAAAGTGGGTGCAGACACAAAGTCACGCTCTGTTTAATGAGATGATATGCAGAAAGGAATGCAAACTTATCCTGAATGATGACTCAAAAAGTTCTGAGGAGAAACAAAAGTTTTTGTGCATTTATATTATATTCAAAATTGTTTGATTTCTTTGATTAGAGTTAAAATTGTGATTGACACAAGCCTGACTCAGGGCAAGATGACATGCAGATGTGCGAGTGGATGTTTAATCATGAAACGTGCCCAGAAAAAAAAGAAAATAAGAGCGCAGAGAAAAAAAACTGGATGAGCTTTTCCAGCAGCACGATGTAAAAGAAAAGCACAGCTTATCCTTCCTGCTGGCTTCTCCCTGGCAGCATGGAGTGGACTGGAATTCATGTTGGAGAAGCAGCTCCAGTGAAGTCATTAATCGTGGTAGGGGATAAATAGCAAATGTCCCTGCAGGTCTCTCTCATGCTCTGCCAAGGTTTATGGCAAGCATCATCCTGTTTCCAATCTCATTATTCATTCACTTCTATTCTTTTTTTCATCAAGTTGCAGTCACATCAAAAATTAAATTAATAAAAAATAAAGCTCTCAGGCTCTCTTAAGCAGTCCACCACATCAAGGGGTGTCAGAAGTATTAAGAAATAAAACGCATTTGAAAAAAAGAAAGAAAGTTATTTTCCAGTTGCAAATGCGCCATGACTTCTGGATGAGTGCAAACCACACGCTGCACTTGATAGATTATTATCAGGTGCACCTTTGATTTTTTTGGTATTTAAGCCTCAAATCACCATCCAGCTGTGAATCTGAGAGATCGACATGAGCAATGATTAAAAAAATGATGACGTATAAACGTATAATGTCTGTTTTCCTTTAAAGGCTTTCTATTAAACTTTAGGGATCCAACATTGGCGTCATGACTGAAGGCTGGTGGGCAGATTTAAAACAACCTGTCAATGCTAATTTCCAGCAGGACAGAGAGGAAGGTGCACACAAGATGCAACTGAGAAAAATCCTACGCAATATGAGTTTTAATGGCACATCTCTTAAATTATTATTATGATAATGTGCTCTCTTTAAACGCAGCATAGTGGTGATACCTCTGTAAATCCTTAAGAGACCTTGGGAGCATTTGGCCAAGGGGTGAAATGAGAAGGGGCTTCACTGCTGAAACTAAATGGCTTAAAGAGATCCATTTTATTTATGACTAAGAGTCTGCAGCCGTGCCAGTGGCTCTGAGAGGCTGCACTTCAGCACAGCAGGGATTTGAGCCACATAAATGCTGACATGCTTGCAATGACAGCGCTAAATCGCCAACAAAGTCTTAAAGCATTTTGTTAAATAGTGATGAATGGGCATATTTTTGTTCTAATACATTTTGTATATAGGTTATTATAATTTATACAGTAGACTATTTCTTTGAAAAGGTCTTTGAAAAGACTAACACTACTCGTGATGATGATTTATTGCACAGAACCATGGAAAATGCTTGAAAAAAAAGGCGCTTTAACCAATGAGATTAATAAACTATATAGGAGGGATGGACTAGCAGAAACAGTGGGTAAATTAAACTTGAAGCCGGTTGAAAGAAGCCTAAAACACATCTTGTCCAATTAGAAAAGTCTTCAGTTGATGAAACTGATACTACAGCAACATCTCTGCTCATCACTGTAAGAGCTGCCATTGTTGTTTTCTGTTGCTGTTTGAGAAAAAAAAAACAGGTGGTTCTCTTGCTGATCGTTAAACCCAAACTCTGCCTGTAGGGAGGACGCAGGTCGGTCCAAACCACTGTGCTTCAGACAAACACATAACTTAAAGCCTGGAAAGATGGTTTTGTGTGATCAAATCATGTGAGCATGTGGTTTTGCAAATCCAGCTGCCTAACAAGGTAAAAACATGACTTAACCATACATCTGTTCTTGTGCTGCAGCTGCAGTGACACCACCCCTGTGCGGGATCAATAAAGTTTCTCTAATCTTATATCCTATTGTGTCTGCTAACAAAGACGGGCGACACATATGTGTATGTTTTGCAGAATTTAATATTTACAGCATTTACAATGTGTTTGTTACAATTTACTCACAGCAATATACATATTTACTCAAATACAGGAAGAGAAAGAGAGATGTAGGAAGGAAAAAGAAAATGTAGGGAGAGAGTTGGGGCAAGAGTGGGTGTAGGAAAAGCAGGTGGGGTAAAGGTTAAGACAGAGGTCAGGAGGTAAAGGGAAGGGTGAGATTAGAGGGTGAGGGTGAGGGTTTGGTTTGCAAAGCATGGAGGGTGGAAGTTTTCCTCAGGTAAAGAAACTCCAGCCCCAGAAGCTGCTACTGCTTTTTCATAATGAGCTCTTGAAAAGAGAGGGACAAGATTTTTTTTTTTTAACTTAAAAATTCTGATGATCCTGCAAAAATTCTCAATTTCTTTATTTCAGACACATTTGTCCATATCAGTGAACGTAAAAACAACAACATTAAAATGAATGCCAGTGCAATAGCACAGAGCTTAAAGCACCTCACATATTTCCAGAAACCAAGATGTGAGCCTTGTGTCACTTTGAGTTGTCTCAGTTAAAACCATCAACATTTTTGAGCCAAGAAATAAGTTTCAAAAATTTCTACATATATTTCCTCAACACGGGCAATTGGAAACATTTTTGGTAACAGATGTTTGACCTGCACTTCTCTATCTCTGAAACTTGAGCGAGATTCTAAATGTGTCAGTAAATGTCATTCAAGGCTTTTTCATTTTAATTGTACAACAACTGGAGTATGTTTGACCATGAAAAGGTCTATTTTGATATTATTTGTATACATATGAAGTTTGTGTGCCAGCATATTGGCTTGTGCACAGTTTGTGACAGTGATGCTAAACATCATCGTCATCTTTCCTGATGATGCGACCCAAATATCTCACTTTGTTCACCACATTTAGTGCTTGTGCTGCCAAAGAAAATGAAGGGAAAGTTTGCTTCTTATCCCACTTGGATTTAACGAACATAAAAAGCTTCTTTTTAGAGTTAAATGAGTATAATACTGCACTCCATAACTGAGACAGACTCAAGCTACAAGTCATCACTATAAAGAGACTAGAATACTGAGTCATCAGCAAACATTAGGTGTTAAACATACATGAAGTCTTTCATTTTTTAGACTTTTGGTAAAGATCATCCGTATACAGTTCAAAGAGGACAGATAACAATGACCCACCTCGTCTTTCCCCACTGATCACCAGAAGGGAAGCAAATACAGTCTTCCCCTATGTAACTTGCGTTGATACAAATATCAAAAGTTCCAGATCCTTATCAGATATGCAGGGAACCCTCAACTGTGTAGTTTTACAAACAATTTAAATAGATTTATTCAGTTAAAAGCTTTGGATGCATCTAAAAACACATTTTAATTTAGTTTCAGATCCTCTGTACTTACTTACAACTCTTTGCAGTAATTACGTGCATAATCTGCACTGTGTTTTCTTTTAGAACCAAACATTTGCCAGTGATAACTATATAGTCTTTAATTCTACCCAAGACAGTTTGTTTTTGATAGGAATAGAGTTTGCTAAAAAATTTCTATAGCGGATATTTTACCTGCTTGGTCTTTGACTTCTGGCAGACAGATGAAACAGAGTATATGTCATATGTATAATCACCCCATTATTGTTAGAAACATTACTAGTATAACAATCATCACTGCCAACACAATTAAAAATATCTCTGATTTTTTTTCTCCAAAGTTCAGCATCACTTTTAGACCCAGTAACCCTTCAATGCTGGATGGCAGCAGCATTTTACTGTTCAACCTAAGGTTTAAAATCTAAAAGATGAACTGATTTAGCATACCTGAAGCTTAGCGTTTGTCTTTTTAAGGTATTTAATCTCTTCTCTTCTTTCTGCTTCCTCATAGTTCCATATTTTTTCTTTCACCAGCAGTATTTCTTCCAGCTCTCTCTTCTCTTTCGCCCACTGCTGGGCTTTCCTTTCCCAACTCTCAGAGTTCAGACATCTCCTTTCTGGACGTCATCACTCTGTCAGGGAGCTCCTGCTGGAGGTTTCTCCTCTCAGAAAGCTGCTCTCTCATGATCTCGTCTTTGTCAGAGAGCAACTTCTTGCTCCTGGTCTTAGAGCTCCTTCCTGTAGTAGGTCTCTCTGTCAGAGATCAACGTGTTGAGTTGTTGAACCTGATCAGAGAGCTTCTTCTTCTAACTGTCCTCTCTCTCTGACAGCTCTTTCTGGTGGCGCTCGTCTTTTTCAGTCAGCTGCTTTCTGAGTTTCTCCTCAAACGCGTCACAAGTTTGTTGGTTCTGTTTCAGAGCTGACTCTGTGGAAGACAGCGGGGCCAAGGTATCGAGCTGGGCTTTACTCAGAGCTCCTTTCTTTTTCTCGATCCTGCTGATCTTGGTCTTTCTCCTTGATGACCTCTTTCAACTGGCTGATTTCCTGCTGCCACGTCTCTTCTGTAGTTCCCACCTGACTGGCGTGTTTCCACTGCTCAGCAGGGGCTTTCACCCTCTCTGTTTTCTCCTGCTGATTAACATACTTCTGCAGAGGAGACACAATCTCCTGATCCCTCTTCTTTATTTCTGTCTTTGCCTTTTCACGCTCCTTCATCCAGTCTGTCTTCCAGGCAAAATGTCCGTTGTATTCTAGCTGCAGAGCAGAGAATTCACGAAAAAGGGATACTTGCTCTTTTGTTCTCCTTCTGATCTCTTCTCTTGCCTTCTGGAGGTTGGCCTTCAACTTTCTGTTTTGGTCTTCAGTGATTGACAGCAGCTCCTGAATTTTTTTGTTGTCATATAGGAGCTGCTGTCTCTCACTTTTCCAGGCCTCCCCCTCCTTCAGGACCATGAGTTTGGCTGCAGACCTCAGCTTGTCCTCCGTTTCTTCATTTCTGCATTCATTTGTCTCATGTCCTGCCTCGCCCTGTTAAATCCCTGTGCAGAATGAGCAAAGACATACAGCTTTTAGAAATCACTGAGTAGGAAATGTGTTGACACTGTTTTTCCTTAGAAGAGAACAGTAATCTGTTAAGCATACTGAGTAAAAAAATACATCATTCTTACAGACAAATCAGATTACAAACCCTTCCTACAAATGATAAATCAATTTTTTATGGTGGATTAACTAAATACATTATGTCCCTAATTAAAAGACTGAATATTTACCAGTTGTTTTGCTGAAGCCTAAAGAAAAATGTGACAAACTGAAAAACAACAGTAGTTTTCTCTGAGTGCAGCAGTGAATAAAATGTCTCCAGATGTGAATATCTTACTTTGCAGAGAGAACAGAAACTCTCAATAATAATGTGACCATTTACTTTTTTATTTATTACTGTCCACAGAAAATGCACCCACATTAATAATAATAAAACAGTTTCTTTAAACTAATAACAAATGAACTCATGTTTGTTTCATGTTATTTTAATGTTCATATTGTCTTTCAGTCATAAATAATCAGTACATTGCAGGTTCTCTCTTACCAACTCCCTCTCCATCCTCCCAATGGCCATGTCTCAGACCAAATCAATAAGCGATCATGACTAAATTATACCATGTGCATGTAC
Organism: Acanthurus leucopareius; assembly: GCA_029814765.1. Lineage (NCBI taxonomy): Eukaryota > Metazoa > Chordata > Actinopteri > Acanthuriformes > Acanthuridae > Acanthurus > Acanthurus leucopareius. Next base: position 9,542,940 of record JAQMCX010000012.1, on the reverse strand, counting down.
ACAGGTCCCTAAAAATAAAGGCTCAGAAAAATTAAATCCACATTCATAAAAATAAAAGTTTTTAATAATGTTGCACATGCAGAGTGCTTCAGTGCATTAAGTGGAATAAGCTGATAAATAGATTATAAAACACTCTAATGCTGCTCTAAGATGATTTGAGGACATTTTTAAGCGTTTATTAATCTTTCAGTAAACATAAATAGCATCTCCTTTAAAGTTTCTTTAACATGTATAAGAGCTCATTTGTTTTTAATAACAGTGTAACAATTCTCTAATCAGATAAAATAATATACTGTATAATTACACACAAGGAACAAATGTTGACAGTTTAATCATTGATAAATTGTTTGAACACATGAATAAGTCATTTGCTGGTTAAAATTGTTTGTAATATGTTCACAATTCCTGAAGACATGTTTAGTTTCAAGGTTCATTCATGACTCTGGAAAAAGTGATTTAACCAAAAAGCCTCATTTGCAGGAGTGACAGACTGACTGAGAGACAGAGTGCCACAGAGAGACCAACTCCTGCAGATGCTTAAGATGCATCTGGTACCAAAAAACAAACAAATGATACAAAAAGGATTATTAGAATTGATATGAAGGTAAATAAAACTCAGTGGTCATGAAGTCAGAATTCCTCAGAGGTTACAGTTTTAAAGTTTGCAATTTAAGACAAATGTTTCCATTGTAATTATTGAACCTTTCCAGGCAAAACACTAAAAACACACTGACTTGCTCTCCTTGGAAGCATTGATATACTTCTGGTTAATAAAATACAGAATGAAACAACATATGGTAATGATAATAGTCCCTCTTATTTTCCTTATTGCACATTTTATTTAATAAAATGTCTAACAGTCACTGCCACCTTAATGAATGTTTGTGGTGAAGGGAAATTGAAGTTTAATGTATTTTTATGGGTTTTTTTGTTTATTTCATTGTTTGTTTGTTTGTTTTTACAGAGGCACTTTGGCTCAAGAGCAACTTGACCGATGCACAACTATTGAGACTAATTACATCAACCATAGATATGTGTTTTCAAAATGTGTCTTATTCATTACTTAAAGCTCAATATGTCATATTTACACATTTATATACAACTGATCCTTTGTATGTCGTTGAGTTTTGTACTTACTTTTTACTTAATTACAGATGTTCCCAATGATGCTCAAACTCAGAGCAATCTGTAATCTAATTTAAGCTAACAATGTGTATTATTTTGTCTCTTGTCACTTAAACCCAGAACAACAACAGTCAGAGAGTGATGAAGGAAGTCAGCAAACATGACTGAACATAACGTGAGTGAAGCTTTAATTTTCACTGCATCTGTAAACATTTCTGCCTGAGTCAGTCAGATAGATTTTCATCCGTAATGGTTGTTGTTGTTTAACAACGACATAAACAAATCCCACGATCCCGTGCTACTACAGTGACATCATCAAACCATGTCTTTTGTTTCCATTGCTTTGATTTGAGGAACCTCTAACAACAGAAATGACAACAAGCAGCAACAGGCAGCTTTTTTTTCTAAGTTTTAGGCTCTATTAATGACTCAGATCACAAGCAATAGAATTTTCATCATTAACCCTTTAAAAGACACCTTAAAAGACTTTCTTCCCCTGACATGGTGAATTATCTGTTTGAAAAACAGAAACTAACAACAAATAAAGCTCTGCATTTTAACCTCAAAGGTTTTTTTTCACCTGTTCCTCAGTAAAACATGTGCAGCTCGTCTTGTGAATGATCTCAAGCTCACAGAGACTCATAAGGGAAAGTGTTTGGTGCTTGCTCCAGGTGCTTTACTACATTTGGACTTTTCTTGTAATGATATAAGCTAAAATGGAAAACATTTGAGAATTGACCTTTGGGTACTTCTCTGGTATAATAAAGAATTTTGCTTTTCAAATGAAGCCAAATGGAAGCTGAAGCTGAAGTCAAGCTAAGTGCAACTATGAAGTGCATGCTGCTCTGTCAGATCGTGATTTAGAGAGAATAAAAGACCCAAACACAACAAAGTATAAAAAACACAAGACAAAACCTCTTGGAAAAAGAACAGGTAACAATATAAATTAATTATCAGACAGATTGTAAATGCAGGATTCTTTTTCTTTGCTTGGCAGGGACATCAGACAACTGGGTTATTTATAGAAATTCAAATTGAATTGGAATCCCATGATTATTATGAACTCCACCTTTATATGTTTTACACTGAATCAAACTCACAGGCGTGGGAGTGGCAGAGGGATCAGAACCAAAACATTTTTAAGAGGGTTGCAAGATGACAATCTTCCTACTATTCCATGAGTTACTGGTTAAAACCCTAACCCTAACCCTGAGCTCGTTTGTTGGTCATTCTTGCATGTTGACGAGGTTGTGTTGTGGAGTCGTCATAGCGCTCCCAGACTTATACATTATGAGCCTATTGCTCAAAAGGCTGTCACAAAGAGCGGTTAGACTGTCAAATGCATCACCAAACAGAACACATAAGACAGACTGTATAACTGATGTATCACCATGTTTTACAGCTGGTGCCTTCAAAATTACAACTGGAAAACCTCAACACGTTTGTGTTTTTCCGCATTTAATGAGATGGTAAGAATAAGGCAATGATGGATGTTGCAATGAATAGCATATAATATAAGATGTATTTTGTTGAATGCGAGGTTTAAGCAATAAAATTGAAATGGTGAAAACAGACTGCATGCTTTTATAAACAGGTTAAAATATGACGAATGCAAGGTTGGAACAATTAAAGCCTGGCGGCAACAGATTGTTTATAGTCATACAGGTCAGGATGAGTGCTCACCGTGAGCAGCAATGCTAGCATACTAATGTTAATTAGATTTAAGAAAGGACAAAAAGCAAGAACACAAACTCAAGAAATAACCAACACAAGGTGAGCTTTATTGAAAAGCTAATCACAAAGCCAAAATCACAGGAGCAAAAGCACACACACACACACACAAAAAATGCAAACAAAAAAAACAGGAAAAACAAAAACGTAGAATAAAACAATTAACCAGAAAGCACATGGTGAACAGGCAAGATGGAGAGCAGGACACAGAACGAGGGAGCGAACACAGGATCAGAGAACAAAGTCAGAGCCAGGGAACGACAACAGAGAAACTGACAAAAAAGAAACACAGAGACCATGCACACATGCACACGCACACGCACACACACACACACACACACTGAGAGTAATGAGACACAGGTGGGGTAATCAACACAGGTGAAACAGATTAGGTGAGGTGATCACAAATGGAGGGAAACTTGACAGGGCACGGGAAAATGTAAACAGAAAGTAACTTAACTCACTGCAGAAAAAACAATAATGGAGGTAACCGACCAATTTAGAAGAACACAAGAACATAAAAGTGGAAAACCGCAAATGTTCTGAGCAGTGGTCACATACAACCATTAAAAACAAATCCCATCATGACTGGACTCTCTCCTGCTCAGCTTGCACAACTATGCACACATAAATTGTTGTGGACAGTGAGCAGAAAGCCGCAGAGGGGATTTCTGCACCAAGCAAACTGAAGCCTTAACATCTGACGATTAGCAGTAAACACCAAAGTAGAGTTGAGTTTACTGGGAATGTTTTTAGTTTTGCAGGAATTTCATTATTAACCAAAGTATTTGAAAAAATAGATGTTTTTCCACAGACAACTGAATCTCTGATATGCATTTGAAATACAAAAACATGAATTTACATCATTTAAACATGCATTTTATGGTGTTGGAGCGGATCACAAAGTTTAGGATTTGTATTCATCATGTTTTTTCTTTTCTTTTGTTGCCAGAATTGGCTATCGTCCTGAGGTTAAGCAGCCTGCATGGCTGTTTACTTATTAAAAAAATTATTGTCAGAAAACATGCTGGAAAGAGTTCCCCATGTTTGTACACTCCCAAAAGTCATCTGTGGTGACTCACGTGGGAACATGTTCACATTCATGCATGGAACATCAGCAGGATGTAGGAGAACGGGGTATCATTAAATCACATGAGGCTTATTAACTTTTAAGGGATTTTTCCCAAAGTCCCACATGTCTGACACATGACTTTCCTTGCGTTAGGAATCCTTACTGCTGATCCTGGGATTAGTATCTAAAGTGTCGATATCTCGGATGTGTCACAGGTTCATTTGGTTCTCTGGGTTCACTTAATTCACCAGTGTCGCTGGGATATTGGAGGATACGTAACGTTAAACAGCCCACAAAAATAAACAGATGACGGCTTTAAATAATAGATTTATAAAATTTCTCATTTGCATTTTTTACTTTTTTAACATAAGAAACATGTCTACATAATAAAAAAAGTATTATTCATGTCAGTATAACTCTAGATTTTAAAGAAAACACTTTTAGTCAATCTTGTGCCCAAGATAAAAAGATTCTAAGATCTGAGATTCAGAGGAACAAAAAGTCAAGTGTAAATAAATCTTCCTTAGTTTAGTTTTCTGTGATTTGGTTCATATGTCAACTCGAAAAGCACAACATGCAGATGTCAGTGTCCAAACAAATGTGACATCCAGAAGCAGAGCTGATGATCCAGGATAACACTTAAACCCTTCAGTGACAATAATAAACATGTCTGTTCTAAATTGTCAACTTAAATACACAAAAATGACCTTACATGTTTTACCAAAGGTACAGTAGCAGCTGTGCATGTGGCCTTTAGCTTTTCGGCCACAATAAAGACAAAGATGAGCAGCTTAACAGCTCATTTCAAATTAAAAATCTATTGCAACAAAATGCTGCTGCTAACCAGCTAACTATGGCTGGTTCAACAGTTTAATCATTTAAGTGAATAGGAAGAAACGCCCAACAGAGTTTATCCTGGTGATAAGTTCTGTCAGCCACTCTTTATTCATTCTTCTCACGCAATAGCCTCAATGTGAGGTGGACAGGGAACATCTGTGGGCTACAACAAATAACCTGAGCCGGACCACCATTCATTAGTGACTTTTGGAGGGAGACACATTGTCTGTGACGAAGTTTGGAGGCTGTTATTCAGTGTATCCAGGCTCTCGTGGACTCACATGTGACCGGCTCTTTTAAAAGTTTAATTGCCTTCCTTAAACCAACTTGAGTGAGGAATGGATACATGTGATCACGTCTACTCGAGAGGTTTGTTGAAATTAAAAAGGTATATGTTATGTTAAAAAGGCAGGAGTATGAAGTGAAGGGGCTGTGCAGGACCACACTAAATGTGCATCACTAAGAGCCAAACTACAGCTGTTGTGTCTGTTTACGAAAACAGACGTTTGTCAAACAGCTGCATAACAAAGATCAATTTCTGAACATGCTCTCTCTGTATTTGGGCCTACTTTGTTTCAGTTATTATATCAACATCCTGTTCATATTTGTAACAACTATGATCAATTGACAACATCTGTCTGTAATCACAACCTCATCAGAATCCATCAGTTTATTAAACTTATCTTTCAGAGAGAAAGCTTTTGACCAAACTATTGGAATTATGACATCCTTCTTAAAATTCCAAAAACTGCATATTAAAATTGAATGCTTGGTTGACATGTTTCTTTTGTTTTGTAATTTTCCCAGTTACTTCACACTGCAAATTTGGAAAGAAACATTTGCAGTGTAACACCAAAGGCATAATTCAACAAGCTCCAGCACAACTAAACTGTCTCTGGCTGCACAGCTTGTTCACCACTAACTTAACAAAAAGGATGAAGAGCGGGGCTCAGCTGTGGTGTGTCACTCTGTTTTGAGGGAATAAAATGGAGATAAAGTTGCTTTGGACAGCAAACACAGATTGCAGGGAAGAGACTTTTCATCCCTCCATCACATGGCGAGCTCTAAAGGTGATTCGGTAAGACGCTGCGGGTGCAGAGTATTATTGTGAGTTGCGATTGGACAAAAATATCAGACATATGTTCTGTTTTACCTCGAGAAACATCCCGACCCTTGGGTCTTTCAATGTTTGTCTTGCCCAAAAGCTGGGAGTGAGAATGTGGTCCAAAACTGGCTGTTTTAGCCTCACAGGAGAGGATGATTTCTGTTTATTGTTCTGGGGTGGATAATAATGAAAAGACAGACTTATCTCTCTCCTCTAACCTTATCTGAACTGTCAGTATTAAAAAATCCATTATCCAAAGGGAATTGAATCTGAAGCCAAATGCAGATTGCAATTGTAATATATGAGTTGAGAAGTGATATTTATTACTGATGTAATATTGTGTGTGTGAGTGTTGGTGGGACCTTCCCAGGAACATTAAAAAATTCTTCTGGCCACGTTCTGGTTTGGAGCTTTGCCTGGACTGGCGAGTCTCCCTGTGTGCTGTCACTACATTTCTGGTTGATAAACGTCCCAGGAGAAGAAAGTCTGGTGGTCAGAAAACCACAACTAAAGCCAGAGTTCCTTCAATCCATGACGCTCTTTTTCACAGTATAAACTGTGATTGATGTTCATGTTTTAGCTGAGAACCTGGGAATGGTCCCTGAGGTCAAGGTCCTGACACAGTAGGCTGGGAAACAGTTTTTTGGGGAATGAAATGGCTTGAAGACGTCGAATTCCAATAAACAACATTCCAGCTACATGGTCTGGCTTGCCGCAAAGACCAGCGAGCTCTTTGTAGATTCAAGACTACAAGAGTATTTTGGATTCTATCAAGAAACATGTTTCTTTGTCAGAAGGATTGGCAGCATCTGCTCATATTTTCATCAAACAACTAAAAGACTTTCTTGCTAATGATTTAACCAGCACCTGTCTGTATAATATAAAACACAATAAAAAGAAAAACAGATCAAAATAGAGATGTGTATTTAACTGAATCCTTCATAAACAAATAAGTTTTATTTATTTATTCAGATGGACCCTTCCTGTCAACCATGTGACTTAAAATGTGACTAAAATAGAAAAGCTCTTAAGTGCTGCCCCATTCACTGCAGAGGCCCAATCAAACTAAATCTACACTGACAGTGGAAACAGAGCTGTTTAGGTAAGTCATAACCGGGGTTCACTACCTCTGACAGATGAAGGTAAGTTGTGTAAATTTGGAGTTCTTCACAGTAAATAACATCACTGCTTCTGTTCGACCTCCTCGGGATGAAATGGAAAAGTAAAGTGAGGAGGCTAATTTTGCTTCTCAGCAAGAATGATTTTCAAACTAATGTCTCAAATCATCAAATTTCAAGAACTGCAGGCTGCTCACTGTTGGTCCCATCCGACACGTGCGGTCTTTGGAGGTCCATGGTCAGCTCTGGTTGGCTTCATGCTGCTAAAAATAGGATTTCATGGAGATTAATAAAAGTAAAAACGTATTAAAATTGAACGGCTAAGTGTTATCCTAAAGTTAATGTTAGCAGCAGCATAATCATGCCGAAACTTAAGTTTAATAACTAAACTCATTTAATTGAAAAGTTTCTGTAGGTTATAATCTTCATATTACTGCCATTTTACTGTTTAATGTTCCTCATGCAACTGCAGTGATGATGCCTTGTCTACCTCAACCTACAACCTCCATTCATTTATCATTATTTCTGTCAGAAGAAACTTCATAAACATGTAAGATGGGATCAGATTTGTGGCGTCAAAACAGAGAATTAATTCACTTTTTATTAATTCTGGTATTTTTGATGGCTTGTGGGTTTTATAACTAATTGCCTTTCCAAAAGAAATCATCCAGTTCCTGATTTCTGTTTTCAATTTATTCGTCATGGACATGATTTTCTTCCAATGATAACAACCTGTTTTGTTTCCTCTCAAAACAAGTCAACCAGCTCAATATGGGAGTCTATATATCTGTTTTGACAGGTCTTTAAAACGTATACCGTTGGCTGAATACTTTGCATTCCAGCCCGACACCATCAACAAGAATGAAACCCGTACGAATCATTTCACAGTATCAGTGTTATTTATTTTATATTTTGTTAAGTTGTTGAACCCCTCTTATGTAATTGTTTCATGCAGTGTGCTTTGTGCTGGTTTTTCAAACATATGTGATCAATGATGCAAAATTATTACCAGCTTTTTTTCCTTTACTCAGCTTTACACAAGATAAAAAGCAGATAAGTTTGTTTGAGAAGATGTCTAAAAATATTCCTGTTTTGCCACAGAAATATTATAATAATCTTTTTCCCTCAAAACTGAAGGAATTGTTTTGTTATTGATCAAAAAAGACGAGGTTAAGAGAGCAAAGAGTTATATAATATTGATAAAATGAAAAATTTGACTGTTAATATTCATGCAGAACTGTCTGTAGAAAATGTTCATAGAAAAAATGTTGAAGCTGGACTATAAGTGCTTTAACATGTGCATCCTGGTTTGGAGCCTTATCCTGTTTTTGACTGCACTCAGGATATGCCGTTTGCATTGAACCAGCTGAATTGTGCACAGAAGCTCCCAGAGGCTTCAGCCCTCTTCACACACACACACACACACACACACACACACACACACACACACACACACACACAAACAAACAAAAACAAGAGGTTTAAGAAATGCAGTAGTTTAGTAGTTTCATCACAGTGAAGTTGATTTGCCTTTGGGTCCAATCATGCCTCTGGCTTTCATTAAAGTCGAAGATACAAAATGTTAAAATGTGGAAAAATGACCAGTAACTCCTCCTCACATAGCCCTGATTAAATATAATTTGATTACAATGAAATTTTGATTAAGAGGATAAAATTAAGTAATAAATTAGGACTCGTCCCTAAAACACGCAGACACAAGTTCAGGGGGGACAGTTGTACGTTATTGTTGACTGCTGAGGGCAACAACATCAGTGCATGAAAGAATATAGTGTTTATTTTACTTTATTGATGTAAAGATTTCAGTAACTAATTGTGTGCTGGACTGCAGATGTTTTCACAATCCTCTTGCATGTTTCTAATTGATAGGGTTTGATAAGTATATTGGTTAGCCAATAAAATCCATGGGTTACTACAGATGTATCTGTATCAGTGCATAAGTTCTCCAATATGCATTGATATTAAAGCTGATATTTTGTTCACAGAACATAATGCAGGAAAAATGATCAGGGTTACCTTTAATTAAAATTATTATAATTAGAGAACGACCTGTAAAATTTCCTGCCTAAATTAAATTATTTAGTGTTTGATTATGACTTTTGAGGTACATTCAAGGCAAAAGGAGTGTGTTTATGTAAATATTCTGTGTATATATTAGAATATCAGCCTATAAGTTTTTTACTAGGATTTTTTTTAGGGTTTGTTCCCAATAAAGGCACTGACCCCCCAAAAAATCCAGTCTCAGTCAGGCTCTGCTGCTTGCTCCAGTCACGTACATGACGCTTTGGAAAAAAAGGTCATATGTTTGGTCTCTTTGTTTAGTTACTGAAGCCCATGTCATTGTTTTGGTTCTTCAGGCTGAGTGATTGCAGTAACCTACCTCATGAAAATGATGTGGTTCTTTTAAGATGTCAGAGTAACCACGGTGGTCCGGGAGGTCAACAAAGCCAGTCTGTCTCCTTCAGCTGTGTGAGAATCAGCAGGGTCATTGTAAGTTACATATGCTGCTTTGTACACTTGTGTGACAGTGACTGGATGTTACTATTGAGCTGGTAGCTGAGCAGATGATGCATCAGTGAGCCAGTGATGCATGAATGAGACATTTGATGTCAAACAAAACAGCATCAGAGGGGACCTCATGCACTGACACCATACACACACTGGATCTGCTGCACTGCTTCTCTGTTGGTAACATGCAGTGTGTTATTGTTCATCAGGCTCAACCTGTTCTTACTTTTAACTCAACATATGAGGATTCTTGGTCATCACTTTTAACGCACTGGGTGTCTTTTCAGTGTCTGTGTGTGACATGTTGGGCTTTTAACTACCACTTACTCTTAATTTAAAAAAAAAAAAATTTATAGAGGCTCATAGCAAATGCTCAATGCAATGTAGTCTAAAGAGCAACAGAGTGAAAGAGCGATAAAGTGCCTGTAACTTTTACCAAGAAACAAAAGTTCTTTTCCCGTGTGAAACCCAAAGTGAAACCAAAAGTCAACAAGCTTTTCCTTAATCTGACCATGTAGTTTAGATCCCTAAAACTAACCAAACTGTGACTGTTTCACAAGGTTAACCACATGTTAGAAAAGCTCTCTGGCAGGAGGCCTTTGCATGTTGCACACAGATGCTAAAGGGGTATCCAGTGCATTATACACTGATGCCAAAGGGTTCTATTCAAGCATCCATATGTGACAAGCTGCGAGTGAGAATAGGTTTTATGCCAGAATCCAAACATGTCAAAACTGAAGTGATATATTTCTGAAGCAGAGGTGTTGAGTCCCATCCTGAAAAACCCTCTCTGTTAATTTCACTTGTTCATGCACATATGGCTGCACTTATACATTTTCACTTTTTAACTTTGGCTTTTCTCAGTTCTTGTTTCAGAAAAAAACAAACTTATAGCAGTATAAATCTGCTACAAAGCACCAATAACTCGCGCTCTCTTTGTGCCTCATGACTTAATCAGTCTGAAGCACCACAGTAACTCTTCTGTTATGAAAAAAGATTGTCTAATTATCACGTTGAAACTTTTAAATCCTCCGAGAGACGCTGATGAATAGCTCCACAATGTTGCCTTTGGGAATGTATTTTACATAGTAGGCCAGTTCGAGCAGCTTATCAAGTGCAAACATGTCTGGCAGAGTATTCATCTCTTTTGTGTCCTTCACTCGACACCCTGCGGGGCCTTGACCCTGCAGGCTCTGTCTGCCGGCTGCCAAAGGCGTCAGTCCAGGAGACTCGGCTTCATGCAAAACGGATGTTGATGTCTTCATCATGGCCATCACAGCAGCTCAGGGCCTTTTGAGCACACAGATATCTCTGGCTTCCTCGTGTGGGGTTTAAGGCCCAGTGTCTCATCCAGATGCAAGTAAGGAGATGCCAATTAGGTCAATTTAACAGAGGACAAGGTTTGAAATCTGTGACGTTAGTAAAGATAGGTATGTATCTTGTTTGAATCATACATGTGATGGAAATTTTAGGGCCAGAGAAGTTTTGCATGACAGCTTCAGGACAAATGCATCCAAACCAAAGCTTTTAATATTAACAAGAAAAACAAAAAAAGTAAAATTTACAGAGGATTGTTGGAGTAATATGTTTTATCTTCAAACTTTAAACATAACCAAGTTATGATGTTTAAATATTTAAGTTTACATCAGTAACTGTTTGAATGTTGCTTTCTTAAATAAACTAACTGATTAAACTAACATTAGCTTGCTAATATATGGCCTATTAACTTGCACACTTGTCCCATGTGACCCAACATGTGGTAAAATACTGTTTTATTACTGTTAATAATTTATATCACATTTCATACAAAAAAAAATATAAAAGAACCAAATGACCACATACTGTTTGCATGGTTAGCATAACCAGACATTTCCCACCTCGTGTCAACTGCATAAATAATTTTAACACTGAATCACACATTTTTCTCCTTCTTGTGTATAAATGAATAAAACACATTACTACTTCAATTTACGAATCGGTGATATTGGTTTTATTTAAATTTCTTCCCCTAATATTGCAATTTTTCGAAATTATGCTGACACAGAGATTTAAAGTTTGAAATATTAATTGTTTCCATTGGACAGTGCAACAGATGTTTCCTGGCAACTAATTTGAACATTACTTAAGTATTTACAAGCTAAACCACTGGAGTTTATGTGCTGCTACCTGATTTAGTTCATCTTGTTTAAAAATCCTTAGTTTAGGAGCAACACTTTAGTAGTATTTTACAAATGCTCGTGCATTACAGTCCAACCAGCAGGTTATGAGATCATCAACTTCATCTCATTTTCTGCTATTGTTGGAAAGGCCGGGATCTTACGAGGATGCAGGGCGATGGTTGATGTGTCCTCCTCATAAAATTATATGCTAGTAAAGATTTGAAAATTGCATGAACATCACACGTAATGACTTTGTGGCAGTTCTTTTTAAACAGTTTGATTTGCTAGACAAGACATAACAGCATGTTGCTTTGTGCAGATGCAGACGCTGCAGTTTTGCAAATTGACATTTGGCAGATTGGAGTACGGTGGGCAGAAAATCAAATAAGCTTTAAAACTTGTGTCTGTCTGTCAGAGTCAGATTGTTGGATATAGTTAGAAAACTGTTGGATATAGTTGTTAGAGTCTCATTGTCTCTATTTAGGCAAGAATTTAATTTTAAGCACATAAATCATAATGAAGGTGTCAGCCAGGCCTGAGTTCTTCTGAACCTGGCTGCAAAAGGGCAAGCGCTTCAAACAGCCAGGTTCAGAAGAAGAAGAAGGTCAATCTGCACAACTGTTGAAGTTGCAGCAATTTGCAGAAGAGTAGAAATGGAATTTAGAAGCAACGGCGGGACAGAGATTAGGATGTCACCAGGCTTCCCCTCAAAGATGACAAGAGGATTTAGGCAGAAGGAGAGCAAAGTGCTTAAATGGGTTAGACAGGGCAAAAACAACTTTTTGTGGGTAGAAACAAACTGTTCCTGGTTACTTTACAGAGTTCCTTACCACACTCTAAGAGAAGTGGGTCACTTGAAAAATGACTCATTGACTGCAGTTGCAGTGGGACCTTAAAATGAATTATCCATTCAAACCCACAATAGCATAAAAACTGGATATTGTTCAAGCTATTTTGTTTTGGCAGTCGTCTCTATGCCTACAGCACGTAATTACCATCCTGGAGGATATCCTGCTTTTACTGTCTTCCTTTTAGTTGTTGATAGGTTGAAAAGTGGCACAGATAAATGCACAAAGCTCCTGCTGCCACCGCGACGGGATGTTTGGATGGGCTTGAATTTGTTCTGTGGTTTGCTTTTTTTTTTGCCATCAGTCATTTTTGGATTAACTGATTTCAACAGTGCAATATTCTCTTTGTAAATTACAGCCAAATTACACTGTCATGCATGAGTTTATTAAAGGCAGCTGTCTAATTGACCTGTTTCCATAGATTGGGTTTCTAAAAGCTGAACTGTGGTGTAGCTAATGTTCCTGTAAAACGCTTTTTATTGTTAAGTAGAGCTTTGCGTTTCAGAGTATGTTAAAGCAGATAATTACAGATTTAATTGATTTTTCCTTTTAGTCCTAAGGGCAAATACACGAAAAAGGATTAATATGAGTCCAAGAGTATTATCCAGATGGTTATGATCATGAATATGTTATTAATTTTGAGATATTTTGCTCGTCTTCTGTTTGACTCTTCATTGGCTCTGTTTATTGTCACATCAAGGCTGCATAATAAGAACCAGAAGCTCCCTCCTAAAAGAAATTTGAAAAAATAATGAACATTAGATGTGTTTAGAACAGAATTAAAAAAGCCATCTTCTGCTCGTCCCGGTCTGAGATCATAATTGTTTTGAGACCAGGTTGAAACCATGAACCTTCTTTGGAAAAGATAAGTTAAAAAAAACTGGGATGAGCCCAGAGTGAGCGGCATCTTCCACGAACACATTTAACGTGTTTAAAACACATGCATACACAGATGATGCTGCACACAGTCTTGATTTTCACAGCTACTGCACTTGTTTAGTAGTCACTATCACATTTGTAGCTACTTAAATTTCTGCAGCTCCGCTTTAGTGGTTTAGCGGACAATATTAGTGATGCATCCATCAGTTTAAGTAATTGCTTCCATCTCACCAATTTCATTTCAAACAGTAGAAGCTGGCAGCTTTTTTAGCCCAAAAAATCTCCAATAAACCAGCTGATCATCACCAAATAAAACCAACAGCGACTCCAAATGATTGCTAATGTTGCTTCTTGACTGTTTGCCTCCTAACGAGCCATTGTTAATGACAAACCCTTGAATACTTGAAGGTGGAAAATAATTAATTAATAATTAATAATTGAGTATTTCATATACAGTGGCAGATCTGTGCACAATGGCCATCTTCTCTTCTTATTATACATCAGTGTTTTGGATGGGGATGCTCTGTTTTGCTCTTCTGCTAGTTAAATTACATTTTCTGTCTTCATAAACAGAAATGTCTGTATCTGGTGAAAAGAGTTTTTTTCTTTAGGGTAAATGGTACATGACTGACAGCACAGCACACACTGTTCACAATAACCCATACTGATGACAATCATGATATTCGTAAAAAAAAACATTGATAGTGTTTATAACACCAATATATAAATATTTAAAACCTTTTCATCCATTTTTGTCAAAATCGATGGAATTTATGCAGCCTGACACTGGTTGCCACCGTGTTTTATACAGTCAATGGTTGCCACCCACCATGAAGCAGAAAAATTTTGTGCAAATGTTCTTCTGTTCACTTTTGTCAGGTTATTGCTACAACTCTCTCACCTCCACTCATATTTTGGATTGAAAAACTGTGCAAAACATGTATTGGGGACAGAGAACGTAACAGTTAAGCTTCTGTTTCAGGGCTGTCAGGTCTTTGCATGATTTGTTTCCACACAGTTAAGCCTGTTTATGTGGAGATGTACCTCTTTTATCCTGAACGGTCTTGCGGAAAATAATAATCACAACAAAAATTATGTAATAACAATTATAAATATTAAATATTAGAACTATATTAGAATAAGAATAACTAGAGTGTCTGCCTCTTTGAGCTCTGAGCGACCCCAGTCTGAGGACAGCTGAAGTGTTGGAAGTTTAATTTATTGTTTGTGTGCAGTGTGAGTGTGGTTGCATGTGTGTCAGTCTGTGCTCAGAACAACAGCTTGGGTCCAGAAGGCCCCAGTGATCCTCACGGTGCCCCTCCTCCTCCCCCCTCCATCTCCAACAAACACACACACAGACACACACACACACACACACACACACACACACACACGCTGCTGCGAAGACACACTCTCTCTTAGCTGTGAAGACTGGGCCGACATCACTCCACCCTTCACCCGGTGACTCATTCACAGACTATTCTATTTTCCCCTTTTCATTTCTTTTTTTTTTCCCCTAGACTAAAGCTATCCATTTTATTTTGCAATGACCTCCAAACAGCTGTGGTGTAACACAAATTTCTCTAGCCAAAAAAGGTGCATAGCAGCAGCTTATCGCTTGTGTACGTTACTGTACAAGAATATGCCTCCTGTATTCATCTGATCTCAGATATTCCTGTTAAAACCCAGAATTCTGATGAAACTGCTACAACCACTTGCAGTCAGAGAGCTGCCAATGAAAAGATACAATCTGTTAATAGAAGTCGTCAAAGGTTAACATGAGGCCTAATTTGACTGTAACAACATCAGTTACCTTAACCAAACTGCACTATCTGGTGTCTGTGTAGCACGCAACAACTCCAACCACCTGTGAAGCTCTTTAGCTCACAGCAGATTGGTTCCACATGCAGAGATTCACTCCCACAAATGGTGTGACACATAAAATGGAAATCTTGGCATGAAATTGTGTAGAAGGGGGGAAAAAATGTGGTAAAACTGTGTGAGAAACATTGTTGGACAGCAGCTCACTCGAAGGACCTGGTTAAGGTTTTGTAGCTCCTCTACAAAGATTTCCAGAAAGAGGCTAAAAAACAGCTACATAACCTCCAACAGCCCTCAGCACAAAATTTTATTCAAGGGATCAGTGGATCAAAAAGGTAGCTCTCTTTGAAAAAAAAAAATACAGTGTTTAAAGCTCAGTTTTTCTATTCATCAGTGCATACAGTGCAGTGCAGGTGCAGCAGCTACATGTTGTATTTATACAGGCTGTCCTTTAATTTTTTTTTTCTTTTGGGAAACCTTCAATTACCTCAATAAAGATATTCTATAGACCTTTTGACAACCTTTAATCTCTGCTCTATGTGGGAGGTTTACTCTATCAGCCTCAATTACAGCTACAGACTTTTAAGCTCCTGGGTGTTTTTGAGTCTGGGGGAAGTTTCACCATCCATCATCTATTTATCTGCCCCACAGTCTCTATTAGCAGGCTGGAAACAGTCTAGTGTTAGCAAAACACAAGGCACTGTTGATGGGGAGGTGTTGCTTTAGATATCAGTGAGACAAAGGATGATCCAGGAAGCCCAGTTTAAATAACAGATCCTTTCTCAACAAGATTTTAAATAATAACATTTCATTTATTTATTTATTTTTACAACATATTTATTTATTTATATTTACATCATAATATTACAACCCTTGAAGGTTATCATGGTGCTAATTGTTAAATCTTGGGCTATGACTATGGAAAGATACGCAGTGGAATTTCTCAATAAACTACCGGTACCTAGAATCTGTGTTTGTATTTAGAAGATATCAGATGCTGCTGCATTGCTATTGGATGAAAGTTGAACCAGATTATGTGTTTGCTGAACAACTTTGTGTTGGCAACCCCACTGCATTATCAAATCAAATGTTGTTACGGTTTAAACAGAAAGGACCCAAATGTAAAAGGAAACAAAAAGCAAGGGAGCAAAAAGGAAAACAAAAACTTAGGAAAATACAAAAACTTAAAGAAAAAAACAAATCAGGAAGCATGCGGAAATAAGGCAGGACAGAGAAAAGGACGCAGGACCAAGTAGCAGAAACAGGATTGAGGAATGAAGACAGAGGCAGAGAACGACAACAGAACAAAAGAAGATGAAGGGGAAACACATAGACTTTATACACACTGGGAGTAACGAGACACAGGTGAGGTGATCAACACGGGTGAAACACATTCAGGTCGGGCAGGTAATCACTGAAGAAGGGGAACTAAGACATGGGGATATGAAAGACACAGGACAAGGGTGAACAACATGATACAGGAAGTTACTACACTTAAACTACAAATCACGACAAACGTGGCCTTTGAGAGGAGGTCCAACCTTGTGTGAATTGTTCTTCCCCACACACCAGGCCAGTCGCTGCCTAAAGTGTGTTTGAAAGTCAAATTGTCCATTTAGAGAGTTACAAAAATGGATTCTCTCACAGTTCACTGTGGAGCTGCCACTGAAGCGCTGACACTAGTCTTTGCATACAGAACAAATACACATTAACACATTAAATACATTATCAGATAAAGCTTGGAATCTGCAGCCCTCTGACTTAGAGAGTGTAATTTTAACTCCATGTGGAGCTTTAACATCGCATTCTTAAGAAAGACTCGTGATTGGTGGTTTAAAAAACAGGGATCAAAACTGGATTAGCAGAGTCAGAGAGATCATTTATTTTTCCCATGCATCCATCTCTGTTTTAATTACCTGGTGCCTACAATACCCACAAGACGGCTCTGACCTGTAAACAGACTTTGGTGTGAAAATTAGCTGGAGTTCCCCCCTAAATCACCAAAACTGAGTCACATCCCTCTTCCTCAGAATCTTTGTTCTGCCATATTGTGCTTATTTTCCACCCTAACACCCATACAGCTCACAAAAACTGTTGACACACTGCAAAAACTTCCTCCTGGCAGAAAATCACCTCCACAGATGCTGTGACCATGCTCAACAGAGTCTCTGGTAACTGTTGTCGGTGTGGATGTGACACAGATAAATAATAAAGCTCTTCTGGTTTCAAAAAAAAAAAAACTATACTAAGACATCTGCAGCATACTCTGTCTTTTACATAAGCATGAAGTTTAACAGTCCAATAGGTTGAACCCATAAACATTTAAAGTAAATGTGATTGGAAAAATAGACTTTCCTGCAAAGTTCTATGAAAGTTTGTCCATTTAATGTCTTGATGCTAATTTCACGTCTCGTTCAGTTGGACTATTTGGAAACAGTGTCATGGCTCTTGGACTACAAATGAGGTAATCATCAAACTTATCAATGGATTGTGCAAATATAAAAATCAACAGATGATATCAGTTCAAATATTCTGATGAGTTCAGGGAGAAGAATTTAAGTAAAAGCAACCACTGTGTTACAGCAACTGAAGTGTTGGTCATGTTTTTCAGTGAGGTTATATCTGTGACCCTTTTTTCCCCGCGGTCTTACAGTAACAACACAGTGGAGTCCTTTCTTAGCTACTTGTGTATTTTAACACCAAACCAAACAATGTCTGACTAATAACTTCCACCCGTGTGATTTTTAAATAGTATGCTGCTGTTACGAAACATAAAGAGGCATGACGTGTAGCAGTACACTTTCTACTTCTGGTATAATGGTTTACGTATCCTACAAGCAGCTCTTTCTAAACAAAACAATGACATAACATGCTGATATTAGTCATTAACGTCACTGTTATATGGCAGGTGAGGAGCTCCCTGACCTGGTTATTTTAAATCTACTACTGGTGGCTGAAATATCCAGTATGTAGGATTTAGGGGCATCTAGTGGTGAAGATGCAGATTGCACTCAACTGAATTTCCTCAGTTCCTTCTCCTCTTTCAAGAATGCAGGAGAACTGAATGTGGCTTTGAAATATGCCAAAAACACATCCTCTTTAGAGCAGCTGTTTGGTTTGTCCATTGTGGGCTACCATAGAAATATATCGGTGAAAGTGTGGAGGACTTTGTAGAAAGGGACCTGATACCTCTGTAGCTTCAGATTCATTACTACGGTGATGAAAACACAAGAGTTTTTAATTTCATCTGATTACATGCTACTGGAAAAATACTTAAGAATATGCCATTTCTACCATATTCTGCACATAGCTCCTTCTTAATCCTTCACATTGGACCTTTAACATGTCATCAAAATGTCACACTCCTGTTGCAATGCACCAGCTCAACCTCTCACACAAATGTGAGTTAACTCCTTCTGCTGCAGACTCCAAGGTGGAACAACAATAACCCCCATTACGCCTTTTTGCTCTTTGTACACAACAGCGAGGTGGAATAACAGCGTAATACTCCTGCCTCAAACAGACTGTATAAAAGGGCTTATGTGTCTGCTAAAGTGTAAAGGCAGGAACTTCAAACCATATGGAAACGACTGTAAACAGCAGGAGGGGTTTTGCTAAATGTAGCCCAGCAGGCCTTTAAAATGTAAATTACAATGAGTTCATTTGAAAGAGTAACTTTCCTCACCCGGGAATCTGTAAATGTTGCAGGTTGTGTTGATTTTTTTTGCTTTCAGGCCTGCAAAACTTAAGCTTGAGCTCCTGCCTGTGAATAATTAATATTAAGCTTATGATGTTTTTGAAAAAGTACTAATGCCATCAATCGTGGAAGGTTAGTTTTAAGCATGGTGCACTGAAGTAGGACATCAGGATGATTTAGCACAGGAGCACATGCTCACAAAATGGAGCGAACAAATGCATAAACATCAACTCCTGGTGGGTCACAGGCAGATTGTAACAATACAGGACCCAGTCACATAATAATTATAATAATCTGTATGTAAAACTACATTAAGAAAGAAGAGCTGACAGATGGTGCTCTTCATCATCGTCCCTCTAAAAGTCTTCCAAGTGCACACATGCACTGTGGTCACATAAGTGAGCAGAGCTCAGATGGTAACTGACCTAACTCCTACCCATTAATCTCAACTCCCACATCTGAATGCGTCTCTGCTTGGTGGTGACATTGACCACAGCTGTAATGAGAACAGCTGTACTGAGCAGATCTCTTTCTCAGAAATGGATTCTCCCTCTGAAGTTAAACCACATGTGGAGACAATCTGGATGTGAGAAACATAGTAATGTCAGATGCAACGGAGGCCTGAAATCATCACCGTCAGCAGCAATCAGTCAGTTGAGCGTAGTCCTCCGGTTGTTTCCCTGCAGATGGAGGTGATTCAAAGACTTGTGGAATTATGGGAGAATCTTCCCTCATGAAGAGAGAATTCAAACCTTTTTTTTTTTAGTCCTTCTCAGTGTTAGTTTGGCCTTTATGGTGAGAGAAAAAGTCGAGAACAAACAAACTTGAACAAGTAAAAACATTAAGAAATCAAGTCTTCCCATAACTTCCACAGAGGAAGATTTGTTATTTGTTCAAAAAACAATATTTTAAGGATAAAACCAGCTGAATCCCTCTTGTGTCAAAATATTCTGTTATTATTTAATTATGATAAGCTGATAAGAAATGCATAGCACCCCAAGTGAGATACTGCAGTTCAAAACTTTGTCTAAACAGTGACCGCTGGTTTAACAACCCATAACACAGAATTACACTCCCTGCAAACACTGCAAACTGCTGAGCAAGTAGAA
This sequence comes from Acanthurus leucopareius, assembly GCA_029814765.1. NCBI lineage: Eukaryota > Metazoa > Chordata > Actinopteri > Acanthuriformes > Acanthuridae > Acanthurus > Acanthurus leucopareius. Next base: position 9,522,913 of record JAQMCX010000012.1, on the reverse strand, counting down.
AATAATGGATGTGGAGCTCATCCAAGAATGTCAGCTTTGATATATCCCAGAGTAATGGTAAACCACAGAGCAGGTTTTACAATATGAAGGATAGCTGCCAGGCATGATGAAGTGGAGGGGAAATACCGTATATGTAAGCATCAAGGTTGGGAAATGAGCAGTGATGTAGAAAACATTTTAGTGTGTCAATGTTAGCTGAATTTAAGAAGAATTGAGAAATTATGGTCTTTATTTCTGCAATAGATCTACGTGTTGCTTTATTCGGTGTGGGTGTAACAGGGTAAAAGACTACTTCAGACTAAATTCAGCTTCCGCTTAAAGAAACAGTTGGACGTTTTGGGAAATACCCTTACTCACTTTCTTGCCAAGGTTAAATAAGAAGATTGATACCATTTTCACATCTGTCCGTTCAATGTGAAGCAGGAGCCAGAGGCAATTAGATTAGTTTAGCATAAAGACTGGAAATAAGTGCACACAGCCAGCCTGTCTGTGTCCAAAGTTTTAAAAATCTGCCTACCAGCACCTCTCAGGGTCAATAATTTACATGTTTATCAAAGTTTTTAAATCCATGCAAAACCACAGTAAAAAAAGGCAATTTGTAGTTTAATAGAGTGATATAGTGAATAGTGAATAGAGTGAACAAGAGCAGTGACTTTGTCCCACCACTAGATATTAATGGCCCTGCCTGCTAGTCAGATCCAAGCCTTTGACTGACTGACTTGTGTATACAAATAAAATGTGTTATGAAGGGTACTTTTTGGTAAACAAGTCACATTTGAATGAAGCATCATCACATCTGTCACTGCAACTCCCTCTTTTAATTGAAAATTGTTGAAAATGTTTAGAAGTTGTCTTACATCCAAACCATTATTATGATTTTGGACAGGGATGTTTAAATGTTTACAGAAAAACATATTAAAAAAATGGTTTTATGGTCATTTTTATATATTTCTCTCTGGATGTGGTTGCTACATTCCCAAGGCAATATTCTCAGAAGATGTGGGAGGATTTATTGATTTTTGGAAGTCTTTGTTTCGAAAACAGTTGAGTTTAGGATAAACATTCACATTTTGACGAGCACCAGACTGCTTGTCAAGTTACAGTACAGATGAGGAAGCTGATTATGTGATGCACAAGTGTGATTACAATCACCAAAACTGAAGGAAATCATCTGTGGTAATTACAGGGCAATTTTTCAGGACTGACATCCAAAATTGAGAAATAAACTTCTTGTAATAGTTGAACACTGTGACCTCAGCGGCTGTTTTAAAATGTTTAAGCCAATTCCCATTTAGTTTTACATGTAGATAGCCGTTATTTAGCTTCCGTATAATCTAAAGACACCATGTAAACAACTCATCCTGACAGACTAACAGCAGCTGTAGTCAGTGTAATCAAACAGTTTAGCTTACCCGAGACAAATACAGAGTAACTTCTGACCGTGGATGAGGAGCCTCACGTGGGTCAGGCTCACTGAGCTAATGCTACAAGACGAGGAGGAGGAGCCTGAAAGCATGGAGGGTAAAGACATCATGGAAAACACATCTTAGCCAACAGGCCGCAGCACTAAAGTTGCCCCTAAGCTCTGGAACGATAAAGTGTCTTTAAGCCTAGGAAATAAAACTAAGCTTGGACATGAAATACAGAAATACCTGAGGTTATTTTTTTTAGGATCAGCGAGGAGTTAAGTCGGATTGAATGACTGAAGGGAAGTCTGCCAAGTTTACTAATGGCTTTCTGGAGATCTTTATGTCAGTTTCAAGGGAATAATTTCTATCTTGGTTTTACTTTTTATCTGGAACATCAAGTCATTAAAGTCGGTTTCCCCACAGTGCCAATAAAACTGAAGTATGACAATGAAAAAGAGCGATTCAATCGATGCTCTTAGATTTGACTTTGTTGTCTTAACAAGCTTTGAGATAAAAGTATAAACACAAACGTGTTTTTGTAGCTTTTTGTTTAGACATTTCATTATTATGAAAGGCTGTGGGTTCAGTAACATATTATCCTTCATTCTAGCCCTTAAACTCACCATATTGTATTGCATAACCCACTCAGATTTTTACATTTCCAGCAACGGCGCAGAGAGGAGCATGAATCTTCTCTCTCCCCTGCATATCTCTGACACGAGGGATTATAAATGACAATCCCACATGAGCACAGAATTTTAAAAAGTTGCATTAAAGATGTGCATAGGTGACTTGCTGCTTGAACTGGTATTTGATAATTTGTCTTATTTTTACATGTTTTGTAACAGAATTAAATTGATGTTTATAATATTATGTTTGAGATGGATGTATCTTTAATGCTGTGTGCTGGCAAACTAGTGAAGGTTTTTTAGCAAATCTTTATCCTTTGCTACTTGCATCACGAAGGTATAGAAACATATGTTTAAGATGGCGCATTAATCTTGTTTTCTAATAAAAAAAAGGTGTCCTGAATAGTTTTCTGGTTCGGAGAAATAAGGTCTGGTTTCCAGAGGTTATTTCAAAACAATGTGGAAAACATGTCATGATGACGCAGATGCGTGATTTAATGTTCTTACTTTACTTGTTTTGAGACAATACATGATAAGAATTTTAGGAACATAAATTAAATTACCATTTACTTCCAACACTGTGTGTGATGAGAGAGAGAAAGATGGGGCATACGTAGACGTGAGCACGCCCCACTTGGCTCTGTTACCGGCACAAAAATCCACCTTTATTATCTTAAGTGTATTAAATTTCATTGTCTTTATTAACAGTTTACATAACATAACAACAGATGAGTGCAATTTAACTTTTAACGCATTAAAAAGAGCCCTGGACTGGAGACCACCGACATGGAGCGTACGTGACGCCTTAAGTAGAAACACCTGATGTTATTTTCTCAGATAAAAACAACTTTTAAAAACAGCATTTTAAAGCTTTATGGGTTCCAGCCATACGGCAGCAGGAGACATGGGGGATGTGTTGACTGAGGAAGAGGAGGCAGAGCTGTAAACGCACTGACATGAGGAGTGCAGGTCATCACACGGCTGTTCAGTGAAACCAAATGATATAATGCTGCAACATTTGCTCAAACATTCGTCATAGTCGTAAAAGTAGAAAGATGTGGGGTTCCTTTTTCTGCTTTTCATTTATTTTAAAAACAATTAAAAAATAAAAATGTCTTTTCCTACTCTTTATCTGTATGCAGTACATGAAAAATAACAGATATAAAGATATTGAGGCCTATATGATTTATTAGCTCCAAAGAAACTCTGACAGAAACTAGTGTGGTGTCCGTCTTGCTGAGGCGAGAGTGGCTTTAATTAGAACCAAAAGGCTTTAAAGCCTCCAGTGTTATAAAGCTCTGCCTTGCCAAACCTTGGCGCCTGTGAGCTCAGCACAGCCTGCAATTTGTGCTCCATCCACACCATCACAGCAAAATGAAAAACATGGGTCCAGGCATGTCGCATGAATAAAATTTAAAAGCTGGCTCGTACAAAAACTCCACTTGAAAAGACATCCAAAAGGAAGGGTGAGGTTCAGGGCAGGTTACACAGCACATACAATGGAGTATAATTAATACTCTTGAAGGATATTACATCATTTTCATGCAGATGTGATGCAAATGAAGGGTTTAATCATGAGTGTGAGTTGGGATCACAGAACAGCAATTCGCTCTGTGTGGTTTTATGAGCTTGTGCAACCGGCCTCTCACCTACATCCTGAACCCAACTTTTTTGGACGAAATTATTCGAAGCTATTATTCCCAAAATTTATACAGGAGCCTCACATTTCAATTATATACACCAAAAGTGCAGGTTTTTATTTAATCCTTGGGGATTGTATTTGTTTTCACACCAACAAATAAGCACATGACGGTGAGGTTGTTGTATAAACTATAAATCAAAGACGTTCTTTAACACCTGTTTATATTGTAAGAATCCAGTGATCACTGCCAAAGCTAACATGTGATTATTTACAGCATGTTGAAGCCTAGACTTGGAAACAATACAGAAAGAGTACAAGTGTTAGCGTGTCTGTCCCTGCTGGCACATGAATATGTTTTCAAGGAGAATTGTTTTATTTGACATATTGTGAAACTAATAGGTCACTTAAGGACACTGAGCTAACACACGAGATGATGGCAGATGCTGCTTTACACTTAAGCTTCATTTGTTGTTGTCAACCATGCAAGAGGCTGCAGATGTTTTCGTTGCGTCACAAAATAATGTGGTCCACCCCACGTGTTGTGTGATTTAAGTTGAAGTATGCTCTGGAAGGACTGACCCCTCAGCCTGTGCACTATTTCCTGCTCCATAAAGGGCAACCCCACACACATCCCAGTCACTTTTACTACCTATGACAGGAAGCCCCTCAGGTGATGCTCTGTAGGTGACCTGATGTGGAATTTTACTGTGGTGATAAACTAACTCTTGTCTCTGCTGACTGTTGATACTGTTAATCCCTCCATTCAATTAATGAAAAAAATGATGTCAAACTCTCTTTCAGACAGAGAGGGACATGCTGAGGAGGCTTCAGCAGTGATTTGGAAACTATTTGAGGATTAGTTAATATGGTGGGGATGATTATGTTGTTTAAGACAAAAAATGTTGGACAATTTAAATCCAACTCCATCATTATCAGTCAGCAGCACCAACAGTGCATCTCATTAGAACTTTAAAACAAGTTGAAGGACAATTTAGCTTTATCTGAACATAGATTTTATGTTTGTAGTTCTGGCAGTTTCTAACAGTTTTTATTATTGTGTTTGCTGAGATGTGGTAACATTTCAGCCTCTGTAAAACAATGTCCATCTACGCAAGGAACTAGTTGATTAGTTAATCCAATTGATCTAAACAGCATATTTGGAGGTAAAACTGAAAATGACAGCAAAAATTCCCCATTTCACAAACTATGTAAGTTATGTAAGCTTTGTACGTTTCTTGTTCTGTCAGACCTTTGTAATGAATTTGCCATAGTATGAAATCTATGTAGTTACCTCATTGATTTAAATATAATGATACATTTTTCTTCTTCTTCTTCTTCTTCTTCTTCTTCTTGTTTTATTGATAATTCTAATAATAACCCTTTTTTAATTAAGAATTTTACATCGTCTAAAATCTATCTATAATTTTGTCACTCTGACTGTTCATACAGTCGTTCAGTCCCTTCTCTTTTGACAAAAATAATGGAAGGTTTCAAAAAAAGACAAAATAAAACATCTTTAAACTGCTTGAAAAACTTATTCTGATCTGCTTCCGAAGAGCATTAAATAGAAACACAATATTATTTGGACAGTAACTTGGTGAGTTTGATTACATAAAACATAAAACATGCGGTTGTAAAATAAAAAAAGGATCTTTAACTTCCATTGGAGCTAGTGATTTCAATCAGTAAGGAGTGTTTGAAATGACTGTTTTAATACAGACACACTGCATGTACTGAGTGAATCATACCAAAATGAAAAAGTGTCAAATCTGTCAAACCAAGCCTGAACATCCAACACACTCCTTTCATATTTTATGACCTCAAATAAACAAAAAAAATAGAGTTGCACTCATTCAGCAAAAACACGTGAGTGACGTGAGCAGCAGCAGGAAAATAACTCAAACCCAGTACAGATGCCAGATTTTATCCCAAACTCAGCCACCACCCTGCATGCCATTTCCTGAATTACCTTGGTAACCAAGTCAAGAGTGTAAAATCTGTTGCCAAACTCTGACACTAATGTATGACAACAAATGGACTGTGAGGCTGTACATACTTGGAAACCTGCACTCCCGTTACTCCACAACAACAACATGTAGCCATTTCATGACACAATTTCAAATTCCTTTGCACATCCATTGTGTAGCAAATAAATAAAGTTCATACCTGTATAGCCACAGTTAATCCACTGACAGATATAACTTCAGTAATGGAAAAAACACACATGCCTGCAGTGGTGCACCCTGACCCACATCCTTTTCCTCCTGCACTTCCTGTAACAAAAGAGGAGCAAGGAGCCACGCTCAGCTGCAGGGGAGAAGTGACCACTCTCACAGGTGCTGACAGAACTTTATGTGGGGATTATATCAGACAAAAAAAATCACAAGACCTTTTTTTCACTTTAAAACCTCAATATCACTGATTTACCTGCCTTTATGCTCATCAAAAGAAGAGTAAAGATTGTGTGAAGTCTCTAAGAGTTTTGATCTGAGGTATTAAAAATAACGCAACCGTTTAAGTATCATGCTTCTCTTCAGCTCTCCTACAGTGGCAATAGAGTGCAATGCATCAGCTGAGAAATGGAGAATGCTGACATCAGCTTACAAAAAACAACATCAGTAGTTTTAATATTACAGACACTAACCTCAGTAGAGTTTAACACAAAGTCCAAAGTCAAAGCTCAGTCAAAACTAGTGAATAGCTTAGGAAACAACCATTCAAATAAAAAGTAGGAATATCACAGATAGTAAGATCAATGTTATATTGTTGATCATTGTATTTTTATCCAGATATAGTTCAAGAGCAAGACTGTCATCATATCAATAAAAACTTACAATGTCTACAGTGCAAAATTGCAACAAAAGAAAAGCCTTAAACACTACAGCACATTTTGCAAGTGAGACAATAAGAAAAAGATTAACAATTTTCTTTCTTTTTCTGAAAAGTAGAGATCTGTGGGCTTCTGTCCTTATTTTTTAGCCTAAAATTTGACTGAAATGACTTATCAGATCCAGAACTGCTGCTATTGAGACCTCTGGATTGGTAAGAAACAATGGGAGGTCGTCAGCATACAAGAGCATATTATGAAACTCAAGTGAAAGACCCAAAACAGAAAGGATGTGTCTAATAGCCTCCACCAAAGACTCTATAGCAGTTAAAGGCAAAAGAGGACAGAGGACACCCGTCATTTACCCCAGATCAGGCAGAAATAAGCTGATCTTAAGCTATTTGTTAGGACAGCAGATAATTGAAGACTATGTAGTAACTTCACTCTGTTATTAAATGCCTTTGCTAAGCCTTGTGTCTCCAAAATGGAAAAGAGAATGGGCCACCCCCAGTCGAAAGCTTTCTCTACATCAAGACTGACGACTTTACAGTCTACTTGGCCAGACTGGCAATTCTAAATCATTTTGGAAAGCCTCCTCTTGTTACTGCATGGATTTTGACCAGTAATAAATCCTGTTTGATCATTATTTGAGGTGGAGGGAAGGACTGTTTCTAAGCACAAAGGAAGGTTCTTGGAAAACAATTTAAGATGTTTATTTAACAGGTTTTATAAGCCTGAAATGATGAGTTTTAATTTTTTTTTAACAGAATTCACAGCCTAGCACATCTGGGCTGGTGTTTTGTCTGATTATAAAGCAACCCTTGACTTCCTGCTAGGTTATTGGTTTATTAAGTGTTTCCCTCTGTACATCCGTAAATTTAGGTCAAGATAGATTAGAGAAAACCTCAGAGAGATTCTGACAAGACACTGTGTTTTTGCTTTCATAGAGCTGACTGATTTGTTGTTCAAACACATCATGAATGTCTCTGTGTCTGTTTTTTCTTTTACCATCAACATCCTTAAATGAAGTTATGCTTTTATTGATCCAGCAAGGTATTTAATTATTTGTTTGTTTGTTTGTTTTTTAGTTTTTCAGGGTTTTTTTGGGCCAAATTCATTCATTCTCTGTAGCTGTTTAGCAAATCTGATGCAGACCTGTATTCAGATTAGTCCCATACCAGTTTTTGACACAAGTTTTTTGTGATCCTGCGGCAGTAGGCCTTGGCTGATACCCAAAGAGGTAAAGGAGAGATCTTTGGTGTATTGTTGTGTAAAATATTTTGAATGTAAGGGTAAATTATAAGATGAATTTCAGGACAACAGGCAAAACGGAATTTAATCTCATCTTGGCTTTATTTAATTTCTTCCAAAAAACTCTGCTCTGGCAGTGAGAGGCAATAAACAACCAAGGACCTGATTCTTCAGAGAGGATTATAATTTTGTTGGACTGTCACACTGACATCTAATAAAAGGAAATTGGACATGCTCAGTTTCGTGCCACATAACACCTCAAAAATTATTCCCCACTGGTTGTCATCATGCCTCTTTTGGCATCAAAGGTAATGAGCCAGAAGCTCTGTGTGGAGTGGGAAGTGTGCACACGTTATGTAGTTACAGGATTGGCAAAGGTCTCCCACCACGGGCAGGATTTTGTAAAGCCTGAAGACAGAGCCAAGAGGAGGTGCAGGGGTCAAAGTTTTCTCTCAGAGCATTTGAACTGCAGTTTGCTGAACAATTATTATGGCTATTTTGCTCAGTGACACCAAAGACAGACTGACTTTTCCCGCAACGTAAGAGACTAAAGATAAAATCTGAAAGACACCTTCTGATTAACAGATGACACTCATCAGGCTGAAACAAGGGTTTAACAATTTTGTTAAACTTTTTGAGTAGTTACAAGTGTTTTGCAAATGTGATTCAAAACAATCCAATGAGCAAGACTCAGAAAAAAGTGTGACATTTTCAGGAGAAGATACAGAAATGTTCTTACATAAGGCCCATTGTCTGCTTAGGAAACATCTGTTTACATCACTGCTGTTCACTGATGATGTCGTCCTTTTCGCCACATGTGCAATCTTTTGTGCGCACTCGAGATGTTTAGCGTTGAGGGTGATGGAGTCAAGCTTACTATCAATGAATCCAAATGTTTCACAATATTTTTTATTGCCCCAATGAGTTGAGAAGTAAGCAAAAGCTGCAGCTGAGAAAATTGACAACAAAGGGAAAAAAACTATTTAAAGGCTTAACTTTATGGCCTTTAGTCTGAATGTTTTTATGTGTTTAATGTTTGCATCATTGTTTTGTGCTTGGTTGGATTAGTCATCAGTTTACTTGTAAGTCACGCCTACTATTGTGACTACAATGTTTATGTGGTTTTCTTTGTCACTCTAAAACCTGTTAAACAGATGGAAACTTAAGGAGCTGGAACCTTTTAAACATCCATCATTTAAAGTGCAACAATCTTGTCCTGAAAGATATTTGTTTTTATTTGTTTATGGTTAAAGTAAACCACACATCCTAATACCAGGCTTATAAAGTCACCACTTGGTAAAGTGTGATTATTTTTTCCCTTTTTAGCCCAAAATACAGGGCACCACTTTATCAAACTGTATCACTTCAGAAGAGTGGTGATGAAAAACATGCCTCATTTTACTATTTTGGAAGCAAAGAAATGGTATAATAGTAATCTTTGGACTCTGCAGAGCACCATGTAAGGCCATTTCAGCCTGAGGGAAACTGATTGAAAGCACCTGTTAGTGAGTGCAACAGACAGACAGGTTGTCAGGCTGTTCTGGTGCAGTGAGCCATTCAATAAGCTCTCAAGGCTCATTTGAGATCTTCCTAAATGTTGGCAGGACACTTAATATCTGTAGTTAATGAATTTCAACTGTCTTCTTGGAAACCTGCCATTGTTTCATGTAAAGAAGGTCATTATTGTCATAAATTCTAAATTTTATAGGACCATGTTCAGAAAAGAAATTTCACATTAACTGTCCTCACCTTGACATAATGTGCAGGACTCAATTAAAGTGTTGAATTTATTTTTCAAGCAGGAAACAAAGTCAAGGTGTTTCACGGTGTATAGACTAACTTTGATCATTGTGAGCAAAAAAAAGAAAAATAAATATATAAAGGAACTGATAAAAACTACATACTCCATAAAAATGTACATACTTTTAATACTTTGCATTATTCTGCGTATAAAGACAAAAAAGAGAATACTTTCAAGTTTACTAGCTTGGTCAAACAAGCTCTTGCCAGAACACAATCTTACCAGAACAAACACAGAACCTAAATACATTTGTTGAATATGTTTGTGGTGTTCCTGTCAGGTCTGTCCTGTCTGTATACAGCAGGTTACTGTGTTGGTTGAGTAGCATTAGAATAAGTTAGCAAAGACATGTACAGTATGTTCATTTATTCACTCACAAAAAGAACAAAACAGCTCATGAAAATAATGCAAATAGACAGAAAATTGTGCATCCTGTTCTTTTTTCAGGTCTATGTCGACTGTGGAAAATAACAAATGGAAAACTGGTTCAGGAAAGTTCATTGTAAATCTAAATACATGGTGTACGCTGAATCTGAGCCAATCAGCGTTTACATAATATAAGCTGATGATTTATAGCACATTTGGGGATGGAGGACTTATTTAAAAGTACTTTGTCCTACGATCTCTCACAGAACTCTGACAGAATGTAACTCATCATTGTCTCTTACTTGGACTGACTTACACCTACTAACAAGAGTATCATTGGGGTCAATTTGGAGACATTAGCAGTATTTTTTTCATCAATGGTATTAATTTTGCTTTACATTATTAAGCTATTTTAGATTTTTTGTTCATTATGTGGCACAGCAAATAAGCAAATCATTTTAATTCTCTAGGTGTGGTGACATTACACAGGATTAGGGATGAAACTGACTGTCTGGTGGCACTGGATGATGAAAAGCCAGGTGATCACTAAAGTCAGCACAGTTCCTTCTCTGTGGACCACTCGTGCCTGCATAGTTTACATAGAAATCCAACCAATGACTGATGTTGAGATGACTCATTCAGGACCACAGTGGTGGATCGACCAAAAGTCAACATTGTTATTTCTAAAGCCAAGCTGCTAACAAAGCAAAAAAAAGAGGCGTTACATCCTTTGTTGTGCCTCTATTTTGTAAAACTCCAGCTGTAGCTTTTACATTTGTACTCTTTCTCATTCCTGAAGGAGAAACTGTGTGTAGGGCATGTGTCCATGTGTGTGTGATTCCTGGAAGACGGCACAGACAGGATGACCAGAGTTCAGTCCTGCAGTTCAAAGCACTGGGTGTCACAGGATTAAGTGTTTTGTCTATGAACGATGGGAGGACTCATAAAACCCCAGCACCCTGCAGGGTGTTACTCAAGCCTCTCTGCTGGTTTTCTTCATAAAAAAAAGTGCTGTCCAGCTGCACATGCTTATTAATGTGCCAAAACAACTTAGGAGCATGTCACAAGGTCAGCCTTGTTTCAAATATGTGATGTATGACCACCAAGTGTAATCTTTTATGCAATTATGATTCATTCCCTGTCAAACTAGTAAAGATTGCTTATCCTTTGTTATGAAACTGATCTCTGTAGTCTGTGTCTGCACTCAGCAGGATGCAAACACTCACAGGCCAAACCAATGAGACATTTATGGCAAATACCAACACCTTTTGTGTAGTGATACCACAATATGTCACATTAAAAGCTTACATAAAGTATGAGGCACAATTTACCTTAAGTTAGTGTATTAAAGTAACAACCTCTTTAAGGGAGCAGCTGTTCATTAGGCAACATAAAATCTGTACTCATGGTTTAGCTTGTTGACAAAGTTTTAAAGCCCTTTGACCTGCTGCTGGGATATAAAATACCTTGTGTATTACTTTTAATTCACTTACATGGGGCAGCTAATGAAAATGGGCCCCATGTAGTCTCATAATTAGTATAATAACAAATCTTTACAGAGGTACATTAAGATTTTCCTCACGGCAATATAGCTGTTAATCCTTATTCACTTAAAAACCATCTTTTAGCCACTAAAACCATGATATATGAAAAGAAAAAGTATATTGATGTGCGTAGAGTCAAAGAAAACCAATGACGACATCCATGTTCCATATTGCTGTTCACTTGTTCCAGTGTCCGAAGTCTCTGATCTCCTCAACATTTCCACTGCTATCTCTCAGGGGAAAATATCTGCAGAGGCGAGCTAATCTTTTAAATCGTATGTTGTGTTACTCAGCCATCAGTATGTTGTTGTTACAGATTGACTGAGCCCCGCACTTGGACCCCTGGGGGGTTCCTGGAGGTTGACTCACAGTCACGCTGTTATGGAGTCAGCATCACATCACAGCAACCCCAAAGCTTCAGCACATTTCCATGGCTTGGCAGAAAAACAGCCATCAAAGCAGCAAAAACCTCACTTGCTCTCTTGAGTGTTCCAGTATCTCTGAAACCCAAGTGGAGGTTCCCTTCCAAGCTTCACCCCTGAAAGCAAAGGAAGGTTAGTCCAGAAAATATTGGAGGTGAAACATCAGTGCGGGGCCAGTCATCTGGTCTTTAAGTTTCTTTGTCCTGGCAGCAGTCACCTGAGCAACTGCAGGTCTGAGTAATGAGTGGGTGCCTTACTTCCCTTACATCACAGTATTGTCATGATTTTTTGCAGTAAAAAGCGGTGTATTGGGTTGTCTTGTTTTTGAGAGTTCCTGATGCTGGGTTGATATTTGCTTGTTGTCTCTTCAGTAGAGAAACAGGTCTTGTACACAATGCTTGGCCTGGAGGTGTGAGGGAACAATTGTGTGCATGTTGTGTCTGCTTAGCTGCCTGCTAAGGTTAGCCAGTAGTAAATCTGTATTGAGGAATCACCTGGTTTTGCAGTTGTTTGATATTAAGAAGGGGTTTTTGAGGTGCTTTAGATGATAGATGATTAATTCCAAATTTGTAGGCTGATTGTTGTTAAACCATGGTGTCTCTAGTTGTATTTCCACAGCATGTTAAACACAGAAGATTTAACGTTAGCATATTGTGGATTTAAAGTCGTTACATGATCCCTTTCACAGAGCTGTGCTGAGGACCAAGAGTAATGGAGTTCTGAGTAGTTGAGTTATTAGTAAAGTAATGTCGTTACTGAGTAATATGTATTGAGTGCTAGTTGGAACTGAAAATAAGCTATCTGTCAGCAAACTTAACCTCATATGAACTATATCTATGAATTCTGCATTAGTGATCAGCTAACAGCTCAGTGCTGATACAGTAAGTAATATGAGGTTGAGTAATCTGGGTCGATTTGTCGGCTTGGAAACATTTGCCATCAACGTCATCTTTCAGAATTGCGTCAAGTGAATATTTATTAATATTAATAAATTGTGGTCGCGACTAATGAAACACTGGACGTCAAATCTGGTTTGCTTTAGGTTTTTTTTCTAGCAAACTATTTTTCCAGTGCAGTGATTGTAACCATTCTTACTTCAACACTTAAACTTCTTTGAACAAGCAAAATGATTTATGTGCAGGTCCTCGCTTCAAAGAAAACATTCTCACATACACTAAGTTATATTCTCCAGATTTTTAGTAAGAATGACTGTAACACCTCCAGGTCACTTGGCTGAGAAAGTAATGAGTGGATCTTGTTTAAGATTATGTTTGAAACCATCATGAATTTAAATTTAGTAGTGTTGTTATTATCTTAAAAATAGCACTTTTCAGTCATCCAGAGGACAAATCTTATTTATCTGCATTATTTGCTGAAAGAGCTTGAAGTTTCACATGATCTTGGTAACCTTTAAACTATAATCACAAACAGACACTTTGCCCGAGGCTCTTTGCTAAGTGCAGACATAATTCTACAAGGCACACTGAGGCATTTAAAGGAGTAATGAAAATTTCTTTAATAACAAAATGATCTGCACTTCCATGGACATTTTCTTTTTATTAAATGGATAGCTCAAATCAAGCATTTTGATTGGTTGTTAACTGTGGTTTTAACATCTGTGTATAACAATGTTGGCATCTTATTTCTCTGTATCACTCAATGACTTGCACTGGAGGAAAATCCCCTCTATTATTTTAGATGTACTGCAGAGCCTTGTTAACTGGTTATGGGTCAGTCTTTGAATGACCTACATAAGCGAACAGGATCAACTGTGGGAAGATTGGCTGTTTTTCATAATGCTTGTCCCTGAATCCCTTCAGATAAAACAATTAACGACGTGCAGAGCGGAAGAACTTTTGTTTATATTTTTGAAAAGCAATTTTTTTGAAGAGAAGTACCAGAGATGAAGCAGGAAGACATTTTCCTTTAGAGCCTTTTATTTTGGATGTTGTACTTTGTGGTTTTGGCTGATACTACCTACAGCAGGACCAGAAAAAGGGGAAAAAGGGGAAAGAACTAACCAAAAGGCAAAATAACAGCTCAAAGGGAACAGTAATGAAGAACAGGCAAAGACAAAAATTAACCTTGATTAGTAATACAAGAGATGGAGAGGCCTGCAGGATTTGAAAGGATTGATCCTGAAATGACATCCGTCTCTTAGTCAGACATTTAATGAGAATCTGTAGCTTTCTCAATGAAAAACAAATTAGGAGCACTACCTTTGCATCCCAGACAATGGACACCATCACCTTTTGAGCAGACCTCACCTATTGGCTTTCTTGGGATCTAGAGATTCTCAGTATTTCAAATGTTTCCTTTGTCCTTTAATCTCTGGTTTGACACTCTAACTCAAGTATCACTGCCAAAGGAATTTGTCAGAATTCCCCTTTAAAATGGCAAAATTATCTCTTGCTATTTTAGACATGTTTGACATGTCTTAACATGTTTTACTAAATCTTTTTTCCTTATCAGATCAAAGGATTTTCACGACCCATCATTTGGAGCTTGCTGTAGATAACTGCATGGACATGTTGCTGGGAGATACTCAGGTCTGTGGCTTTGTACCGTGATGGTTTTGCAGCAATCTGTCAAGATCATATCATGGATTTGTCAGTGTCTCCTGTGTGATGGCAGTGAACATCCTCCGCAGTTTTTTTGCCACATTTTCATTCAGTGATGTAACATGGCGCTCTTTGTGGCCACCATGTCCCGGTGGACCACTTTGGATGTCCTTAAAACTGAGGAATAAACTGACTGCACAAAGTCCGATTTTATCCCATTTTCTCAAACAGTGCTGACTTGTAACTTTCAGTTACCAAAAACAGAAATAACAAAAATCACTCAAAGTATTGAACTGCATATTCATGTAATGAGAGATGTAAAACTCAACTTCTTTCAATTTAGGCCATGAACTTATCAATCACCCCTCACAGCATGAAGCAAGTTGCATCTTTTACTTACAAACAAATCAAATTCACATGCTAGCCAAATCTTTATGACAAAAGGTTTTGGTGCTTCTGTCCACAGTGGCCTCCAGCATCATCATAGAATAAAAAATCCTTATAGTTGCTTTAAGGCAAGGAAAAAATATTTATCGAGCAAAACCTGCCAACTGAGAATAATAAGTCAAGCTAAAGAACTGGCACTGAGTGTGTAACAAAGTGAAAAATGAAACATTTAAAAGCTTCTGACTGTCAAGAACTAAGGGAGAGATGACAGCATCAGCAGCCCAGCTTTGACAAAGAGCTCTACTCTTCCTATAATCAATATTATTCTCTAACCGCTCCTCTTATCCATGATATAACCTCTTACAAATCCAATTTATTTTCTAACCACAATTTTTCCAATTTTCATGCCAGCATTTATGATACGAGGATTAATATATTAGAACATATTTGTGCGATTATGTAACATTTTTGCAGCATGGCTCTGCGTGCACTTGAGATAAAATGATGTCACAAAACTCACAGTGCTTTAAATTATCTGTGAAAAGAAACTGACTGTTCTCCAAATATGATTATTTAAATCATAATGAAGGATTTGTGGACATATAACTCTGGCTGAGAATTCCAGCAATACTCCAAGTTCCCATTTTGCTTCCATGTCTGGATATATATCATGTTATTGAGAGGATATGATTCTGAGTAAATATGTCCAATTATCTCCGACATGTGTGGCTCTGCACCAGAATATTCATATTACTAAAGAAGGATGATCTGTGTCTGAATAAAATATGCTCTAAACTCACCATGTTCCTTAAAAACTTTGAGCTGTAAAGCAAAACTAAAAATATTACATCAGATAGCTGAAGGTCAGGGACGTAACAGAGAGCCCTGTGCCTAAAAAGATACTTCTTAGCTTCAACTTCACCACATATCTGACACTACCTGAGTTGGTGTGTCTGCTCTACAGACATCTCCCAGACATCTGATCAAAGGCCTTCATATGCTTCACAGAGAAATCAAGCTGCTTTTTCATCCTAAATAAAAACTTTGGAAGAATCATTGACTCTTCACAGAGGAACCAGGGATTCCTCCTCCACCCAAAGACAGAGTTCCCACCATTTGAGCTTTTTCATGCACAAACTGCAGTCTGTCTCCCAGCCCTGGCACATGTGGCAATGGAGACATACTCTATATGTATCAATTACCGCAAAGTTTCTGCTGAATGTAAAAATCTTTAAATGTATATTCCACAGATTATTTCATAGAAATGTGAAAAGAAGAGTTTAGATGACAGGATCTGTGATCAGGGATCTTAACTCACTTTTTAGAAACTTTATCATCTATCTTTATGTCATAGAAGTTCAAATATTTGCTTCACTTGTGGAAATGGTATCAGTCCTTCAATTATTATGGCAAATATGTCACCATATTGATGTCTGTCGTACAGCACCGTCAGTATGTCATGATAACAGACAGTCAGTCAGCCAGTGAACAATACACATCAAATTTCCAACAGAACTCAGTACTGTGTCATTATTTCCAACAGTAACCACAGTTGTCCCCAAATAAAACCAGAGCTTTGAACATTTAGTTTAAATTAAATTTGAATTTGCTCCTGTGCAACATATGGAGAGTGTGTCTGAACATGACTAAGTGTCCTTTGAATTGTGGAAAAATTCCTTCAGAAGCAGCTTTTCAAACTGAACATTAACAGATATCTTTCCTCCCATCTTGCCTTCAAAAAAAAAGGCCTGAATCCTCTGTGGAGCTCAAGACAAAATATGTAAAAAGACTTCAAATAATTGCCTTTGAGTTTTAAGAAGCGTAGAAAAGCCTCAGGCCTTCCTTGTCTTTCATTAAACGCCCGTACACACTGATGCACACACATGCTCACACCAGCATAACACCTGGCACTGAAACATATTTTACAAGAAGAAAAAACAAAAAAAAAACTCATGTTCTTGATCTAATCATCAAAAAAATGTCAAATGTCAAAAACAAATGTGTGCAAGTATGACAGTCCCAAGCATGATAGCCTCCATCTAGATACAAATCAAGGCAAGTGTGTGTTTCCACCTGTCCACATGTGCGTTCTGACCCTGCTCGGCACTGAACATGCCCCTAGCATTGTTTTATGACTGGAGCTCCACCAGTTCTGAGCCTCCCAACACCTGTACAATAAATCACCAGCCGACTCCTGTAGATGTTACATAACCCAGCAGGGGTTTACTGACGCCAAACACAGAGCTGCCTGCATATGGGGCCTGACAAGGGGCCAAAAAAGGGTCGACTCATCTTCTACACGGGTGGCGCTTTGGCGCACGGGTGTCATTAGAGGTGCCTTACAGTGGAGGAAAACTGTAATAAAATATGTTGCTCAGGACCACAAACGTCATCCATGAGAAGAAATTAATATATTGTGGTTTCTCTTCAATAAGCATGGATCAGCTCTGCAGCTCTGCAAACAGCTCTGTTATCAGGTAATACGCTCTAAAAGAAAAAAATACAGCAGCGAGTGATCAGCTGGTGACCATTGAGGAGCATTCAAAGTGAATATTTTCTGAGGATTTAGTGGAGAGCAAATCAGAGCTTGAAAGCAAGTCAAAAGGTTATACGTGGATGAAACACACAGGGGGCTTACACACATAAATATTCTGATCAGGGACTTTCTATAAATCACATTCAACTCAAAATTTAGGGTTTTTGAGTGAATAACTAGTCCCACCTCTGTCATCAATAACTGCCTATAAGTGGTCAGTGAAGTGCCCCTAACTATGATAAATCCCTATTTACTCCATAAAGACAATGACAGAGAAGCAAAAAAAAGGACATTTCACAAATTTAAGCTCTTGATTGAGATGTCAAAAAGGAGAAAGATACTGATTGAGGGACACATTGTGAGCACAACAGATAGCTTCAGAATGGCAACATGTGATGGATGCAGCCGATTAATGAAAAAAGAAGCCAAAAGGCGGATAGCCGAGGGTGTTTGTGCCATATGTGAGGGAAGCACAACCAGCTTGATGATTACACATAAGCTCTTATTGGCTAACACTTTCACCATAATAACCATAGCTTTGCCAAAGAAAATTGAGTTAAAGAGCTTAGGATTTCTAATATGTAAAGAAAATTGACTTGATCATCATATTTTTCCATTTGAACAAGACATCACCAGAGCAAACTGTGTTTGGTGTTGAGTCGCTCTGCAAGTTTCATATGTTGGTATGAACACAGATGTGGAAATCTTCTGGTTCCACAGCTGGGATGTAAACCGGCTCTTGTTTCCATATGAACAAAATAAACATGTGACACACATAGAGAGGAAAAAATGAAATGAAAACTTAAACAAAAAAAAAGTCACAATGTGTTGTTGCACAGTGGAGTTACGAGCTCATGAAACCATTCTCAGAAATCACAGTTCAATCACAACATGATGCAAAAGCACTAGAGACTATTAACAGACTGAAGAGCAGCTGATGTTTGTCTGATTGTTGAGGGACAGACGCAGCACTGCGCTCATGTTCGTGCAGAGCCTGATGCTTTCTGCTGAGCCTGCTCACAGCCGTGGCAGAGAGAGAGAACTTCCAAGAGCAAAGCAACTTTCAGAAAGTCCCTCTCTGTGGAGCCAAGTATTGATGCAAACCCTTTGACTCCACAGGAGGGAAACCAACTCTGGCTCGAGAGCAGCTCAGTCGAGTGATACCACTGTATGTGATCTCAGAGTAAAGCAGAAATATAACTGAATCATCTTCTCTCTGGAGGTCCAGCTGAGTTTGGTGTTTAATTTCTGTGAATTTGGCTTTGAGAGAGGAAAGAAGCTCTTTGTTTATTCTATCAGCAAATCTGTTATTTGTAAATCAGTAAGGTCCTTAAATCAGCTTCACAGTAACACTTCATCAGTATGATTAGCTGTACATGTTGACATCCTCCATCAAATGGTGTAAAATTCATTTTCCAGAGGCCAAAGGAAGTTAAACCTACTCAGACTTAAGTTGGGGTCAATAGGGACAATCAGAGTTAACAAAGGCTGCCTGGTGAAACAGGTGTTAAATGGCACAACAGCGGTGAGTGAGATTTTGGTGAGTCAAGTCTCTTTTAACTTCATGACACTAATGCCCATTTACATAAAAGGGGGCATACAACAGAGAGAGAGTTTGACTTAATAAACAGAGAGAGATGGAAGACATACTCTTAAAAAAAGGCGTTTTTTGGCAAGAAACCACATTGCAACACTTTGCAAGGCTGTCAACTTCTTCCCAGCACAGTATCGTGCCTGCAGTGAATGACGTTAGCAAAATAATATCTAAGAATGTGATTATATTATATACTGTGATTTTAGTTCACAGTCGCAATATTATCACAACCATCTGGACCCCTGAAGACACAATGCCATACATTGGACCTGTTGAGAAGAAAACAACACACTAACTTCTTTTTTTTTTCTCATAAATGTATGACTTTAACATGGAAAGTTTTAAGTTTTTCCTGTACACATGGCCACATCTCAGTAACAGACCTGTTAATGAATTAAGATGCACTCCCTGAAGCACCAGGCTGTATAGCTGCCTGTATGAATGTAATATATAACACTATTTTACTCAGAGGAACTCCACTTTTCTCCACCTCCAACGATCATTTCTGCAACTCCAGCAACCTCACCCCCAGTATGGATGAAAAACATAATTATTCTGTTAGGTGGTGTGTATTAACAGTCCTCTCATCATTTATACTGAACACAGATGTGTTGAGCCTCCTAAAATCTGTGCACTAACGTCCAGTGGATCCTCCAGATGTGCTGGCATTTCTCTCAGGCAGGTTTTTATCGTGTTAACTACAAAGATAAACAGCTAGGAACAGTTTATAGGAAATGTGAAGTGCCAAAACGATATACTTACGTGTAAACATATCCACCTTTGATAATACAGGTTCAACAGGAAGCTACACTTGACGTCACCAAGTTACTCCCAGAATTACTTGGATAAATCAGTTACCTCATGTCATAAAACAGGCTCTTGGTTTACTAATACGTACAAAACTGCAGAAAATATGTACAAAGTGTGTACAGAATAATGTCAAATTTTCATGAAAGTCAGAAAAAGCAATAAAGTGTACAGCAGTTTTTTGCCAAGTTATTTCTAATTCTGCAAAAAAGTTTGTGTTACTTAGTTCATAGTCCACAATCACAGGGAAAAAAACAACATATAACTCCATTTTTATTTCCCCATCACATAATATATTACAGATTCAAATATCACAAGTACAAATCTTCTATTTCTCCAACTCTTTTCCACTGTCAAAGGCAAATTATGGAACTGAGTGAACTTCCCACTCTTTAATAAATAAGGAATCACTTGGAGACCATAGAGGCAGTGACACTGAGTGTATATTTCTATTATATAAGACATGCTGAAGTATTTTTTCTGTACATATTGGGGAAGAAAGATGGTTTGGCAGACTCGACTGTTTCCCTCTCCACAGACAAATCTTCTGGATGCAAACCACAAGAAGATCTTCCAGTTCATGTTACATCACATCAGCCGTATGAGTGATGGTTGAATTAAACCCTGACTGACAATGAGGCGACTGCAGTCTTACGTCAACAGCCAATCCAGCACACTTATTCTGCACTGTGTCAGCTGTCATATGTTTGTTTGTTGTCATAGCGTACTGAGTGATTTAGCAACAGTTCCTCAAAAACCCCCCTTTTGTTCCTTCACACTCTGCCTCTGCGTTTAAACTGGATTAAAAATAATTGGGCTTTATGGTGTGTGTAATGTTTCTCAACAGGAATGCTTTCGTCTTTACCCAAATCTCTCGTAAGACCCAATCACAAATTCATTGTTGTGTTTTTGAACTGTTTGGGCTGTTTCCTTTAATAGTTCTCCTCCCTGCATATAAAACCCAGAGTTAAACTGCAGTAAAAATACTTGGATTTAATTTTTTATGTTTTTGACGCTTTGGAAGATTGATATCATAGCATACAACGTCCACACACAGTTAAATAGTCCACAACAAATCACAATCACATTTAATGAGATTCTTAAGTCATTTGTTGACCATTTACAGCAGAGGTGGGACCAAGTCATGGTTTGCATGCCACATTAAGTCTGAGCAAGTCTGAGGTCTTTGCACCAAAGTCCCAATTAAAGTTTTAAGCCCTAAATTTTGTGTTTGAAGTACTAAACTAATTATACTATGTTCTTCAATCAATGTAATGCCATTTTAACAACGGAGTCTCAACTTAAGGTTCTTTGTGCAACTTTAAATGTCAAATGCAGTTGAACATGTTGCATCTCTTTCTGTAAATTTTTAACCTCTGCATTTTTGCACACTGCAATTGTTTCCACACATAAACAAAATTATCTTAGCATCATTTTTTGCAGCTGGAGCTCAGTACAACCTGATTGGATGCTGCAGGATTGGCTAAAACAAAGTAGATCTGCAGAGTTCAATGGTCACTTGCTGGGTACAATTTAAAAAAAACAAAACATTTTAATCCTTGAGCCTGAAGAAAGGTTTTCAGGCTCAAAGATTAACTTTTCAAGTCAAAAGGCTCAAGGGAAGTTGCAAATCATTAGTGTTAAAGTCCTTTGAAAGACTTTTTCCAATTTTTCTCAAGTTGAATCACATTTGTCTCTAGGGTCTAACCCAAGTACAAGTCCTGTGATTCTTGTGATGTGAGTCCACACTTTTGGAAAACAATGTCGTAACTCTCATGTCATACATCACCAAAACAGTGGTAACCAATAGTACGTCCGCTAAAACCTGCTGGCGGCCTGGTTGCTGGTTTGTCATAGCTTTCGTTTCACACCTTAGGGGAGCAGTCACAGTCTAAATCCAATTAGAGCCATTTCCCAGAAGTCCTAAAGCCCCCATAAAGCCATCAGACCTCATTTTACCCAGGTCACTTAACAAAAACAAGTGTGAGGATCTGACTGCTCAAGCATCATGCAGGGCTTGATTAAATAACAGATTTATAAATATTGCAGGTAGTGAGGATCTGCAGTCTCCAGCCTGTCATCCTGTGTACAGCAGGTCATATGCTCTTCGTGATATTTTGTTCCTACCCTGAACAGGATGGATGACAACCCTGCATACTGCACTGAGATCTGTATCATACATCTGACACCAGTCTCAGGTAATAAATAAAACCCAAACTTAAAGATTCAACCCACCAGTTAAACTAGAATTTTAGATCTTCAGAAAAACAACAGTAAAACAAACAAGAGCAAACATTTGTTTGGTCTTTGAATGGCATATTATGTCACAAAAAGTTCACCTTGACACCTTATTGGGTGTATCTAATAATAATTACAGCCAATCGGGGTTTTGTAAGCCTCTCATTTCCACCATGAAGTGACACAGTTTGGAGGAGAACAAAAGGGGCTGGAGCCCACTGACAATACACAGCCTTAAACGATGCAAGAATACTAATGTGTCGACACTGTGCCTTCATCAGACTCAGAGGACTATCAGGGGACTGTGATGAGGACATCGTCCTGTCAAAACATAAGTCTGTCTTTGCAGTTAACAGCTATGGATTAATCAGTGTGCTTTAGTCCCTTTTGTCCTCCTGCTGTCTGCTGTCCTGTCTCTGAGAAACACCTGATTTCACTGTATTTTGCCTTAAAGATGCACAGAAAACATAGTTTCAACCTGATATGAAGCTGACTGTCAGCAGCTCTTTGTGCGTTTATGTTCCTGATTTATCTTGACTGTTAAGATTACCTCATGTCTGATTTGCAGCTTTGATGTTGATTTGCCTTGAAATACTGTCTGAGGGGTGCTCCCCCCCCAACAAAGCCACGTACCTGAGGAGCCAAACAGTCACTAACAACCATTTTATGCAGATTTGAACAAAACTAAAGGAAGTTTCTGCATTTAATTTGTTGTCTGTTCAATGTTTACATTTCATTAAACTCTCAATTTTGCCACTGTTCCTAAAATTGTGATGCAGCGAGCAGCCTTTTCACTGTGGTGTTAAACCTGTGCAAAAGTTTCTTCCTCACACTCACGACTGCGCAACAGGTGCAGTGTTATGACATAACAGTATTAGAGACAGAATGCTGGGCTTCCATATGTCAGGCCATGACTGACTGCAGTAACTTCTGAATACATTTCATGGAAATGAATTACAATACAGTATATTTGAGCTCATATCTGGCTTTTATCTGGACAGTATGAATAATAAGTCAATAAATTTGCTTCTAGGCAACTTTTAGAAATAAAGTTGCAAAGAGGGTCTGAAAAGTTATGAAATCTAACTTGATGGTCTCCAAGTTGGCTATGCTTGCCCATAACTGCGTAACATTTACTCATTACATTTTATCCTGCAACACATGTTGCGCCAAACTGGCTCAATGCAAAAACTACATTCTTCCATAATGTTACCCTGAACCCCCTCTGGAGAGATTTACAGACATACTGTGTAAAAGCGCTCACATACCTCTGTCGGCTCCTTGCCTGTGCAGAGGTCAAACCGAATGACGGCTTGGTGTAATTCCTGGATTCAAGTCAAATATGACTGCCTTCCCTGGGCCTGATACAGGATCTGTTTCTTGCCCACTCCTCGTGCAATGACTTCACACACTGCGGAGGAACTGACCCGATGTACCTTCTTATAACTTCACTCCACAACACCTACAGTAAAGGGTGATTGCTGTGAGTCAGTGTAATAGACTACAGAGAATTTTTAACACATCTGTCCATTAATAATGTGTAGTAATCCTACTTCATGTCCTTTGGGGGAAAGAGAAATACTGTAAGTCCTTGGATACAGATTCTTTTCTTTTATAAATTAAACAATTAGACAGATCAGTGTTATTATTCTGCTTGTTTAAAATAATCATGTTTCATTCTGTGGATGGTGTAATGAGCTCCACAGCGTTTCCAGTAGAAATGAAATCAGGAGACCTGCAGCAGTCTTATTACCATGTCGTACCTGTTTAAACAGAGAAGACTGAGCATTAGCACAAGCCAGGCCTTTGCCCAGGGCTTTAAAAGCCTAGTTATTAAAATGACAGCTGGTGTCACTTTTTACATTTCCTTTGAGGTGCAGCGTATAACTACTATCATGTCAAAAGAAAGTGTACTGAAGTGGAGAAAAAAACTTTATGACCATGTTGCATAATGTAAAATTTGGAGGGCCCCCCCTCTCCCCCATCGTCCGTTCACAAGCTACGCGGAGAATTCACACTGACGTGCTTCGTTTCATCACCCCGAGACAGCTGCTGTCAGGACGCTGCAGTGAGATCCCTGAATGCATCATATGTCTATGTCATAATGGTATTGTCAAGGGCTATGAAAGTACATTTAATGCATGTTGGCAGATGAGAAACAACAATAGAAGAGTGGCAAGAGAACACACTGTTCAGATGTTTTAGTCCAGAAAAAGAGCAATTTTTGCCTTATATGGTTCACTGGAGTTCTGCAGTGAATTATTCAAGTAACAAAAAGCACATTTTTCCTCTCAGATTCAGAGAAATGGACTCAGAGTTAAGATTTTTTAGTTTGTGAGCTTGAAAACATCTAATCCATTGCCATAAACATGCCAAAGAGTAGAAGTTTGTTGAGAGGAGCTATAAAAATGTTCAGCTAAATAAAAAGAGAGAGCCCACTCGTCAGGACATCCACGTGCTTGAGGACTAGAAAGTCAATTAACTTTAGTCTCAACAGTTTTGAAAGTGTTTGATATTTAATTTGCCCCACAGTAGCTTGTTAATGTTTTATGAAGACACAGCACGTTTCAGCAGTGCTTCGGCATGTGCAAATCGGGATTTAAGAGCATTTTACTGTACATTCTGTCGGTATTACTTCATATTTTTTTAGTAAAGTAAGTTGGATCCTATTTCTACAGCACATTCAAACACAGCATGAGCTGACTAAAATGCTGTACAAAAAAAGTGTCACAATACATAAGAGACCAGAAAAATACAAAGAAAAATACATAGTTATGTAACTACAAGTATGGCTTCATGGTCCGCCAAGAAAAAAATCATTCTGCTGGATAAAATTATGCTCACTCCTTCAGATTTTTCTTTAACTTTGCTTTTTTCATATCAATAAATGGAAATTTTCACAACTTCAGCACTGTGAGAAATATATTAGAATGTATCAATCTGAAAGGCAAAAACTCAAAAACTAACTCTCACCCTAATTTCTACATAAGAACTGATTATGAAGGTTCAGGGTTATGCTCTGCTTATAGGGTCAAAAGCTAAAAATGTTTTTTAAAAGAGTGGTACAGTCCGTGATTGGAGTGTAAAGGAGTTTTGTAAACTACAAACAGCATTGGACTGTGTGCATCACGTTTGTGACAGAGCAAACCAACCTGCCCATGGCAGACACTAATTATACAGCACAGGTTAGGCAGTGAAGAAGATGGAAATATTTTTACCAAACTTGCAGTAACTTGCACTATTTAAAGATCTCTGACATGCCAATTTGTGGTAGAGGCAAAAATACATCCAGCCTTTGAAATGCAGACCAGAGGGAGCACCTTGATCTCAGTGAGAAATGTCTGTCAAAATGTCTCGGCCTGTTTTGACTGATGGTGCAACAGTAGAGAGCGTTGACAGAGAGCATGTGGTTACTGGGAGGATGGGAAGGGGCTGATGGGAGAGAGCATCTGCAATGTACTGATTATATATGACTTAAAGACAGTAAGAGGTTCGAAATAACATAAAATAAGCATTATCACAGGGAACAATACTGTCAACATATTTTTCTACTCTGTGATTTCTATAGGCTGTATATCTTTGCTCATTCTGTACAGGGACTTAACAGGGCGAAGCAGGACATGAGACAAATGAATGTTGAATGTGTTACGCCATTAACAGACTGACAGAGAAAACAACGCAGGTGACCTTTACCACATAACAACAATATATCTGAAGTATTTTGGCCACAGAATCTTTGTTATTTGCTATGTGTTTTTCTGTTTTTTCTTAATGCATCGCATTATCCTGACTATGTTACCTGTCTGCCAGGTAGTCAGAGACAAAGCAGGTGAAATATCCATCCAAGAAAATTACAAACCAATTGCTCTCAATTATTAGAACAAATTGTCTTGGATAGTCTTCAAGAATACATAATCATCACTGACAAAACATTTGGTTTTAAAACTAAATGCAGCACAAACTTGTGCGTGTATTCATTGAAAAAATTTGTGAGTAAGTAGACATAACATTGAATTATGATGTGAATCTTAGATATGTTCAAAGCTTTTAACTGAATTAATCAATTTATATTATTAACTAGGGCCTATTATTATCCATTTTGTAGCACCCACATGTGCTTCAGTTATTGTAAAACTAGAGTGAAAAAGCCTCAGTTGACATTTACTGGCATATTTAGAATCTCGCTCAAGCTCCAGAGACAGACAAGTGCAGGTCAAATGTTTGTCACTAGAAATGTTTCCAACTGTCTGTGTTGAGGTCTCTGAAAATTTGTGAGGTGCTTTTATCTCTGTGCTGTTGCACTTGTATTTATTTTACTGTAATTGCTGGGGGGTTTTTTTATGTTCACTGATATGGATCTGTAAGAAACCTTCAGACCTTTTGAAGTTGAATATAAAGGTTTCGTCTCTCTCTTTTCAGGAGCTTGTAATGAAAAAGCCGCAGCAGAAGAGATTCTGGGGCTGGGGTTTCTTCACCTAAGAAAAACCTCCACCCTCCATGCTTTGCAAACATAACCCTCACCTTCACCCTCAGTTCAGTTAAACAGTTCATAAAACATTATAAATACTGTTAAATATTAAGTTTATAAAGTTTTGAAAACCATACACGCATCTGAAATCTATCTTTGTAAAAAGACACAATAGAAGATAAGATTAGATCAACTTTATTGATCCCATGCATGGGCGGCGTCACCGCAGCTGCAGTTACAAGAACAGATGTACGGATTAGTCATGTTCTTACCTTGTGAGATTTGCAAGACCACGTGTTCATGTGATGTGATCACACGAATCCATCTTTCCAGGCCTGAAGTTATGTGTTTGTGTCTGGAGACATTCAAACCACTCAGCGTCTTACCTACAGGTAAGTTAGTGGTTAAGGTATCACATCCAATGAAAAACAGCTCCATAAGGTGCTAAAAAATCAGTTGCTACAAATTTTAATTAGTTATATCTTTGAATTCATTTTTAATATGGACTTACATTGTTCACAAATGGCAAACCTTGAATATGCTTTTCAAGCTTATTGCAGCTGCAAATGGCTCAAAAATGCATCATTAATCTGTGGGGATTCCCTAATATCACTGCAACACTCTAAACCACCATGCTGACGTAGCAGAAACTCTTGATGAACCCTGGAGGGGCTTGTCAAGAGGTCACGAGTCATTATACGTAGACAGTTACCAGAACCGAGAGTGACTGATGGTTTGACTCAGACAGTTGTCCCAAGGGGGGGTCAGGGAAAGGTCAACATCACCCTTTACACTCTTCCCAACCCTGAGATATCATGTTTCCTCCTCTGCTTATCACAAGTAAATTTTTTTAATCCCATAAAACCATTAAACACAAGTCCATCACAGCACAGTTGCCTACCCCTCTTTCCACTCTCACGCTACCTCTTCACTTTGAGCTAAACTACCAGCAAACAGTCAAATAAAATAGGACAGGGGTGGAGTGTATGAGGGAGGAATGCATCTGGATTAAACTCACATTGCGATTGAAATATGTTTTTGTTTTCCCGAAAACTTGGTCATCTGATTTTTCCAGTCTAAGTAGATGGAAGTAGGGCACTGAGGCGGAGTGTCGGAGTTCCTGAAAGGCCTCACTGCACATCTGCACCGTGCAGCAGAGGACACACTGCTAACAGGAACCAGATTCACTTCATCTAAAAAGGTCACAGACTAGAATCAGCGGTTAGGCACGCTTATGCAAGGGGATGTCGGTGCGTTTCTGTGTCATACTCAGTCATATTCCAACATTATCTTTGCATGTTATTGTGAATGACAACACTGGTGATCTGCAAAGACTCAGACTTGTTGTTTTTAATTACTCTGTGTGATAACTGCAAGATTGTAAAAATAGTGGTTCAAATTTAACAGTCACAATTGTTCAACCTCAGCTGTTGATAGTCTGCTGCTCTGTGTAATGGCTACCTATGGGAGTGTGTGCACAAATGCACAGGAGTATATACATTAATCTTTACAAGGTGTAATTTACCCAGAACACTTACTTACCTCATGATGATGCAGCTGCTAGTCTGCTTTAGATGTACTGTCAGCACTGTGGTTTAAAGGCGGGACTCACTCTGAGCAAAGTGTTACCTCTGGCTTTTGTCCTAAATTTTGCACATATGTATAGGACATCTGTTGCTTTGCACCATGAGTCATCAGGAGTTAAGTTCATTATCATCATTATTATGTTAATGGTGCATAATATATATTTAGTGATCTTCCCACTTCAGTGATGTGGGACAGTGCTTCATCCAGACAGACATTCCCATAACCCCAACAGGCAAGACTTCTGCCTCAAAGTACTTTAATTAGTCTACCAAGTAGCCCAAAATAGCAACATGAAACAGCTTCCCTCATGACCTGAACGCTGACAGTAAATTGTGATTAAATAGGCAACATTAACATCTGTCTGGCCTGAGAGTCGGCACTCCCTGTAGGACCAGTGACTCATTCATAATAAATCTCTAAGACAATGTCAACTTTGCATTGTATAAAACCAATTTTAAGAGAAATATGGTACCTGTTGAAGTCATCACAGTATACCCATAGGTATTTCCACTCAAGTACAGCTGCCTAGCTATGTTATAGATGATATAGGTTTAGTAATTAGGTATTAAGTATTTGGATGAGTTACATTCACAGAAAATTAGTGTGGAGCTTCAGCCACAATAATGCTACTAGATAAAAGCTAACATGCTAATGCTGAACTGGTATAATTTTCAATTATATTTTTTTTGCAGTTTTCAACATGAGTGCTAGCATGCTAACAACTGCTAATTAGTGCTAATTAACACAGTGACTGAGGGAATATCATTGGCTTCACAGCCGTTTAGTTAAAATCAAAAGTCAGGGAAGTTAAGATTTTAGTCTGATGGTGGCGCTAGAAGGCAATTGAGAGAGGGAGAAGTTGTTGAATCATCTGAAGTGGAGCATAAATGTGTGTTTCAGTCCTGAACTAAGTGGGCCTGTAGCCCGTTATACTAACACACCCTAAGGCAATATTGCTAGCATGGCTTAAAAAGATTAGATGTCATTATGATTCAGACTTTAAATAAACTTGAGCTTTCACTCTGTTTAATCCCCATCATAGGTAAAAAAAAAAAAAAAAAAAGTGAAGCCTTAGTGATTCTTTACACCTGTGGTTTCTCACAGAATAAACCAAGGGCACATAAGAATTTAGCACTAGTAGTGACAAGTTTTGGAAGAAAAGAATCTTGTTTTGTGATTAATTCTCACAAAGTACATTGCAGTCTTTATAATTAGCAAACGGTGCACTATGGGGACAAAAAAATTATTTCAGGTGTTGAATTTGTAAGATCTAAATTTAAATATTTGAAGAAACTATGAATCAATCAAATATTAGAACCTAAACACAGCTTAAATGAGTCAAAGATTCCATTATTATTAGCTGCATATTGTGGTTCATAAGTCAATCAAAGATTAGTTGTAAAATTTCACAGATGTTTGTCCCATCAAGAGATTTGTGGTGAAAATGCAGCTGCTTTGACTCTGAGATGTATGGGGCCACCATCAATGCAGCTTGAGCGTTTTGTCTCCTCCGTTTGCCAGCGAAGTCCCACAGCATGAGACAGGAGGTTGGAGCTGGACAGCGTAAGCCCATGATATCATGAGAAAGGAAGCAAGTTGGGCTGAATGTTCCTATGATCATATTTAGAAAGTCCTTCTGAACTACAAGTGGAAAGAATAAATGGGACACAGATACATACACAGATAGATCTGTGATATAAACACAACGCTGACATTTGACAGGCTTCTATGTTGCTATCGTGTCCACATCTTACACATTATACAGCTTCATCTTTTAGAAACAGTGCCGTTTTAAAGCTTTACTGTACAATCATTTAATGTTGGACAATTGTGCATAAACAGTTTACATTTTGTTATATTTCTGTTGCACAATGCACCTCTTGAATTCCACTGCCAGGAGCTGAAACACAACTGGGAAATCTAAAAACTAAAAGAAAAACATTACGTATTAAGACTGATCATTAGGGGTGTCGCTTAAATGAAACAGAAGTATTAAGAAAAGTACACTCTCTGCATTGTATTATATTTTTGACACTTATTTTAATAGTCAAAATGACAAAACTGCCTTTTTTTTCCATGTACTGACTCAACACTTCTGAAATTTGAATTGATGTTAAATATATCAGATCTCTTTGGGTTTATTGTAACACAACATACTGATTCTGGCAAACGCATCAGTTTTTCTTCATCATATTGGAGCCAGGAAGCAATCACTTAACCCCTTTTAGTGGTTCACATGTGGTTCACAGCATCTTTAAATACAGGCTGTTGGCTCTAAAAACACATGAAACCAGCACAAATACATTTGGGAAAAGAGAGGAAGTGTTACCACACTACAGTCTTTGTTAGATGCATCTCAGTTTTTGTCTGCAGGTCTCCACGGTCGACTGTTCTGTAGAGTGAGTGACTGACAATAAACATGTGTAATGTTTTTCACTCTGCCAGCACATCAAGTCTCTGCACAGGAAACAGCAAAACACTGTAGTGTTTGGTGCAAATGAGAGGGATGTCTGTTAGACTGAAATGTACTGTAGGAGAGTTTGAAGGTCATTTGATGTTTGCTAAAGTCTGACAAACTGTAGCTGTAAAATAAGTCAAATGCAACTTTTGTCCCAAGAAAAATTGGCTTCATTCTTAATGGGGAAAAAAGATCGAAAGATCATGAGAAGTTAATAACACTGACTGCCCACACTTCTCATAGGTCAACTTTTATTATAGAAATTTTATTCTTCTAGTCAAATCTTAGAGGTCCTTCAAAACTATGGCATTGTTAATATCAAGGTCTGACTAATTTATTCATTTTATCACTGTTCCCATGGAAAAGGGAAGAGCAAGTTTGGGTTATTTAGGTCATAGTATAATGCCTATCAGCTGTTGCTGAAAACATCACTGCCAATACAAACTCTTTAACTAATTTTCAAGTTTTACTTCAAAGGTAGTCTATCCAGACACAAATGTGCTGAATGAAATGTTGTCTTGAACTGCGAAGAAACAAATGATTATGTACTATAAAAGTAAAACAGGTCATCTTAGCACCAGTTTGCAAACCCCACATTCCTGGCTGCTTGATACAAGCGAACATACTTAATGAGTGCAGATTACTCATGACTGAACATGATGTCTATTTAAAGTCAAATATTCGAAGAAACCATGCTCATCTTTTAAGAGATCCTTTCAATGAAGTTTCCTTTAAATATAAACTTTAAAAACAAATCTAAACATGACATTCTACAGTCAGGAGGCTGATTTCTTAGATGTTGTAAGTTTCTTGAAATTCAACTTCACTCCAAATAATAAAAACCACAACAACAAAAACCCTTATTTAAGACGCGGATTTCTGACACATTATTAAAGTGGGAATGGCTATTTCTCCACAGTGAGTGTGTATGCGCACCAACTCCAGCCTTAATCTGCTTATAAAGCTGGACCGGGTGTAAATACTCAATTTGATGGAAACGGAGGCGCATTCACAGCTAAAACTCCTCCACTGCTACAACAGCTTTGGCTGTCAGGGAGGAGCTGAATGTAAGAACTTACATCCATTATATATTCCTTTAAGAAATTTCCAAAAACACTTCAAATTAAGATACTGATCACCCACCTAAAGTTACCTTCATCAAAGCTATTCATGAAACTGACAGGAACCATAACATTTATACCATAAGCCCCTCCTTCACACAGCTGGCTTCACTGATTGCTGTCAGAGCACTCAGCTGAAGGCACTGTTAGCACTGATGAGAATAGATACCAATCATCAGAATAAATGACAGAATAAAAGCCTT
Source organism: Acanthurus leucopareius (assembly GCA_029814765.1). Classification (NCBI taxonomy): domain Eukaryota; kingdom Metazoa; phylum Chordata; class Actinopteri; order Acanthuriformes; family Acanthuridae; genus Acanthurus; species Acanthurus leucopareius. Next base: position 9,491,062 of record JAQMCX010000012.1, on the reverse strand, counting down.
TTATACAATCTTAAAGTAGACTGTTTTTAATTTATTTTGAGGCCCTTGCATGAAAACAGTTCAAAACTTCAATCAATGATTAAGAAATATCTTGAAAAATGTTCAATGTTCTGATTGAAATTACAAACATACACACTGTTATTATTTCACCAGGCTTGTGCAACTTGAAACAAAATTCTCAATGAATAAAACAATAAAAATGATAAACAAGCAATATTTAGAGGTCACATGTCTGCTGTGTCTGTCATTTTTTGTGGTCTAATGGCCCATTTATAATTACAACTGTACGTAGTTTGCCTTACCTTTATAAAAGCTAACTCAACATGAAAACAGTAGCTGATATTTTAATTAATACCTTGTCAGTCAGTGTATCCAGTTCAGTTTATGAAGCTGATAACACAACTGTTTTTCTGATGCTTTGGGTCTTTAACAAATATACACACTCTTTCGTCTTTCATATCTTTATGTTACAAGTCTCAGGGAAAGGCAGTATATTGTATTTCCCTGAAATTAGATGAAGCCACACAATTCAGATGTGACTGCAGGCAACTGAAAGACAAGCTCCCTTTTACCTAATGACCAATCAGGTACTGCCTGCTGCTATTCTGTGTCATTTTCACCTCGAGGACTCCAGTGACAACAGGCCATTATGAATACATCACAATGCACACAGACTCTGCACATTATCAAGCAACTGCTCACAGCTGTGTGCCAGCAGAGTGTTATCATGTGCTCATCATATGTGAGGACTCTTCCTCTCTGTGTCTTTGGCCAGACTCCGCAGCAGGGACCTCTGGAAGGCCTCATCACATGACTCAGGGATCAGAAACTCCAGCAGCAGGTCACAGATGCAGTAAATAAGATGCCTGCACATAATCAGACAAACAGGGTAACAACTTGAAGTAAGCTGATGTTCCTCAGGTGTAATTTTTACCTCATGATCTGATACCGAAACCTGGAACTGTCTCAAAAGTGCATGCCTTAAGACCAGAGAGCTCTTTGAATTTTTGTCAATAGGCGTCTTGTTTTTAATGGACTTTTGAGACTGTTCATTTTTATTTGCAGACACAGTCTCTCAATCTCTAAATTAAGTTGTTACAACCAAGGTTCAGGAAAAGGACCATGCTTCTCTCTTACACAATACTGATCACCTATCCCTCCCTAATTCAATCGCCCACTCAGATGTATTAAGGTGCGTCTAACCCTCTTATGCTCCCCTGTTTGTCTCAGCACTCACAGCCCAAAACAAAGGGTTTTGGATTGTAGCACCAGCCTTGGTTCTCCAGCCATCACAGGTCCTCCTTTGTAAATTCTTCCAGTGCTCGTGAACAAATGATGGAGCTCCAACTTCATCGAGAAGTGTCCCCACCCTGACTGTTAAGTCATGGGTTTCTAGAAGCTGCAGCCACTTCCCCTCGACCCCCAATCATCCCACCAATCAAGACTCCCATCCAACCATTCCTGAACCCTTTAGCCTTTACCCTCATGTTTAATAAGACCTCACTTGTGCTGTTTAAAGGTCGTAATCCTGATAGTGAATTTATGTATGAACTATTATGGCCCTTTTTGATCAAAATATCAATAGCTTTTTCATTTTTTTCATTATAGACACTTCAAACCAAGTTAACATTGCTGAAAATTAAGCAGATCAGGTCTTAGCAGAGGCAAATGTATGTTTACTCAACAATTAGGTTGCTGACTCACTTGTTTATCTGATGGTCCTGTAAAGACTCCAGCATTGTCTCCAAGCTCAGTCTGTACTTCTCACTTCCCAGCATGTCAGTGATGAGCTCTGCTTAAGCACAATGACACAAGCCAGAGAGGACAGCATAGCTTCAGAGGCCTTGCAAATTAAAGAAACTATTGACCAGCATTCAAAAAGCTAAAGTCTGAATCTGCTTCGTACCTGGGAGAAGCTGCATTAGACAATCCAGACATTGCTCCCTGGTTTCCTCTCTTTCTGCTGCACTACGCTCTGGCCGTGGCTGAGCAGGCAGCGTGCCACCTGGCCATACAGCTTCCTGCAGCACTTGTAGGTAAATCACCCAACAGGGGGCACTGGTAAGGTGGGCAACACCCACATCCAACCATCTGAGACACAATCAGTAGTTTAATGTTGAAGTGTCTTTCTGTGCAGGAGTCTCTATAGTTTCTATTAAATAGCAGCCGATATATATTACAAATGAAATTAAATGCATATACATGCAAACATGCTAAACAGATGGGGAGAGAATGAAAGATATGCACCAAAAGGGAAGCAACACAAACAGGCATTCTCTATAAAGCATAACCAGAGCAAGGACATTATTTATTGACACACTTAGTGAACCATAGACTCCCAGAGGCCTATGTGAAGACCAAAAATGGAGACCAACATAATCAGTTAGTGACAGCAGAACACTAGAGATTAGACAAGCACAGTTCCCACAGACTGTGTGGTAAAAACAAGCCCAGTGGTAATTCTAGATTCCCAGTCCTGCATAAACATTGCATTTGAAGAAAAAATATTTTGATAGGAAATCTGAGAGAATGCCACGCAGCATTCATGTACTACAAACCACTTAGGGCCTCATAAACCTTCCTCTTATACTTGAAAGGACCCAGCATCTGGATGTTCAGCTGTATGAGGGGAAGACAATGAGTGCCACAATGTCACCTGCTGGCAAGATGGTCTGCACATGCATATTTTAATGTTAGAAATATTGCTGAGCTAAACTGCAACTGCTGTGTCAATTCTCTGCCTCTATTATAATAAATAAATAAAATGAATCAATATCCATACAACATAAATTCCGGGCATTTACCCTAAGTCGTTTACCTAAAAGTTAAAACACACACTCATAAGAAGAAAAAAATATATGTATCATATATATATAATTCTCAAAAGGTCGACTCCCCTCTGTTTCCAGTCCTAAAGTTCTAAGCCTGATTAGGAATAAATAGCCTCATTATAATCCATATGGAATTGCACATTTTTATCACAAACTTACATCAACACAGAAGCTGAAAGAAACTCATACCTCTCAATAAAGGTACCAAAAAGAAGCCTGATGGTCTTCTGTATGTTTTCTGTGCACAGCCAACTCCACTGGTCCTTCATCAGCAGACACAAAATGTTCAAAGCAACATCTGCCACAGCTGTGTCTGCAGTGCAGAAAAACATAGTGGGACACCTTAAAATAAAGTTGACATACTTTACAGACAAAACACATCAAGTGTGGAAAGGAACTAACAGAAACACTCAGCAAATAGCCAAACGAACAGTGGAGTTTTGCTGCTCCCAAGTGGTGATGCTGTTTTACTGCAGCCACTGCATGTTGGTTCTCTAAGGCAGTAAAGGATGGAACACTTTTCCCTTAACTAACAAAGACATGTGTGATGTTTGAATATCAACCTGTCCCGTGGGTTTTCCCTGATGTCTTCTTGTCTTTGCCGGGCTGCTCACAGCTCTGCTTGGTTGCCTCTCTCCCATTTCTATCACATAAAATTCTTTCCTGCTCTTGGACAAAGCTCTCCAGGCCAGACAGTGACATGCCATTCAGGACCTAAAGAGCCATGATGAGCAAAACGTAAACCCTGTGCATTTAAAACACACTTCTGTCAACTTATCAATGGTGAGCACAGTTTGGAAACTTACAGCGCTGCCTTCACTGAAGCAGTATGTGACTTTAGGATGCAAGTCAGGTATATTGAGTGATGGGGAAATTTTACTTGGAAACATAAGCCTCCTGAAACATTAGAACCAGAAATGTCACATTATACTCAAAAAATAAAATATTTAGAAATTCATAAATATACCACAGAAGAAGGATCATTCAATGTTTATTCAGTTAATTGCTTAGACTGATAGAGATCTCTCACCTGTACTTTCTGTTGTCTATTGTTCTTCCATCAGCATCTCCCTCAAGGTCCTCCACTGGACTAAGGGATTCAGGATGAGGGAAAGCTGTCTTCAAGGTATCTAAAGCATTTTCCATCATCTGTAATAAAGTTGGAAAAGACATGGAATAACTAAGTTTTCCTCTTTTAAAAATCTCTGATGAAAACGGCTCACGGATCATAGTTTTGATTGGATGTATAGAGTTAATCAGTCATTTTTAGAGGTGTCAGTAAGCAGCTTTTGTCACCTTTGGACAGAGCCAGGCTCAATGTTCCCCTTGCTTCTAGTTCATATGCTAAGATAAGGAGCTGGCTGAAGTATATTAATATAGCATATAGACGTGAGTGTGATATCTGTGTTTATGTAACTCTCAGCAAGACAGAGAAACTTGCTGCTTTAAGATTTGTTTCTCTTGATTGAGTAAACTTTTATCTCTTTCAATCATAAAAATTCTTAGAGATTATATAAGTGCTTGTTTCATCACAGTCACTAAGTGTCTTTACAGGATCTACAGTTGGTAGAATTCTTCTCACCTTATCAATCCTTGACTTGACAAAAGGCTTTCTTCCAAAATATGTGCAATCATCTGAGTTTAGAGCGAGAAACTCCTGCATATCCTCACTGGTGGATGTCTCAGGAATGCTGCTTAATTGCTAGAAAAATCAATCAAATTTAAAAAAAGAACCATAGGTATCATCTCATAACTGAGTTTATGATCCAAACACCTACTTTTAAGAAAGAATCCAGTTGGTTTTTACGGGCTTCAACCTTGTCACCATCCGCATTGCCAAATGGAAGGTCAAGGAACATTTTCTTTGGGCCTTTGACATCTGAAATCCATAACATTGAGTTACAATGATAAATCTGTCTTAAAATAATAAAGTTCAATGGCCAACTGAAGCAGAGAATCATTTCTTACTCTTAATTACTTTCTTGACTTCAGGCTTATCTTCTAAACGTGCCTGCAAGTTGAGGAATTCACTGTATCTTCGGTTGACAATGTGACAGGACGCAGGTTGCAAAGTGCCACAGTTTTCTCTGTCAGACACTGTCTCAAACTGTAAAACCAAAAGTGGAAGCTATTGTAAAATAATCAGTAATAAATGTTCAAATATCAGTCAAATATAAAAGGAAGTAAAAGGTGGTGTTACCTTAACAGTGTAGAGAGTATATGGATGTGTGCCCGTGCCACGCTGCTCCTTTGCAACGACGGTACCGGAAATTTGCACATTCTGGATCATCACAGATGGAGCTTGGTTGTTTGGGCTATCAAAGTTGCAGGGGCTTAGATGAAGTCTTTTTGGAGAGCATGTTGGGGATTTTTCTTGTGCTATACCAGCTGGCCACTGGGAGTCCTCAGGTACCACGACTTTCGGCCCAAGTTTTTTCAGAGGGCCAAAGCAGCCGAAGGCATCGTTATCCTTTAAATTCATCGAGTTGCAGAAGTTTGTTGGAGGACCACAATCACAAAAGCCCCCTGTCAGGTCCTCTTCTGAGTCTGATTGTATTAGGGAGTCCAGTGAAATCCTTTTGGACTCTGCTGAGTGGGAGAAATGGCCAGATGTGAATGAACAGCAGTTTACTTTGCATGGTGAGAGCAAACCTGCATGGCAACTCTCTACTTTCCCAGCAGACGTCAGGCTAACCATGCTGTGTTGTGAAGAGTCCCTTTCACAGAGCGTACTCTGACTTTGATCATCAAGGTTGAAGGTGCTTTTACTGATGAGGCTGGATTGATCCGAAGAAGACAATGATTTACATGTGGTCCAGGATTCCTGCTGGATCTGACATGTGTAAAGTTCAGCCACTGGGATCTCATCCACACTGATTTCCTGTGGTTCTCTAGACCTCGTTATTATGTCTACAATGGTCTGGTTGAGCCAGTCAGGATCAGATACCCTGCTTATAAGGGGCAACACCACATTGCAAGTGATGAGTTCTGTAACCATGTAACCTCCAGTTCTGGTTTCCATCTGAGGGTATGGAACAAGTACATGTAAGACAAGGTTAACCAGAGCTCTTGAGTAGCTGAGCTCAGCTGCTGCATTGCTCACAGCTGGGTGAGGGGTATCAACTTCACTGTAGATTTGCCAGAGGCTAATGCTCTCCCTCTGTGTTGACTGTATGTGTCTTGCTGTCATGTAGCTCTGGAGGTGACAGCCATACAGCTCCAGCAGTCGTTGAACCAGTGCTTTTCTGTCCACTTGCCGTGCACGCTCCTTCAACTCCATCACTGACTCCAGCATTGAATTACGCACGGCACGTTCAAACTCCCCCTCCACCTCTGGCAGCAGAGTGCGATACCACGAGGACACGAAGTCACGCACTGCTTTGTGGACAGCACTTTGGATCTCATGGTTCAACCTCCACTCATGTTCAGGCGAACACAGAGGTGGGTTAACTTTGCCGAGGGGCAAAAAGTGTTCCAAGTGGAGAAGGCTGTTTGCATCCAGTATGGCACGTGAGCCGAGCCACCCTCCGAGAACCACCAAGAGACTGGTAAAGACACATAGGAGCCAAACATTTACAAGGAGATGGAATAGGACAAGCCATGCCAGCAGAGCTCCAAGCCCTAACAGCCTCCGCTGCCCGAGTAACTCTGATAAAGTCCAGTGATTAGAGCTCGTTGTTGAGGGCATTATGGTCAGCGCGTCAGTTGGGTCCTGTTAAAAAAAAAAAGAAAATGATCTATCCTGTTTTATAACAAGCAATAAGAACAAGAAAATGGTCCTATGAATTGTTCACCTTATACGGTTTATTGACTCTAAATGACTAAACAGCACTACTTATATCCCCACATGATAAAGCCAAATGTGACTCTTGATTGCAAAACCTTAGTTTTACAGCGTCTCAGTGTATCAGTGGGAATTTTCACAGTTGATTTGGGCAGCAGATCTTTATTTTACTAATTAAAATAAAGATCTGCTACACTTACTTTTCCTAAGTGAAATTGCCTTCATGTCAGTTTGTAGATTAACACCAAATTGATCCAGATACACAAAACTAAGAGATTTTAACTCTACAATGAACATAGCAAATACTCAAAAAAAGGAGCTTGAACCACAGGAAATTTTTTAAAAAAATCAATCATCAGAATAGCTGATGATTAATTTGTCATTAAACTAATCTCTGTAGCTGCACTGTTATTGTAAACACTTGCAAAGCTAAAACTGTGAGTGTCTTCCCAATTTCATTTTAAATTTAAGATACTGTATATGTTTTCTCTGACATGATTGGCTCTTTTATTCTGCACTGTAGAGTAGAAACACTGACACGTTTAATCATAGACAGGTTCATTAGCCATGCTTTACTGAATTCAAAACCCTGACCTAACACTCTCTATTTAATTATCTAATCATCAGAACAAAATCATTCCGTAGTGCTTATCTTTTATAATCATTATTAATGTGTACCATCACAGGGTGGTGTGCCCGAAGAGTCGTTAACCTGAGTGGGTCGTTAGCTTCCTACTCATGTGAGGTGTTGTGGTCACATGATCCCAGGTGTGAATGTTTGGAGAACTTTCTGGGGAGAGATCTTAGCACTGTATTGTAAGTGGCTGAGAGATTGTGTCTGAGTCCATCAACTCTGCTGAGAGAAGGTTTCTCCATCTACACCAAACTAGAGGGTCTTCCTTTCTTTCCCAATCCCTTCCCTTCTTTTGTTGTTGTCTTTCTCTCCTGTAAGATAAATATCTGCTTCCTTTAACCAGTCCTTTGGAACTGAAGAAGCTTCTTGGATGAAAAGTTAAACGTCTTCCCAAAAATTCAACATAGTCCAGTTGCCTTGTTTTAATGACTCTTCAAGATAACCATTACCTGGATGAATGAGAATCTACATAGACTTATTAATGTGTACTTACAAAAACAGTTGAAGACCGACAGAAGTATTATGTTTAGGGATGAAGTCAAATGGGAAGCAAGTCACTCAAATCTAAACCTTGTCCTCCCTGCAGTATATAAATTACATACCTATTATCATTATCAGCATATAGAATACTCAAGTACAAATGAAAACTGTGCACACTCATGTGGTTAAATAATGGCAACAGCACACACATTTAATATAACGGTGAAGCATTATCTTCATCAGTTAGCAGGACTTGTTGCCATGGCAATCTGTAAACTTCAATGGACTATCAATGCTGCCTATTACTACAAGCTATAGCATTTAAGCTAACTGTCTCTGTCTTTTTATTGACACATTTACCAAACCTCGACAGAAAGCCCCCCTTTTTTTAAAGTTATTTACAATTCTAATGCAGCTACACATAGCCCCAGGTCACAGACTGGGCTAATGCACTTTTAGCAAACACCTAAATTATCCACTGGCATGAGACTGCAGTTATTTGAAAGAATCATCTCAGTTGTAAAGAATAAACAGAAAGTAAAACAGATATTACCTGAAAGTTTGCAGCAGCTCTATAGTACAAATACTAGCCGTGTTGTAGTTATGTCCTCCTTCTCCACGTTAATCCTCCAACAAAGATTATCTGGATCAGGCTGCAAGTCAAGATGGACACATGGCCCATATGGACAGCTAACTAGCTAGCTGTTGGTGTCCACTTAGGCAGACAAATACACCAGGTTTTTACAGCTGGTTTCAGACTGAGAGATTTATATATGAATAAATACGGCCTACGTAAGGAAAAAAAATACAGAAGTACATTTACATCAATTAATACAAATGTTTTAGTTTTTTGTTTATTTCTATAATCTCTCTGTTATTTTTTTTCTGTAGGTGTTGGTGTGCAATTTCAGTAGATGTAACGTTAGGTGTGTACGTCCCTGTGAAGCAGGATTGGTCACAGCAGGGTGTAATAAACCAACCAATCCTGCTTTTAAGTGAGGTTACAACTGACTGAATGTGCCAAAATCAATACAGGTAGATAAATGATTCAATGAATAAAATAAATAATTGTCTTGATTAAATTTTATATATAATAATCTTTGTATTTTTCCCCAATTCATTTTCTCTCCCATTTAGTTATTTTATTTATTATTTCATCATTTGGAAAAACATTAATATTACTGTTTATTTTGGCTATTCGTTTACCTTTTATTTAACTTTTCTTCTTTTTTTCTTTTTCTTTCTTTCAGGTTCTTCTTTTTTGACCAAACTCATTTGTTCTGTTTTCTTTTTGCATATGAACGCAGTTCAGCTTCATTTTTAAAACAAGAGGGCAGAAATTCCAAGTGTCTCATGGGGTCACTTTTTGCCAGTTTGTTGGTCGGCATGACATGACATGTGGTCGACATGATATGAGTGCACAGTCCGTCTCAGGTTGCCTACCCTCCATACCGGCGGTCAAATACAGGCTCACTTCTCTTCAGACACTGCTAGATGAGGCATTCACCACATCAAACTTTGTGCTGTTTTAATACTAAAGCGTTCCCGTTCCAGTTTTAAATAGCGATGTAAGCATTTGAATAGCGTAAATCTTACACTGCAGTTTATATGAAGATCTGAGTAGGGAACTTCATCAACTTCAGAATCATAATCAGAAATACTTTATTTATCCACGAGGGGAAATTGCCAGAGTGTCAGAATGTAGATTTTGTGCTTATGTATTACACAACACAGCAGAGACGTGTAGGACGGGTGTATAAAATGTAAACAGACAGTATCTTGTTTACATCTTGTACTTCTCTCTTACTCCATGTTGTATTACATAACCAGCTTACGTAATCGCGTTCCTGCGCGTGCTGCGGCGCTCTGGTGAGTATTTATGGTCCAGTGGAACGCAGATGCAGAGAGGAGACGCTGTATCCATCCACGCCGACCACCGACACCATGGCCCCTGTGAAGCTTGAGGTTCAAGGTAAGCCTCTTCTATCTGTGTGGACGTTTAACTGTGCGGACACAACAGCCGTCACTGCTGAAAGTTTCACAGACAGCGACTCGCAGTTATTTTAAGCAGTTTTGTGCGGTGCTCTTGAAAAGCCCGCGTGTAAAAAGCGACGGCTGTGAGGTTTGCATCGCTGTCATATGGCTGGTAGAATTGCCAAGACGATCACGGCGTTGATCCAGACCGGTCAGTGTTACAGTGCAAACTGTTCTGACAGTTTCTCTCTCTCGCCGTGTCAGGCTTCTCTGAAACAGGCGATAGGCAGGGTGCAAAACTGCAGTTGTGGTAAAGTAATGGCAGGTGAAAAGCTGTACAGGAAAACAACAGTAGGCGTCACCTGACTGCTAGCTCCAGTAAAAGACTGTTTGCTCTACTGGTTATGAAAATACTCAGAACGGGTGTTGAAAGTTGCCGCTCAGATCTCGTCACTATTTTAATGAAAGAAAAAAATGACCACCCTGCAAAATGACTCCATTTAATGTAAAAGTATCGCGTTAGAAAAAATAAAATTATTTTTAACTGTAGTTCTAAAGGAGAAAGAGAATTTTCTCCACTACATGTCTACGATTTACATTGGACACGATGGGCATGAACAGTTGCAAACTAAGAGGATAACTAAAACTGACAGACAAATGAATTTGAGTAAAGAGTTGCATCTGAAATGTAATAGCGCGAAGAGAAGGCTATAAAGTTGGATTTAAAATGAAACAGTCAAGTATCTCGACTTTGTACTCAAGCACTTGATTAAAAATGGGTAGCTTCAATGATGATGTCCCTCCCAGTAAAGGCTATAGCCTACTGGTATATTTATAGACACATGGATAAATATATACGTCCCTATTTCCAATTTCTTAATGACCCAAAAGAAAAGTTTACAAAGAGAGTAGGAAAGAGATGATGGGCAGGAGAGAAAGTTGAAAAGTCAGCACAGAGAGAGAGAGAGCAAGAACCAGGAGAGAAAAGTGACCAGTAGTCATGAACACAGTTATAATGCCACACATTTGCACACATTTCTTGCCTTGGAGAGTATATTTGATATTGTGTTATCCAATGTGGATTCTCCTCAACTTTCCCTAACATTTATTTATGTCATAAAAACACTGTTTGCTTTATTTATTATAAGAATCACTTTCCAGCTGCATACAAAGTATGTGTGGCATTTTTCAGTGTTAAGAAAGAGAAGAGGATGGAGTAAAACCGGACAAAGGCAGAATAAGAGTGGGGAGAAGCAAGAATAAAGGTCAGAAAGTGTAAAGTTTTGAGAAAGGCTGCTCATGCTGCTCCCAACTAAGAGAAAATCAACTCTTCTTTTTTAATTAAAACCTGGTGCATATTTCAGTTAAATGCATCAAGTGTTGTCCACTCATACCAAAAAAGTAGTTATGTAAATAGTTTGGTTTGAACATAATGTTCAGAAAATGATCATCTCTTAAGTATGAGCAATATGGGTGTGTTACTCTAAATATATGATATATTTTTTCCAGATGGTACTCAGCCTGTTGACAATGGAAACGCAAAGGAGTGCATGGTTTCAGCTGTGAAAGGGCTGGAGACGATTGCCCCTCTGGTCAGCTCTGTAGAAGAAACCCCAGAGCCAATCTCCACTGAAGTACAAGGCACTATTCCCTCCTGGATCAATGGCAACCTCCTCCGCAATGGCCCAGGGAAATTTGAGTTTGGAAACACACAGTGAGTTTGGAAACTGGCGAAGAAATGTATTGAAATTGTATTTTTCAACAAAACACATCAACACACTGTCACATGACACAAACTACAAAAAAAAGTTTCCAAACTGATTTGATTAAGCCTCTCTTGTTTGTATTTCATCACAGCTACAACCACTGGTTTGATGGAATGGCTATGCTACACCAGTTCAAAATCAACCAAGGCCAGGTGACATATATGAGTCGATTCCTGCAGAGCGATACTTACAAGAAGAACAGTGAACGGGACCGCATCATGATGTCAGAATTTGGTACCCTTGCCATGCCTGACCCCTGTAAAAACTTCTTCCAGCGCTTCTTGTCTCGCTTTGAGATGATGAGTGAGTAGACTGAAGATGAAAGGATACAAAGAAATAATTAATAGTGTGTGAAAAAGGCGGAGGCTTTTGGTGACAAACTGGTTTGTTGACTCATTATGGAATAATGTTGTTTCACTTTTAAATTTGTCTTGTGATGTGTAAGTGAAACATCAAACACAGATTTTGTGACATAGGGGAGCAGTTCCATAGTTTGAAAAAGAGAAGCAAATTCAGAATTTGGATGGGAGGACAGGACAGTTTGTTCTGTGTAAGTGTGTACAAACTCTGCTCTGCTATATCTGTGGTCAGCCAGGGCCTGAAACCTCTTAAGTTATCCCTTAAACACAAACGTTACATAATGACACGTGCTGCAGTGGGGAACACGAGAGGGGAGCAGAGATCTTCTAAATGTTTCATAATCCTACTGAAATGTGCAACACTGAGCAGCAGTTTAGTAAATTGTTCACCAAGGTGTCTGTTAAAGGAGTAACATTTTTATTCACTTAAACAGCCTCAATAATACTGTGTTATTCTCTGTCACAGAGCCAACAGACAATGCAAGTGTGAGCTTTGTGAAATACAAAGGGGACTACTATGTCAGCACAGAGACAAATTTCATGCATAGAGTGGACCCAGAGAAGCTACAAACATTGGAAAAGGTAGGATCATGCTGGTCAGGGAGAAGCAGATGTTAATATTAATAACAGTTCTGATAATTATTTGGGACATATTGACATATATTTTGTTTTCTGTCTGGTAGTCCTGCTCTATCAGCCAAAAACATCACATTTTCAACCTAAAAGCAACATTAACACCACTGATCCTTCTCTGTTTTCACTGTGTTTTGCAGGTTGACTGGAGCAAGTTTATTGCTGTAAATGGAGCCACTGCCCACCCACACTATGACCCTGATGGTACCGCCTACAATATGGGCAACTCCTATGGAAGCAAAGGTTAATTTCACCATCCCACAAGATCTCCATTGAGATTTACATGAACCACCAGCTGATTTATATCTTCCATCTCTTGCTCACATCTCCTGTTTTAAATAAAAGATGTCAGAGAAAATGTGTGCAGACACAATAAGAATTTCCATTTTTTTATTCCAGGAGCCCTGTACAATATCATCAGAGTACCCCCTGAGAAGACAGATGCCACAGACACCCTACAAGGAGCCAAAGTACTCTGCTCTATTGTGCCTGCGGACAAGGCCCGTCCCTCCTACTACCACAGCTTTGGTAAGTCAGCATTCATTAGTGATGTCTGTATCTTTCACATTGCTGCCCTCAGCTACAAATCCCAGTAATGCCCTATTCCTGCTTCCAGGCATGTCTGAGAACTACGTGGTGTTCATTGAGCAGCCAATTAAGATGGATCTGCTGAAGATAATCACAGGCAAGCTGAGGGGGAAGGCTTTGAGCGAGGGCATCTACTGGGATCCCTCACTGGAAACTGTCTTCCATCTCGTTGACAAGCGCACAGGCGAGGTGTGATGTTACTAATGGTTATGGGAGAGGTTTTCTTCACTCCTAAAGTCAAAAAACTTTGTCTAATTATGTGCTTTGTACCTCAGGCCAGTGCGGTGAAGTACCACACCAAAGCCATCTCCACTTTCCATCAGATCAACGCCTTTGAGGAGGACGGATTCTTGATGCTTGACATGTGCTGTTCAGATGATGGCCAAGCAATCAACAACTACCTCATCCAGAACATGCGCAAGTCAGGAGAAGCATTAGATGAGGTCAGCATGTAATTGCACTCACTTATACATACATACACACTCTTTTGCACAGTTTTTAAAGAAAATAATTCATCCTCAGATAATCGGGTAAAATACAATCAGGGTATTCTAGAATTTACTTTGTTTCACATTTCACATGATGCTCTAGTCTTTCAGCACCACTAGAAAAAACATACCAAAAGAAAAAAATCCCTAAAATGCAGACATACTGCATTGCACCATTGTTTCTGTGTTGTGTCCTTTCAGGTGTACAACACCTTATGCAGAGCTTTCCCTCGGCGTTTCATTCTGCCCCTTAACGTGACCAATGAAACCCCAACAGAGCAGAACCTGAACACTCGGCCCTCCAGTCAGGCAACATGTGTCAAACTTAGCAAAGATAAGGTAAGCTGGAAAACACATTGTCATGTACATTGACAAATACAATGTCCATGTTAGCAGAAATACCAGATGCAGTTTTCAGAAATACACAATCCAAGAGCCTAAAGTCACTTTCACACATGCAGAGCTAAGCTTGAGTTTTGCAGCCATCTACCAGCAGAGCTGTATGTGTGAATGCAAATGTTCAAATCATTTGGCCCTTTAACCTGTCAGCTCCAGAGTCATAAGTCTTTGTGACTGAGCCCATGTGTAATTGGAGAAGGTCATTGTCTGGAGCGAGTGAGTGGGTGTGTTGTTGTTCACGATTTGCTGACACAGACACAAAAACGCTGTACCTTTCGTTTTTTGGTTGAATTTTAGTGCACAGAGGGCAGCTGCTTCTTATTCTTTGTACTTCACTGCATATTGCTTTCCAACCTTTTCTTTGATAATGCAGACACATCCTGTTACATATGGTACTGAAAACAGTTATCTTGTGGAAAAGTTGGAAGCTTCATCCCTACTGCAGTTGAGCTGTAAACAAAACATGTCAAGCTCTACCCAGACGCCTACAGAAAAAGAAATTTCCGTATGTGGAAAACAAGTCTAGCTAACAATCCTAAGTTGTTTGCTACACATATGAAAGGGCAACCCCACACAAAGTCTGCTACTGATTTTGTTGACACTGAACAAAGTTCTTATGTTCAAAAAGCCTAAAAATGATGGGAAAAGTATACAGCTCCTTTACTTTAGTAGAAGTTCGATTCAAAAACTGAGCTAAAGGTCCTGATTTAGGGGAACCCATTGACAGAATTTATTATTAAACATTTGAATATAAGATTCATGAGTTTGTTTTCATTAGTATATAATCTCCTGAAAATTAGAGTAGTTAAGTGTTATTACCTTAGAATAGGCCTTTCTATGTACAGAGGAAGCAGGTCGTCTTCTACAGAGTTTACCATGTTACACTGCCATGTTTCTACAGTGGCCCAGAGTGGACAAATCAAAAACCTCTGTGGACAGGGCCTAATGTGTTTTTGCTGGCACCCACTGTAGGCTCTCCAACACACTTGGAGAAGGAGGGTGAGCATTAAGATATTGATGTGGCAACTTCACAACTTCCAAATAAATTTATAGCTGTATTATCAAAAAAATATGCCATTATTAATTTATTTATCACAGATACATTTATGTGCACTCTGTTGCTGTAGCTGCTAAAGTTGAAGCTAATTTCAAATACATAAGTAGGTGGATTATGTTCATTGCAATCTTTACAGTAATTAGTATCTACCAGTGAGTTGCAATGTAGTGAAGAAAAAGGTGATAATCTAACCTCTGCAGAGTAAGTACAAATATGTACTTGCTATCACGAGAATCTAATCACACCAGACACTCATCTTTTTTAAAGTTTTAGATTAAAAACACATCTACTTATTTGCCACAAAGTAACAATTAAGCTTTCACAGTGATGGAAGTGTTAAATATTAAAAAAAGAATAAATAGTCTGTGATTTGGGGCATTTATTTTAATTGTTACACATGGAGGATGGATTAAAAAACTGGCAAATTAATTTTCTCATATTCTTCTAAATGACTTCTACAATGATAGAGTTTTAATAATACTTACTCCCATTTAAAATGTCTCACAGTAAGTGAAAATGAACAGTCTTAGAGGTTCAACTTTTTCACCTCCCAGTTTTTTAACAGCAGGGAAGGCACAATTTACATCTTTTCAGCTCTATTTACAGCAAATATAGTTGTTCAAAATCCACAGCTGTCAATTTATGAAATCAGAAAAACTCAGTGAAGTCATTACTGAAGTCAAGAGCTCACTTATAAACCAAACTTCGCAAAGTACGGAAGATGCAGGTAGCAATTTTGGCAAACGAGAAGCTACCTGTCATGAATGAGGGAATGTGCAGGG